>OY748315.1:7379623-7728328 GCA_963556515.1 Nudaria mundana
GACCGCCCCGCCGCCGGACGAGCCCAGTAGCTCCCGTGCAATGTGCTGTCATCTGCATAACAATGAATGTTCCCGAGGGATAGCATATCATTGATATGCAGAAGGAAGAGTGTTGGTGACAGCACGGACCCCTGCGGCACCCCGGCATTCACTTGCAAAAAGCGAGAAGCCTGGCCATCGCGGAGAACCCGCATTCGGCGTTCGTTCAGAAAGCTGGCCATCCAGCTGCACAGTTGAGGAGGTAGACCATATGCCGGAAGCTTAGAAAGGAGCGAAGCATGCCAGACTCTATCGAAGGCTTTAGCGATGTCCAGGCTAATCGCCAAGGACTCGCCGTGCCTTTCCATAGCCTCACCCCAGACATGCGTTACGAATGCCAGAAGATCACCCGTTGATCGTTTTGGCCTGAAGCCGTATTGCCGATCATTAATTAGCGAGTGATCTTCGAGGTATCGCATGAGCTGCTTGTTGATGATGAGCTCAAACACCTTGCAGATGACTGAGGTGACAGCTATGGGTCGATAGTTGCCTGGATCAGACCGATCCCCTTACTTGGGGATCGGTTGTACGTTCGCCTCCTTCCAGACCTCCGGCACGATTCCTGTGGAGTAAGACAGGCGGTACAGACGAGTTAGTACAGGAGACAACTCAGCTGCGCAGTTCCGTAGTACCACCGCTGGAATGCCGTCAGGGCCACTGGCTTTCCGCGTGTCGAGTGATCGCAGCACTGCCCGTACATCGCATTGCCTGAGTACAATGTCAGGCATAGTATGACCATAGTTGGCAATGGCGGGGGGCTGCAGGCCACGATCGTCGACCCGGGAATTAGCCGCAAAGAGGTCTGCGAGCATATCCGCTTTCTCTTGGGCTTTGTGAGGCAGTGTTCCATCTGGGTAATGCAGCGGTGGCAGCGAGGGCTGACAAAAGTTAGATTGCACGGCTTTGGCCAGTTGCCAGTATCCACGGCTGCCCGTGGATGGGAAGTGAGCTCCTGACCAAGCCGCGCGACACGCTGGGCATCCGCTCTCTTAAAGGCCCTCTTGCTGGATTTTGTGGCCCGGTTGTACGCTGCTTTGAGGTGGCCCACGTTTGGGTCTCGCACAGCCCGGGCCCTGATCCAGGCGCGATATGCCGACTGTTTTTGTCCAACAGCTTTGGCACAATCTCGCCCGAACCAGGGACGGGCTCTGCGGATACTGGCGACATCAGTGAAAGGGATGTAATATTCCATCCCTAAACTGATCTCGCCAGCAATCGCAGAAGCGCTTTCCGAAGGAGCCTTTCCTACAAAGCAGCGCTGGCACCAGGGGACGGACGCATAATAATTGCGTAGACCGTCCCAATCCGCTGACGAGTAGTGCCATAGACGTCGTGCCATTTCTACAGCACGTGCAGGAGGTGACACCTTCATGCCAGCGTGAACCACACAGTGGTCGGAACTACCCAATGGGGCTCCTACCGAAACACTGTACTGGGCTGGGCTACTGTACGTCAGCAGTAGATCCAGCAGAGCGGGCGCGTGATCTGACCTGTCTGGTATCCGGGTGATCCCGCATACCATCTGGGTCAGACCGTGGGAGAGAGCGAACGCGTGGGCGGCCCTACCCGCATGATCAGTCCTGAGGGACCCCAGCCATTCAATGTGATGGCCATTGAAGTCCCCCAGAAACACTAGGTCAGCGTTCGGGAACCGCACCTGCGCATCATCAGGCGTCTCGCTGAGGTACTGGAAGAGCTTTGTTGTCTCAGAATCCCCTGTGTGGGAACGGTAGACGCACACGTAGATCTGGCTCATAGAGCCATGGTCTACGTGCAGCCAGAGGACGGAGTTGGAGGGGTTCTCTAGGCAGCGCAACCGGCGACAGCAAACATCCGCCCTAACGAACACGCACACCCCGGCTTTATCTCGAAATTGTTCCTCGATGACATAGCCAGGGTAACACAGGAAATCGTGTCGTCAGGGCGGCGTATTTGTGTCTCCGTGAGGAACATCACAGCGGGCCGTGCCTTCTCTAGGTGATGGTGGACGGCATCGAGGTTGACATGGAGTCCACGGATGTTGGTGAACTCCACCTCGAAAAGTGAAGTTGTGGGGTTTCCTGGGACCGCTGTGGAACGTTTTCTTATTTTATGTTGCACTGCCATAATAAATTTGAAGAAGAAGCGTGAAGACAGGGCGACATTTGGTGCAGCAGTAAGTGACAAAGCGCAGGGGCTAGCTTCGTCTGGAACCGTGTGGTTAGGTCGGAGCCGACCCGCCGGACGGAAGGGCTCCCAAACCCCCCTGATGCAAGGCCGCTGCTACCCCACACCGGTTACCACCCGGAGCGGCGATCCCACATCAGGATTATGCGCAACATGTGGGGCAGCCTCCTGGGGTGGTTGGTCCCAGGCGGGCCCCATGACTGTGTTGCGGGCGGCCGCGGCAACGCCGTTGCTAAGGGTCTCCCTGGCCGGCGAATCGACCCACACCACCCACACTAGACTCCGCTTAGTCCCCACTGGTCCCACACCTGCTGCACCATACATCGCCCCGGGCCCGGCGGTGCAGCTGCTGAACCCCTAACGCAACGCAGTCTGGGCTGGGTTACTTGGGGGACTTTAGCACAGCTGCACGGTGGTACCCCCCCGGACCAACGCTGTTGTACCACCTGGTACCCACGTAGGGGCCGAAGCCACTCCATGGGTACCGTAAATTAACGAGCCTCGTCCGTTGATCAGCAGGTGCGCCACTAGCAGGTGAGGTCGCTGGGGCCCTAAAGATGTTGGTAGAGCCCCTTTGCACCCCAAAGATTTTTCAAGATCTGGCCCGAAAAAAAACAAAAAAAAATTTGGAGGAAAACCAATGGTTTTTTTTTATTCCGCAGCCCAAGGCCGCGGTCGCCACTACGTCCATCGCCACTTGGAAGAATTTCCAGTGTTGCCCGTGGGTTGGGTCGGATGTTATCCCGCGTCGTCAAGTGAATTGCGCTGCGTGTTGAAGGCCTCAGTCCCGCAGCCCGCAACCCTTCTAGCCTGCTTCTGTAAGGACGGCGGGCGGCTAACCCGCGAACACATACAGATAGACGGAGAAAATTGTCCAATCTCGAAATGTAGACTGCTCGCTAGGAAGCTAATACCCTACGGTACGGCTTCACCCACGTGGGTGACTGGAACATTCTCAGGATAAAAAGTGGTCTAAGTTACTCCTTGTAACATCAGCTTTCTGCCATCCAATGGCACGAAACGAAATAATAATTTATTTATTTGTATAGGCCATTAAATTGCTCTTACAAACGTCAGTTAGTATTAAAAATAAAAATATTATTGCTTCAATATTTACATGTACTGCCAGATTTGCAAAGCAATAGGTGGTACCGAGAGAATGAACCTGGCAATAAAACTCGTTAAAATAGGTCCCACCATTGAAAAAAAAACAGACAGAAAATAAAATAAAAATTGATTTTACCGTACGAGTATAGTATTATACTTTAATTTGCATAAGTAAATACTCTTTATTGTACACAATAGAGAAACAAATGTTTTATGACAAGTTTAAAAAATATGATGTACAAAAGGCGGCCTTATTGCTAAAGAGCAATCTCTCCCAGGCAACCTTAGGATGGAATGAAAGTTACAAGAAATGATAGGGGCTGTGTACAATGTAATATAATTATATTTAAAAAATATTAAATTAATAGGATTTAAGAAGAGAGCAAACTGTTCAATACATAGATAAATGAATATTAATCAGGAGAAACAAGTACATATATATATAATTCAATAATAGGCTATACTAACTTTAAATATACACAAAATATTATTATAGAAACAAATAGCACTAATTAGAGTTTATTAGAGGAAGACAGATAAAAGTCAACAATTTAAAAAAAAAAATATTAACATATTTTTAAAAGATGCAAGTGTTTGCGCGCATTCAATCTGTAGCGGCAGAGCATTCCACAGACGAACTGCTTGAACAGTGTAGCACTTGTCAGAGAATCTTGTGGAATGCACTGGAATTTCCAGCATTAAATTTTCAGATGACCTTAGAGATATCGGGGAGTACAAGGATTGAACAGTATACTGTGTATAATACAGTTAGAATATGAGTATTTTATATGAGTTATTTTAATTTTAATTAACCAAAAATAGAATTCAAGACATTTATTCCGAAAACACACTACATATACAGAGTCACACAACACTAATATACATGATATAGATAAATAGCTTTACAAAAAGTCAGTAAACACTTCAAAGTGATGATTCAATGATTGCAAACAGTGTAACTTAGTCAAAGAAGTTAATGCACCTGCTGCATACTTTTTACAAAAGAAAACTCTTTTCATTCGGGAATGAACTAATGCCATTGCACACATCATACACGGCTCTCTAATCATATATATGTAATAGCCAGTACATAGATAAGGAGACTCAGATGCATTTAAATTTATTTTATCCAAATCGGCTCTACTAACAAACGCTTTACCACCGAATGCAACATTAGGATATTTATGTTTTAAATACAATAGTAAATCCATATATCCGATACCTTTTAAATTTATACTTTCAATGTCACATGTAGCCCACGCACCACCTCCTTGGGTTTTTGCTACATTATCTATTGCTAGCATAGTCGAATGCTGCATTGGATTGTTCGCTCGATTATCAAAAGCTACAGCAACAACAGACTGTATCGAAGGATCAACGATTATTGCTGTATTCATATCAGCAGATAAAAGGTCATACGGTTCAATATTTTCTTTATACTGCTTCATATAATACAATGCAACTTCAAACGCCATACTCATGAAAAGTCTATGTGTTTCGATTTCCATATCAGAAAAGAACTCGTTAAGAAATATTTTTTCTAAATTTCTATCTGGATGAAAATTACAAGACCACGATCGTCCACATTCCACATACTGTTTTCTAACTCTTGGTGCTATTGCCGGTACATCAACTATTTTGAAGTATTCAAACGAGTCTGTTAACTGAGGTGCATGTTCTTCAATATACTTTTCAATCTCTTCATGAGTATCATTTATTATATAGTCAATAGGAAACAGTATAACTTCTTTTCTATAAGCTCTTTTTAAATGGCTAAGATGCTTTAAAGGTATTTTTTCATTCAATAATAGTATGATTTTCGACAGTTTACGCACATTGTTTACCTGCGCTACATATACTTTGGTAAACTCCATTGGTTTATAAAAATCATCGCTCAGAATTGCTTTCATCGGCATCTTGGATTGTTCAATATTTTCTATAAAACTTTCAATTGTTTCTGGAAACTTTGTTCGTTTGCAGGAACAAGTTGGTTCCGGCACTCCCTCCGATACAGCATTCTCTTCTAATTTAGTTTTTCTTCCATGTTCTTCACTTGTAGATGTAACTACTGTAGATATGTTTTCTTCTACACCAATTTCTTCAAATGTTTCTTCAGTTTGTGTAGATTTGTTTTGTTCTGTGTCATTTTCTTCAAATATTTCTCCAGTTTCTTTAGTTTGTGTAAAATTGTTTTCTTCTGTGTCAATTTCTTCAAATGTTTCTCCAGTTTCTTTAGTTTGTGTAACATTATTTTCTTCTGTGTCAATTTCTTCAAATGTTTCTCCAGTTTCTTGAGTTTGTGTAAAATTGTTTTCTTCTGTGTCAATTTCTTCAAATGTTTCTCCAGTTTCTTCAGTTTGTGTAAATTTTTTTTCTTCTGTGTCAATTTCTTCAAATGTTTCTCCAGTTTCTTCAGTTTGGGTAGATTTGTTTACTCCTGTGCCAATTTCTTTAATTGTTTCTTCAGCTTCTCCTTCAATACTCTCTTCACTATGTTTAGTTATTTGCTCAACATCTCCCATATTCTTCATTTCTTCTGTAACTATTGTAGATTTATTCCTGTTTATATTTTTCTTGGGAGTTGCCAATAAATTTTTATATTTACCCTTTCGTTTAGTTTTACTTATTTCAACTTCTGGAACAAATTCCGTTTCATCATCTGTATCAAATAACGTTTCCGTATCTGATTTAACTTCATTGAGACTTTCCATTTTCATAATAGCTTTTATTTTCGCAGTTCTGGGTTTCTTGTCTGAATGTCTTAGATTTTCTTCTGTAATTACCGTTTGATCAATATTTTCCATTGTGAAATCTGTCGGTGTCTTCATTGCTTACTGAAAATAATAAATAACACGACTATTTCATTGCACACTGCATTAACATTTAACACATGACACACATAACTGAAAAAATTACTATTACACATCAATACCACTAAGAATCAGTGCAAAAATTGTTGAGCACGCTACATATTGATAAAAAAATACTATCTACAGTTGAAAACACTGTTTCCTATGAGTAAAGTATATCAAGTTTGTGAACCGCTTTGACATGTTTATTGATAATTGTAAAAATACAGGTCAAAAATTGACACAGCAACCAACATCAAATCACCGACACGGGACCAAATAATTATCAGAATGGAACCAAATTGCAATGGGAACACGTGGGATGTAAGTATGTTCAATAAAAAAAAAATTTCAAAATCAGTTTTTCAAAAAACCATTTAGTCGAATTGAGAACCTTGTCGTTTTTTGGAAGTCGGTTGAAAACTAAAACATAACGCGTGGTAATGCCCAGTAAAGATGTCCCCTATTACATGGGACCAACATACCTACTGGCAAAAAGTGGGTGTTCAGCTCTGCCGGCTGCTTCGAGAATGAAGATATGATTTATATGTCTGTATGTAAATTTATTTCAAAGGGTTTAAAGGTTTATAAAAATTCTAATAAGAATTTATCATGTTAGTCTCATCTCTAGTTTCGATAGAACTTGCCCGATAAAATAGGCAGTGAATATACATAGGTAAAACAGAGTGAGGACATTTATATCTTAAAAAACATACAGTTGAATTGAGAACCTCCTCCTTTTTTCGAAATTGGTTGACAACGGTAAGTAATCGTAATAATTGCTAATTTAATTTATAAATATTAAATAGCATATTATGATATGAAGTATGTACTGCATATTTAACTATATTTAATTAGATGTTATATAAATGGCAATTGCTTTTTGTTAGTTTATTTTTATTATGACGATATCAAAGTATTTTTATAGGGTGTTAGTGTTTTCTACATAATAAAAGAATATGAAATTATAGCAATAATTGTCATTCGTACACTAATTACTTTCATCTACAAAGCATACCTAATCAATAAAATATACATCATCAACTAAGTACTCAGATATTGAATACATATCATCACAACAAATAATTAGACAACCTTGAAGAAACTGGAAGTCATGTAAATGAAAAGAACTCCACGATGCAACTGTAAAAATAAAGGTAAAATATTTAAGTAAAATTACTTACATTTACAGGTTGTACTTCGGATTTTGACGTCAATCCTCCTGGTAGCTGTTTCTGATCATTACTGTAATAAAAGTCTTGTAAATATTTCGATAAATCACAAATACACTTTATTTTAACTTTATTTAACGAGTAAATAGAAATTTACCACACGTAAATCTAAAAATTAATGGACATTTGGCAGATGTCACGGACAAGGCACATAAAATTCTGTTTTCTTTGAGGAAAATTGATCACTTTATCTCTATTCCTATTGGAATATCGAGTAATATCGACTGGACTATACTCGTATTAATAACCAATCAGCATAGAGACCTATTACTTGACGCCTTGAACATCAATGTAGTACGTAATCTACAACAAATTTACGTTCCGTTTCATGCCATATTGTGGTTGGTATTTGGACACTATTGGACACTTGTTGATGGGAGGGTGAACTATGAACACTTGTTGCAGGTTGAATTACATTATAATCATTATTCAAACGTTAACTAGTTGCTTTAATAAGTATATTTTATGTTACCTACGTGATCGATATGATAATTTAAACAATAAGACAAGAGAGAAGAGATTAAACCTCAGGGCAACTATTTCTATATCTATAACATGTATATATAGAGCGCTGAAAGCCGGTCTGGACCACTAAACAACCACTCTGCAAGTCAGAACATTCAAACAGTCGAGGATGACGTAACGTCTCTATAGTTTTCCCAGTTTAAATTGTCATGTGGCAAAAAAATAAATTATTATGGTTTGTAGCTATTGTTCTGAGGGGCTCGTTTTCTAGTGGTAACCGACAATGTTAACACATTGCAAAGGTTAAGCAACATCTAGTCAGGCCGGTCTTAGGATGGGTGACCATTTTCTTAAGACACTGGGACCCCTCCGTGCCTCGGAGAGCACGTTAAGCCGTCGGTCCCGGTTGATGACAACTGGGACCGACGGCAACGGCGACGAACATCTATGAGAGTCGTTAGGGGTAGTTGGAGCCCTAAATCAAAAATCCGACTGATCTAACTACAGAACTTCTATATCGCCCATGGGTTGTGGAGGTCAGATTGCAGTCGCTTCACGGAAAATATTCAAGTTCAGCCAAATCACAGTTGGACTGGAAAGCCGACCCCAACTGATTTGGGAAAAGGCTCGGTGAATGATGATGAGTTATTGTTCTGAGATCTTGTTTTTGAGATGTTTCAATGGTTACCTATCTTAATCCCGAATTTTAATATTCCGAATATCATAATCCCGAAAACGTTTGGACATTTTTTCATAATCCCGTTTTTAAAAATTCCGAAGTTTTGTTTGCCATATAATCACAACTCCGAATTTCATTTGCCCATTTATTCATTTTTACGACGTATTAGAATCCAGACGAATGAGTTCCAGACACACGAAATCTAAATGCACAAAATCCAGATGACCGTAATCCATATTCACGAAAGCCCAATTTTTAAAACACAAATTTTTGAAATACACTTAATTGATATCCAAAAAAACAATATCCAGATTTTTAAAATCAAGATTTTTTTAATATGAAAATGTCATATTACACAGTTGTCACTTTCACCTAGGACAAATCTCTTTTTTCTCCCGAGGTCGCCCGTTGCCGGAGCAGGTCGATCGCTGGAGACAGGAGGCTCGCGACGATTTGTTCCGGGAATGGGCCTTGAGATGTGCGGCTCCGACCGCGAGCCGGGGGCTCGTGAGGGCAATCGGTCCCGTGCTCCGCCAGTGGGTGGAGTATGCGCAGGGGGTTCCGACCTACTTCCTCACCCAACTTCTCACGGGTCATGGCTGTTTTGCCAAATTCCTGTGGGAAGTGGTGGGGATCCTGTTGGAGCCCGTTTGTCACCACTGCGCAGGCGGCGCCGTAGACACGGCGGAGCATACGCTTGCTGTGTGCGCCGCCTGGGACACGCAGAGGTTGGCCCTCACGGGCATCATCGGTAGTGTAGGTTCGCTGCCGGCCGTCATTCTTCTGGCAGCGAAGAATGTTGGGCCGCCGTCGCCTCCTTCGCTCGGGAGGTGATGGCGGCAAAGAGAGAGGCCCTGCGGGAACGGGAGCGTGCAGGCCGCACGCTTCCGCCCCGCCGGGCACCAGTCAGGGGGCGACGGCGTATAGCATACGCCCAAGCCCCCGACTGATAGGGCCATGGGCGGTGGGTTGGGGGGCCCACCGCTCACGCGAAAGGCCCTGAGGAGTCCGACGCCCCTTATGTGTTTCGGGGGCGTTGCTTCTATGTTGTTTGGGGGGGAGGGGGGGGGGGGGTCAGATAGATATAGAGGTTTAGATAGATAAATAATATATATACCTACAAAATAATTGAGGCTTATTAAATTTTGTTAATGGGGCAGTTTAGTAATAATTCTGGAAATTGTTAACATGGGCAACAAAAAATAATAGTATTTATTGCAATAGTTTAGCTGGAACACGATTGTTTGGGACCCAAATAAAAAGATTATGAAAATCTGGCAATAGTTTATTTGGAAAATGGTACGATGGGAAACAAAAAAAAGTATTCTGAGAATCTGGTATAACTATATCTGGAGTATGAGAGTATGGGAAACAAAAAAATACTTTTTGAAAATTTGGTTTTAGTGCACCTGGAAATTGATTCATCTGAGAAATTAAAAAGGGAATTTTAAAAAGTTGTCATTAATTACATCTGACTTTTAAAAGTTGTACCAACCGTTTTCGGGGTTTTAAGATTCGGTTAACAGAAATTCGAGATTTCAATAGGTTACCGTTTCAATGTGTCAACTGCTTCGGTGGCGTGGTCGGTAGTGCATCAACTTTCGACTCCGGAGTCTCGGGTTCGATTCCCGGGTCGAATCAAATATCTGTGTGATCCGCAAATGTTTGTTTCGGAGTTTGGGTATTGTCTATGTATATTATGTATGTATTTAGAAATATGTATGTTTAAGTTTATCAGTTGTCTAGATCTCATAGCACAAGCTTATAACTTAGTTTGGGCTATATGACGTAGTGTGAGGATGTCCAAACATATTAACATAAATATTAATGTAACGTGGGGCCCTTGGAACGAAAATTGATGTAGGTTCTTTTTTAATTCCGCGGCCCGAGGCCGCTGCAGCCTACGTCTATTGCAAACGCGTCTGGATATAGCACTAGGAAGATTTTTTAAGGGTTACCACGAGTACTCATTTGATGTCTAGAGACTACATCAATATTAAGATTTCCATAAAAAAAAATTGTTTTTCAAAGTAATAAGTAGTTCCAGTCGGTTCTGATATCAAAATTGAGTCCAAAATAATTTTTTTTAACGGTGGTACTTGTGTATACCTAATTGTATAACAGATTTAAGTTTACCCGACCATCTTCACATACTCGTAACATAACTAGGTACACAGGCAGTTTTCCAGTTAGGTAAACCTTATCAAAGTTATTTAACATCACTTACAAGTTGAGTATGTTCCGTGTACAAGACTCCATTAGTGATAATCCCGTAGCGTATCCACAAGATGGAATCTCACAGCAATTCCCTTAAGTAATTAGCGTGAACTACTTAGGAACTGCATTAGAAGTTTATGTTTGTCTTACAACCTAGCTTAAACTTGCGCTCTGCTCAGCGGCGGCCTTACCCATCGCGAGGCCCCGGGTGGCAGTTCTTTGCGAGGCCCCTTTTTCATACTGCGGCCCAATGCCTCGGCCGCCCCTACGTCCGTAGGTACGCACTCGGAAGTATTGCCAACTATGTGGCCTTTGTCTGGAGTTGGGTGGGGTTGTCAGCCACCCGTCCATAATCGGTCCTACCGCTGCGATGGTGGTGGTTCCCCACTGTGGTTGATAAAGTCGCACCTTTCATGTCTTCATGAGATCCTGGCGGAGTTGGGAGCGATGAGCCTCGATTTCTCAAGATGGCCTGTGGTCCCGCTTCAGAACCCCCTTGAGCCATTGAAACAATGACGCGCAAATGCTCTTGATTCTACGTCCTATGGAGGGGCTCCGGCTAAGAGACATGCAGCCTCTAAGGAGATCGTGCGTTACCCTCTTAATATCTTGCCAGACCACTGAAGACCTTTCAACAGTCTGTTTAAAACAACCACGTTGTTGGCCGTTAATTTGGCTGCCCATACCGTGGCGTATAAGGCCATAATCCGACTCCGTAATCCGCGCGGCCCTTTCTCATTCTTGAAAATTAAGAGATGCGAAAAAAGGTAGGTCTGGTTGTTGTAGGGTACACGGTACAGTATATTATAGACTTTGAATTTATTGCAAAATAATTCCAGGGTGCTATGAGTTCAATTAGGTATGTTTTGAATAAATGAAATAGTTTACTAACTTTAGTTTAATTTACCGCTATATTATAATCTTAATAAATAACTAAGGATAAAATAAAAAAATTATAAAAAATATTTTTTTTTTGCCTGGGTCGTTGTGCGAGGCCCCTGCAAGCGCGAGGCCCCGGGCGATTGCCCTGTTCGCCCCCCCCCCCCCCCCCCCCCCCCCCTAAGGCTGCCACTGCTGCTCTATCTTCGGTCAACTCATTCAATTCCGTTACAAAACAGAACAAGTTGGTAAAAGTTTGGTTGAACTTAATCAAAATACCTACTTAATTTTTGGTAGGCATATTAATCAGTCCTTCATTTATCATATAAGCAATAGAAATCTTAATAAGTATGTAGTATATTTTCTATTTAAAATCAATTAATTTATCCAGACACTCATCGAAAAAATGGCGGCCGGAGCGACGAATCATCGCTCGTACGATTTTTGCAAAATTTTGCACAGGATCACTTGGGAAATAATAGATTTCAGTTTAAAAAAAATCAAAATCGTTTCACCCAGTCCAAACGTATGAGGTTTGTAACAAACATAAAAAAAATACAGTCGAATTAGATTGAATTGTAAAAAGGTTAGCAATTCAACGTTTCTTTTTATACTAGTACGGTGTCTTGCGCTTTTTATACTAGTTCGTGCCGCACCACACCATAGGTATTGGCCTATAACTTTTGGCCCCTTAGGGCTAGGTCAATTTTTCGATTTTTTGGCTTGCCTCCAGATCGAGGGCTATCCTATCCACAGAGGGGTCAATCATCATTGGAGCATAAGCAGTTCTCGAGAGCTAAGGACAAAAATTACATTCCCATTTCTATTTATAGATAGATTAATTACCTACCTTATGTCTTTCGACTGGGTTTTGAAAAACTAACTTGCCATTTAATTTTGGTCCCATTCCGGAAATTGGTAGTCGGTTTATGTGTCAATGTTTAACGTGGTTTAGGGCTCCGTAGTAAAAGTTTCTGTCTCGGAACCGTTAAAGTTTCGGCATGTTTATTATTTTACCTGTCATTTAGGTAGGCACTAAGCAGGCCTGTCACTCGCCAACAACCGCAAGAAATACGTGACGTCAGCGACAACTTGAAGGGTAGTATTCGCAATATTTCGCCAGCCACTCTTGGCCCCACATAGGGAGGGGGGGAGGGGGGTTGGTGGGCGTGTCCAATGATACAAAATGATTGCTGAGCTCAATGTTTATACCATTTATTATTCATCTTATAAATTATAGATAAGATAACACATTGCCTTATAATGATAATCATTGGATTGGTCTGGACGGTTTAATTTACTTTTTGTCCATAACTTGGTACCACGCCTGACATGCTTCTGTCGCAATCTCGCATAATGCCGATAGTGCTTTGCCAGTGTTGTCGTATTCTGAAAAAAAAAACAATTGTAACTAACTAGGTATAAACCTATACCTACCTTAATCACAGATAAATACAGGTGTCCCATCACACATGAAAGAAATGGGGCTGCTCTTACTATGATCTAGCGTCTGTTATTTACGAAAAATTTCATATAGATGAGGTACCTTCCTCGTCTATTGGAACTGTACCGGTACTGGAGGTACTTCAGGCAAAGAATAAGGAATAGTAGCTACTGCTACAGGCTCTCAAGTCTGACGTCGCACACAGGGGATTCTTTTGAGTCTGTACCTGGGGCGTCAAGCGATGGACGGTCTAATATAAAATGGATCGCAATTTAGAAGTTTTGAGATGTGGTATTCGTAGCTCAGTCAGTGGTTTAAAATCCAAAGCGTTCTTGCATAAAAAAGTTATAACATTTAAGTATTGCTTTAAAACTGGAGATGGCTGAACCTATTGTTTATAAAGATTACGTATTATCTTATCCAACCAATGATATCGCAGAACACACTTGTGAATTTTGTCTCCGATACCTATCATTGGTTATCGAAATATCGACTGAAGTTGACGCTAGCTGTGCTTACCCTACAGAGAGACTTCTCCGTCAGTTAGTAGCTACATGAGATTATTCAGGGTACCAGACGCTGCAGAAGTACCAGGTTTAAAGAAAGTATCAAAGCTTACCAACTACACCCCTTTTGCCGAAAATGGAGCCATTTAATGGGGCTTTTCTATAAGTTGCTTCAGCATTTTGAAGTACGCAGACGGCCACAATGATGAAACAGATTGCTAAAAGAAAACGCATCTTGGCACAATCTGAAACAAGAGGAATAATTGCCAGAATATTCTTAGGGAGACAAAAAAGGAAAAAGAACTGGTCAGGTGCGAGTCGGATCGCGCTCGAAGTATTCCGTACCAATATCGTTAAAAAACGCCAAAAAAGAAAGCACGTGTATGAGAGCCCCGTTAAATATTTAGTTCATTCTGTATTTTAGTATTTGTTGTTATAGCAGCAACAGAAATACGTCATCATCATCCAACAAGCCTTTTCCCAACTCAGTTGGGGTCGGCTTTCCAGTCTAACTGCGATTCAGGTGAACTTCGATGATTTATTCCGTGAAGCGACTGCCATCTGACCTCCACAACCCAGGCGATATCGAAGTTCTGTAGTTAAACCACGAGGATTTTTGATTTAGGGCTCCAACTACCCCTATCGACTGCCATAGATGTTCGTATGACAACCGGGGCCGAACGGCTTAACGTGCTCTACGAAGCACGAAGGGGTCTCAGTATATATCATCTGTGACAATTTGAGTTACTATCTACAGTTAGATTTATCTCTCCAAAAGGGTAGACAGAGTCTATCATTATGCAAACATGTCAAGTCTTTGTTGATCTTACGCCAATTGTCAGTCAGTATTATTATAATAATGCAGGGAGGGATGTTTTGAGCCTCGGACGGAACTTTACGATGCTTATGAGCTTATGAGATATCTTGATGGATAAAACGACCTTACTTACGGATACTGAAGTCTTGAAAATACTAGACACAGTCTTGAACTGATGAATATGGCAAAATATCAACCCCTTTTATATCTGAAGTACCCTTTAACATGGCTGAAGGTCTGGTACCTCGTTTCATCCAATGAAAACTCAAAGAATTTGACGTTTGAGCAGATACTGTAACTGATTGGTCGAAATCCTCAAGAGTCATCGATTATTTTCTGTCATGCTAGGGGGGCAGTAATTGAATTCAATGAGGTTTTGATAAGAAATCGTGTTATGAGATGAGATATAATGAGAAGAAAATGTCGTTATATGGATCAGACTATCATAGTCTCTTGAGGATGTCTGCGTTAAGTCTCGCAGGAAATCTATTGAATAAACAGAATTATTATGTAACAAATAAGAACGTTGGTCAATTTTTTTTTAAGTGACAACTGGATCTAGTTGTAGCCGGCATGATGAAGGCTAGACCTAGTTTTACCCGAAAACAATCGGCTCGTACTAGGTTTAACCAAGAGTAAGTGGCTACACCAGTTCTAACCGGCTAAAACTAGGTGCAGCCGCACTTCGGGTATTAGCCGTAACATATACATGGGGCACACTAAAAGTTTTGAACTTCTAACTAATCGGAACTATTTGAATTTCCAATGTTATATTTTTTTAAACGTTGCAACCTTCTTAATAATAAAAAAAACAATTGGCGGGAAATCATTTGTCAATTGTTTTTTATTACACATCAAATTTCTATGTATGCAACGAACATGGATTTTTATGAATTTAAAAGTTCTCTCTCTCCGCATAACTGTGCCGCTCGTCTTCAAAATGCTTTTGGGAGAGAAGCACCTTGTTTGAGCACCGTGAGGCGGTGGTTTGCTGAATTTGAGAGAGGTCGAGTTTCTTTACATGACGAATTTCGTGTAGGGCGGCCTTTAACTGCCGTCAACGAAAATAATGTGGCTACTGTTAAGCGGTTAATTGAAGAAAACCCGCGGATTACCTATGTAGACAATCCGAGAACTAAGTACCTATTGGGGAATGATATGAGTCAAATCCAGAAAATTTTACACGAAGAATTGCAAGTTCGGAAACTTTGTTGTCGTTGGATCCCTCATGAACTGACAGTGGAGCAGAAGCGGGCTCGCGTGGAATGGTGCTCACAGATGCTACTGAAGTACGACCACGGACATTCTAATGCTGTTTTGTCACAGGAGACGAAACGTGGATTTATTGTTTTGAACCCGAAAAAAAACAACAATCTTGTGAATGGGTGTTTGAAAATGAGAACAAGCCAACAAAAGTGAGGCAGGCGAGAAACGTTGGTAAAAAAATGATCGCGTTTTTTTTCTCAGCTACGGGTCTCATCTGTACAATTCCACTTGAAGATCAAAAGAGTGTTAATGCCGAGTGGTATTCTACCATTTGTTTACCCAGGGTGTTAGAAAAAGTTCGCGAAAGACGACCCAAAAGCCGCGTTCTCCTACATCATGACAACGCTTCTTCACACACGGCCAACAAAACAAAGTCATTTTTAGCTTCCGAAAAAGTACAACTCGTCACCCATCCTGCGCATAGCCCCGACTTAGCACCCTGTGATTTCTGTATTTTCCCCAAAATCAAAGATTAATGAGAGGTTTCACTTTTACCAACTCCGAAGAGGCACTGGTAGCGTTCAATCAGCACGTAGAAAACATGCCTTCAGTTCTGTGGTCCTCCTGTTTTAAAAAATGGTTCGATCGCATGAAAAAAATGTTTAAAAAGGAGAGTATTTTGAAAAGCAATAAACATAATATTTTGGTTTTAACATGTTGTTTTTTTAAATTAACAATACTTATAGTGGGACCTACGTATAAGAAAGAACGTACCTACATAGATAATAATAGCCAGACTTCGATACAACCATTTCTGGATCAGTGCATCACACAAAGTTTGTCCCGACCGATCTGCAATACCCAAGTCAATCTCACCTACTAATAGCTCTAGATTCTAGACTTACGAGCTTAGATCATTATACCTACTATAGATATTGGATTCAGTACAAATACAACGCGGAATTTTGGCACTCGAATACTATATGTAATATTACAAATAAC
Organism: Nudaria mundana; assembly: GCA_963556515.1. NCBI lineage: Eukaryota > Metazoa > Arthropoda > Insecta > Lepidoptera > Erebidae > Nudaria > Nudaria mundana. The sequence goes on from OY748315.1 coordinate 7,396,232, forward strand.
CGCTATCGCTACCGCTATCGCTACCGCTATCGCTACCGCTATCGCTACCGCTATCACTACCGCTATCGCTACCGCTATCGCTACCGCTATCGCTACCGCTATCGCTACCGCTATCGCTACCGCTATCGCTACCGCTATCGCTACCGCTATCGCTACCGCTATCGCTACCGCTATCGCTACCGCTATCGCTACCGCTATCGTTACCGCTATCGCTACCGCTACAGCTACCGCTACCGCTACGACTACCGCTATCGCTACCGCTATCGCTACCGCTATCGCTACCGCTATCGCTACCGCTATCGCTACCGCTATCGCTACCGCTATCGCTACCGCTATCGCTACTGCTATCGCTACCGCTATCGTTACCGCTATCGCTACCGCTACAGCTACCGCTACCGCTACGACTACCGCTATCGCTACCGCTATCGCTACCGCTATCGCTACCGCTATCGCTACCGCTATCGCTACCGCTATCGCTAACGTTATCGCTACCGATATCGCTACCGCTATCGCTACCGCTATCGCTACCGCTATCGCTACCGCTATCTCTACCGCTATCGCTACCGCTATCGCTACCGCTATCGCTACCGCCACCGCTACGTGGCGTGCGCGTTGGCGTTGGCATTGGTGTTAGTGTTACCGTTACTACTACCGCTATCGCTATCGCTACCGCTATCGCTACCGCTATCGCTACCGCTATCGCTACCGCCATCGCTACCGCTATCGCTACCGCTATAGCTACCGCTATCGCTACCGCTATCGCTACCGCTATGCTACCGCTATCGCTACCGCTATCGCTACCGCTATCGCTGCCGCTATCGCTACTGGGCCCAACTGGGCCGGTGACCGGGAAGGATCCGTGGCAATCATCAGTTCCGGGGACCCTCATTTCCCCCCCTTGTCGACAAGAGACAAGGGCCCGGGATATGTTGCTGTCGAGTGGGGAAGTATCACCGTATACGGCGTTTACTTTCCGCCAAGCTGGAGTCTAGCTGATCTCGAGACTGCTCTGGAATCCATAGAGCTCTCGATACGGCGACGGCCTTCAGGTTCAGTCCTAGTCATGGGGGACTTCAACGCCCATTCTACGGCGTGGGGGTCCTCTAGGACTGACGTCCAGGGTGAGGCTGTTCTCGAGTGGGCCAACTCGGTGGGCCTCAGTATTCTTAACAGAGGCACCGCTAGTACGTTCGAGGGACGGTCGGGGAGTTCCATAGTGGACCTCTCGTTTGCTACCCCAGCAGTCGCCGAACGAGTCAGGAGCTGGTGAGTTCTGGAGGAGGTGGAGACGCTCTCGGATCACAAATATATCCGATTTGAGCTCTCCCGGACCCAGACCGCTGGCAGAAATCACGAAGCTGGCAGTACCTCCCGCTTCCCGCGGTGGGCTGTGCGTCGGCTCGATCGGGACCTACTGACAGAGGAGGCCATAATCCAGTCGTGGCTCTCTCCACAGCCTGTTTCCAAGGGGATTGATGCGAGGGCACGCCGCTTTAGCAGATCTCTATCTTTTGTTTGTGATGCGGCGATGCCCCGGGTTACTCGACGGCCACCAAAGAAACAGGTGTACTGGTGGTCTACCAAATTAACAGTTCTCCGCGCGGCCTGTATTCGTGCACGTAGATCCTATGCTCGCAGTCGGCGACGTAACCGCGGTGAAGACGAAGAGAACCAGCTTTACGAGACTTATCGCGATGCGCGAATGTCTCTGAAGCTGGGTATACGTACTGCCAAAGAACGCAGTAGAGAGGAAATGCTGAAGGATTTGAATCGTGATCCCTGGGGCCGACCCTATCGCGCAACGCGTCAAAAGCTCTGCGTCCAGGTCTCCCCCCTGACACAAACCCTTCAGCCCCGCTTCCTGACGGAAGTAGTCGAGGGTCTTTTCCCGGATCGGGCGGAACACACGCCTCCGTCCATGGGTAATACAGCTGAAGGCGCAGTACTCACCATTGGGGAAGAGGTTCCGCCGATCACGGAGGCGGAAATTGGAGCGGCTGTTCTTCGAGTCCGTTCAAAGAAGACCGCCCCCGGGCCGGACGGAATTCCAATCCGCGCGTTAGCCCTGGCCCGCGATCACATGGGTGACCGTCTCAGGGAACTGTTTGATGTCTGCCTCTCATCTGGAAGGTTCCCTATGTGCTGGAAGAGTGGAAAACTCGTGCTCCTGCCAAAGCCGGGACGGCCTGCCCAATCGGTTGCAGCCTACAGGCCCATCGTGTTGCTGGACGAGACGGGTAAACTTTTTGAGAGAATTCTCTCTGCCCGCATCGTCCGGCACATGTCTACGGTTGGCCCCGACCTGTCGGACGCCCAGTACGGATTCCGAGCTGGGCGATCGACGATTGACGCCATATTGCGCCTGAAGGCCGTGGCAACGGAAACGGTAGGCCGCGATGGCATGCTGTTGGCGGTGTCTCTCGACATCGCCAACGCATTCAATAGTCTGCCATTTAACTGTATTAACGAGGCACTCCGTTTCCATGGGATGCCGGGTTACTTGAGGCGGCTTGTGGCGGACTATCTGCAGGAGCGACGGGTCCTGTACGAGGACTGCGATGGACGTCTGTTCCAGCAACCCATGTCATGCGGTGTTCCACAAGGATCTGTCCTCGGGCCGCTCTTGTGGAACATCGGTTATGATTGGGTTCTCCGCGGAGTCTTCCCCCAGGGGTTGACGGTTATATGCTACGCGGATGATACGCTGGTGCCAGCCCCTGGTGGTAGCTTTGAGGAGGCGGCACGACTGTGGGCGTTTCTCAGGTGGTTGGTAGGATCGAGGCGTTGGGCTTGAGGGTGGCCTTGCAGAAGACGGAAGCCCTGGTCTTCCATGGCCCTTATCGCCACCCTCCGCCAAACGCTTCGATTGAGGTCCGTTCGGTTCTCGTACCGGTGAAGGATACACTGAAGTACCTGGGTCTAGTGTTGGACTCCAAGTGGCACTTCGACGAGGACTTCCGCTTGCTGGAGCCAAGACTAATCGGCACTGCGTCTGCATTGGGTCGGCTATTGCCTAACCTAGGGGGACCTAGTGTCGGTTGTCGTCGGTTATACACGGGGGTGGTCCGATCAATGGCGCTGTATGGCGCCCCGGTGTAGGGCGCCACGTATTACCCTGACAGTCAGGGTAATACGTGGTTACCGCACTGTGTCTACAGAAGCGGCATGCGCGTTGGCCGGAACTCCCCCTTGGGACTTAGAGGCGGTGGTGCTCGCCGAGGTCTACCGACTGACGGCCGAGTACCGGACGGGTGCTGGTGGTCAACGGCCACCACCCGATGAGGTACGTGGGTGGCGGGAAGCCGCACACGGAGTCATTATGGCTCATAGGTCGTCCCGGCTGGAAGAACCACGTGCAGGTCATCGCACTGTCGCGGCTCTCCAGCCGATCATAGTCGATTGGGCGGGTAGGCAGCACGGGACCCTTACCTTCCGACTGACACAGGTGCTTTCAGAGCATGGTTGCTTCGGAAAGTACCTGTTCTCCGTCGCTAGGAGGGAATCGAGTCCCGCCTGCCATCACTGCGATTGCGGTGAGGATTCTGCGCAGCACACTCTCGAGGTTTGTCCGGCCTGGGTCGTGATCTCTCGCTACCAGCCATCCTGCGTTCCATGGCTGATAGCGACGGTTGTTTTACCGCGGTCGCCGCCTTCTGCAAAGACGTGGTCTCGCTGAAGGAAGCGGCTGAGCGAATCAGAGAGGAGAATCCCCTAGCTGACCCAAACCGCCGCCGGCGAACCGGGCGAAGGAGCCGCGCTTTTGCGCGTCTTATTCCGCCCTGAGTTTGGCCGCGGGTGGATGGGACGGGAAGATCCCTCCACCTGCATTAGTGCCTCCCGCGAGGAGTGATGCCCAAGTGTGCGCGGCATCACTAAGTCTGAAGACGGGGCCCGCATCTCACCTGCGGGCCAGCGCTGAGTGGATCATTGACGTTATGGCACAGCCCCCGATGGTTCACTCACCAGGCGCAGAGTAAGGCACACGGCAGGTTGGTTTTAGTGGGTGAGAGCCCCACATGCCCCACAGGCGTCCCAAGTGCGCATGAGGTACATTTTTTTCCTGCCAAAAAAAAAAAATATGGTGTTGGTGTTGGTGTTGGTGTTGTTGTTGTTGTTGGTGTTTGTGTTGGTGTTAGTGTTAACTAATAATAAAATAATAAACAAAAAATCAATAAGTATCTAAAAACAAACAAAATTTCTCTTAGGGATATGTAGTTGAATATAAATAATTTTCTTAAAAGACTTGATATTTCACTGTTTTATTTTTTTTATTTTGGTACCACGGCCCTTGCTGGCCTTCAGGTTTACGTGTCCTGTGTAATCAACCCCACAGTGGTAGAATGGCCGCGATGGGTTAGTACTTGCTGACAGTAACTCTCCCATTATTTGATGCAGTAGCTGGGGATCGCGCTTTCTACATGTAACTGTCCGTCTCTCCCTATGTAAGCATAGATCTTTAAAACTACGCAACGGATTTTGATGCGGTTTTCACCAATGCATAGAGTGGTTATGAGGAAGGTATATAATTTGTGTATAATTTAATTTCAGATTATTCATCACTACATATTATAAAACAAAGTTCTCCGCAGCGTTTGTCTATTCGCGCTAAACTCAAAAATTGCTGCACCAATTTCCATGATGCTTTGGATATAATTTGTCGCGGGCGAAGCCGTGGGCGTCCGCTAGTTTAATATATACGAACTAAATCAGGCTAATTCATTCCGCCGGGGGCTACTGGAATTTCCTGGAGTGTTCACCAGATGGCCTGATGGATGATTTTTTTTCTACCGGCATCCCATCGTATATAAATAGATAGATAGGTCTTTTAAAAATATTTAGAAGTTGCAAAGACAAATTTTTGGTTTAAGAATCCGTTTTCGAGATATTCAACTTTAAAGCCCATTATTTTCGTTAAAACGAAGCTTCCTTAAGCAAAGTTTAATCTAAAAGCTAAACGGCTGGCTCAAAAATCTTAAAAAATCATGAATCTATGTAATTAAACTTTCAAGAAAAACTGTAACAGATCAGATAACTTTGTTAGTTCAAGAGTTATAGGCCCGCCGGGCGCCACTTTCCGCCGGGCGCCACTGGAAATAGTTCTGCTTGTAACCAGAGACGCCCGGCAACGGACGTTAGAGCGACCGCGGCCTTAAGCTACGGAACTAAAAAAAATATAAACGAGTTATAGGCTAATAACATGACTACGGAACCCTATTCATTGCGTGACCCATGCACTTGGTCGGTTTTTTTTAACGAATGCCAGTGCAAGGTAAGTGAAAGTATAACGGATTAGTGAGATTCTATTGTTTTACTTAGAAATAACACTCAATTTTTGTCGATATTTTGCGTGTTACATAGTGTACCTAGGGAACCCTGGTAGAACACATCTATCTCGTCACTATGTTGGTGTAGGAGCTCGTTGTGCTCGTATAGACGACACATCCGCACTATAGGATTGTACTTGTACTTGTACTTGTAGTCACGGGCTGATCTCCGCAAGTCCACGTCTAGTGCGCGGGTTTTGCGTGTGGCTGACCGTCTCTTCCTCAGCCATACAAGCCCTGCAAAGGGGACTGTCTGTAACACCGATAGTGTGCAGGTGTTTGTTTAGGAGGCAATGCCCCGTAATGACACTTGTGAATAGACGGAGATGAGATTTTTTCAACGTCCCAAGTCTGGCGGCTAGTCGACTATTGAGTACAGGCAAAGCCTCCCTCGCTTGCCGACAGTCCGACAGACCTGTCCACAGTGTGTTGTGTTGTGTGTAAGTTCTGTGTGCCAGAAGTGTACGTATAGTACCTACCGGAATTGGTATTGGCAATTGGCTCTGGGCAAATGGTTGGCTCGAGCCCCTTCTGGCAAGCTCGTCCGCTGCGTCATTACCTCTAGAGCCGCTGTGTCCTTTAATCCACTGAAGTGTGACGTGGTTGGACTTACTTATCTCAGCCAAGCGCTGATGACAGTTGTAGATGAGGCCTGAGTTGACAGTGTTGCTGTTAGGGCTTGTAACACTGACTTGCTGTCTGAGAGAATTCTAATACTAGAGTACCTTACCTCTCTGGCAGCTATTGCCGTGGCTGCTTCTAGAATCGCATGGCTTTCAGCTTGGAATACCGTGTTATAAGATCCTAGTGGAGTTGCTATTCTGATCTGGAGGTCTTCGGAAAATACTCCGCTGCCTGTCCCAGATGAAGTTTTGGATCCTTCGGTGAAGACTCTAAATTCATGGATGTTGAGGCCTTCGACGTTGACGTCTTCATATAACTGGTTCTTGTATTTTTTGTCGAAGATAAATGTTTTCGGAATCCTGTCCGACCCTGCCATTAGTATTGGGAAGTCGTTGAAGATTGCGGTTAGTATACTAGTGTGTTTTGTATTTGTGTCTCTCCATAAATGGAGTGATTTCAAACGTAAAGCGGACGCCGCGGCTTCTTGTGTGATGTATAGATGAAGTGGGGGATGCCTAGCATGGCCTCCATTGCAGCAGTACGTGTAGTTTTCATAGCTCCCGTGATGGCCATACAGGCCAGTCTTTGGAACTTTTGCAGTTTTTGTATGCAGGTTGTAAGCTGGTATCTAGGCCACCAGACTAGTGCACCGTAGCATACCATGGGCCTTATGACCATGTTGTATAGCCATAGCGTCACCTTTGGCGAAAGACCCCAGGACTTGCCTATCATCTTTCGACAATGCCAGAAGGTGATGCTGGCTTTGTTTATTTTGTCTTCTACATGTTTACTCCAGGTTAGTTTATCATCTAGGGTTACTCCTAGATATTTGACCTCTTTGGACAGTGTAAGACTTGTTCCAAAAAGCTTGGGCATCCTATAGCTGCCCAGCACCCGCTTTTTAGTAAACATAACCATTTCCGTTTTTCCTGGGTTTACGGTGAGGTCGTATTGATTGCACCAGTTTTCGACGGTGCGGAGTGCTATCTGAGTGAGGTCACAGACAATGCTGGCTTCTTTGCCAGTGATTAGTATGGTAATGTCGTCAGCATAGCCGACAGTGAAAAGGTGTTTTTGTTGAGAGTAGTAATGGGACTGTTTATGACTAGATTCCACAGGAGTGGAGATAGGACACCTCCCTGGGGACAGCCCCTGGCCACCTCTACCACCTTTGCTTCATTATCCAGTATGATGACCCTATTACTAAGCATGTTCTTGATCCACCCCGTGAGCACTGGGTTTGCACCGTGATGCTCTAGTGCCGAGGTGATACTGTTAAAGTTGGTTTTGTCGAAAGCGCCCTCAATATCTATGAAGGTGCCTAGGCAAATACCTTTGTTTTGTATCGCTTCCTCCGCTCGGCTTAAAATAAAATAAAATAAAATAAAATAACGTTTATTATCTTTGAAATTTTCAGAAAATTATTTAGATTCGTCAGAAGTTGGTGTGACTCTACCGAGGGTTCCAAAATGCAACGAGACTGAGAAGAGCCCTCAAGAAACTCAGCTCGGCTTTTTTCAAAATATTTCATCTTAAATCTAATACAGAGTTATTTAGAAAGGAGCAATTCGTTACGTTGTTACAACCAGGCCGCCTTGTCATCTAAGAAATCATTAATACTATAATAAGCTTTATGGCACAATTTACTTTTTATTAGTTTTTTAAATTTATTGACAGATAAATTTGCTATTTCGGTTGGCAATGTATTGTACATTCGAATAAAGTTCCCCGCAAAAGAATTACTCACTTTATGAAGCCTAAATTTTAAGAACAGCCAGTTTATCCTTATTTCTTAAGTTTAGATTATGATTATCACTATTTTTCACAAATTTACTTTTGTTCTTGTGGGTATACAATAAAATTTCATAAATATACTGTGAATACACTGTAAGGATGTTAATATGCTTAAACTTATCTCTTAATGACTCCCGAGACCCCATTCCATAGATAGTCCGGATAGCCCTCTTCTGCAACACAAAGATGCATTCAATATCGGCAGCGTTACCCCACAGTAGTATGCCATATGTCATGATTACTTACTATCTGGTGGAGGGCGGATTCTGTTGATTTACCAGCAGTGTAGGCGTGCTGGTTGATGTGTAAAGGAGTATTGATTAGCACGTCTTCTCTTAGAGTCCTCTCACACAGTCTTTCAAGTGTTTTTGTGAGGAAAGAGGTGAGGCTGATTGGTCTAAATGATTTTGGATTAGTATAGTCACTCTTACCTGGTTTGGGTATGAAGATAACATTCACCTTCCTCCAGTTCTTAGGAATGTATCTGTAGGCCAGACACGCCCTCATGATTTGTACGAGTGGTGTGAACAGTCTTAAACCCCCCCAATGCAGCAGTACCGGGAAGATGCCATCCGGGCCTGCTGATTTGAAAGGTTTAAAGGTATTTATTGCCCACGATAATCTATCTGGTGTTATTACTGTTTGGGCGTATTGCCAGTTCTCATCCGTTGGTGTTGACAGGTCCTCGTGCACCTCCGCGGTTTGCAGGTATCTGCAGTCCGGGAAGTGAGTGCTCAATAGGACTTGTTGCGCTTCCTTGGGTGAGTTGGTGTAGCTACCGTCAGGCTTGAGGAGGCTGCCTATACCGTGGTGTGGTTGGGAGGCCAAAACCTTCCTAACACGGTTGGCCTGGTCAACGGAGTTTATGTTACTCGTGAAGTTTCTCCACGATTCAGTTGATCTAAAACGAATTCGTTTTTTGTATTTGGCTTTGGCCTCCTTATAGGAGTCCCAGTCTTCTTCTGATCTGGTGTTCATGGCCCTATTGAAGCGTCTTCTAACGGTCTTTCACAGGCGCTTCAGTTCAGGTTCCCACCATTTCTGTTTGTTTTCAGGTGGGCCTACTCTCGGGGTGTGCAGAGGGCACGCTAACTCGTAGCTGTTAGTAATTATATCCGATATGGCACTCACCTGTGATTCAATTTGTTGTATGTTGGTTATGGACGTTGACAAAGTTTGTGCGGCCAACCTCGTTTGTAGTGAACTTGCGTATTTACCTATATTGGTTTTCCGCGGGTTTCTGCCTGGTAGGGGCTGGGGTATACTTATCTGTAGATCGCATCTTATCCATCGATGGTCGGCGCAAGATGCTTCCTTCGAGACATACCAGTTGGTGATTAGTTTAGATTAGACCTAATCCTGTCTGTAGACAGGGTTAGGTCGATGATGGTTTGGCATCTTTTTGTCACGAAGGTGGGTTCTGAACCTATGTTTAGGATGTTTAGGTTGGTGCTAAATAAGTAATTAACTAATTCATTACCTCTATCATTGCACCTGTTCATGCCCCACAAGGTGTGGTGTGCATTTGTGTCAGCCGCTACTATTAGTTCCGTGCCTGATCTATCGCAGTGGTTGATGAGCTGCGTTAGGTTGTGAGCGCCGGCAGTTCTTCACTGTCCGGCCGGCATGTAAGCCGAAGCGATGACCAATTCTGGCACGGTGTTGTTTTGAGTTGTGGAGATCCGTACGGCGTACAGGTCTCTGGAACAGAACTCAGTGAGTGGGTGTGCACTTATGTCTCTAGTGACATAAATGCAGGTACGTGGTCCGCTGTCTTGGGGGCCTGACACGTATAACTTACCTCCTAGATTGAAGAGTCCGTGCACGCGACCTCCCCTGATCCATGGTTCCTGGATCAGGACAACGGCTGTGGTGTTTCCCTCCAGCCATTTACGCAATGTCGCCGTTGCCGACATGCTGTGCTGGAGGTTTACTTGAAGGAGTTTAAGGGGAGTCTGAGGGACAGCAGCCATCAGAGGCTATTTCCCCTTCTCCCCTCGTCTCGAGTTCTGCGAGCAGCGTAGAGATCTTATCCTCTGAGTGGTCGGACGAGTCCTCCCCCTCATTACCTATCGAATGTATAGGATGAGATCCCATGCTGACGTCGTTTTCTTGGGCGACAATAGGTGTCGACGCCGAATCAGGTTCAGCAGTGGTGATCGAAGTGTGATGTTGTGTGGGCTCCGTGGATGGAAACCCATCACGCACCGCGGCTTCTGTCACTGCCCCCCGTCCCCCCGGCTTTTCGTAGTACTTGCCACCTGGCCCCAGGAACCGGATGTATACACTTCCAGCCCCTGCGGTCAGGCAGCGTCCGTGTTCCAGGATGACTGGTATGAGAGCCTCCGAAATGGAGGCTATCATGTACCAGCCATCCTCCCGCCGCTGTGCGTGATGGATGATCCATGTGTCTACAAGAGCCCACGGGTTTTGCCAGGCGAGTATGGCACCCACTATACCGGCGGACTTGTAGCCACCTAGTGGGTCGGGAACCAGAAGGCAGCACCTGACCCGTCTGGGCATCTCGCTCTGACTCTTCACGACCAGCTTCACGCCGTTGTCAAGAGTCCAACCTTCGATGTTTGACTTTAGCCAGGTTACTGCTGCCTGGTTCCCGCACCACACCCTCACAGTGCCGTCGTAAAACGTCGGCCTACCTGTGAAGGCTGGGCCTTCCTCGCCCGGCTTGCGTTTCAGGGCTCCCTCGATGAATTGCTGCTGGAGCAGGAGGGTGGCCGCGTCTGCCATTGCTTGTGTCATAGGACACCGCCCTTCTGTGGCCAGAGCCATACAGATGGGCTTCTTGGCGATTGAAGCAAAGGTAGTAACTTGGCCTGGGTCTAGGTCATTCACCCTGGCCCGTTTTTCTTCGTCACAGGGTGTAAAAGACACCTCGTGACGTGTGCGTTTTGATGGTGTCCCTTCTCCCTTCTCCTCCTTCTTTGGGTCAGGGACACCTGTGTTTGTAAAGGGACCGTAGCCCTTGTAGGGGCCCGGTCTCTTATTGTGTTTCGTACCTCCCATGGGGGCACCGTCAATTGTGCGAGCAGGAAGAGGGACTATGCCCTCGGCCTGATAACACCTTGACGTCCCCGGTACGGGAGATACGCAAGTATAGGTAGTTGGGTTGTTGTAGTTCGTGGGGGCACCGCCGCTGAAGTGAGCAGGCCGACGGTCTTTGCCCTCGGTCTGATCGCCCCGCGACGTCCCCGGCACGGAAGATGTCGATTTTAGTTCCTCCCGACCCATGGGGACACCGTCGTCGGAGTGGCCGGCCCGAGGGAATTCTCCCTCGGTCCGACCGCCCCCCGACGTCCCCTGCACGGGTGGGTCAGATTCCAGGGCGCGTTGCCTGGCTCTATGTCGGCGTTTGGAGCTAATTTTGCGGCACCTGGACCTGACGCCTTCCTCAGTCGCCAGATCATGCTGGCGGGTCGGGGCTGTTACAGGGCCCGGTTGCGGCAACTGCTCTTCTGGTCTTCTTTGCCAGGATGTTTTGGCATCCCATGAGTTGGCAAAGCTGTTAACGAGGTGAGGGCGTTTCCTCTCCTTTTGGCTTCCCACCCTCCTTGGAGCCCGCAAACTGGGAACACGCCATGCGTGTTAGGACTACCAAAAGGATATAGAACCACAAGGAGGAGTTGTAGGCGCGACATCGGGCTCTTGGTCTGTGGCCGGAGGCGAGGCGTAAGGGTAAAACGCCCCCCCCCCGGACTATTCCCATACCGCGAGCCTTCAGCATGACCCTCCCCCGCATCCTTACGGCTCTAGCCAGCTTCCCTCTGACGGGAAACTTGACCGTTTACTCCATCTTAGCTCTAGATGGAGTCCACCGTTTTGCTTGAAATCATGACCAAAGGGAGCGTATTGACGGGACCCACCCCGTCCCAACTACCCAGGATTCCTTCATCCCCGCGTACGGCGCTCTACTGCGCAGGCCCTAGCGCAGGTGGACAAGGGTAGATCACCGATAGTGTCCACAAGCTACCAGTGCAACCGTTGTGCAGGTAGACCGTCTGGTAATGACCACTGGAGTTTGATCCCCAGTTTGTCACGGCCCGACGTTGTCCATCCGAGAGGAAGGTTGGACGCCTCCTGCTCCACTTCCCAGGTTGGCGCCCTCCCTCCATACAGACGAGACTGTCTCCTGCCACTTGAGTGGGGTGAGGAAAAAAGGGAAGAAGGAGGGGGGGTGAGGGGTATTGGAGTTGGTAGTTTGGATGTGCGAGCACCAACACGTCCAGTCCAACGATGCAATCGTTAGCCTGCAGGCGTGGTTGGCGGTTAGGAGCATTGGAGCCGGTGTGGGTGTGGGATGGGATTGGTTGGGCTGCTTACACCACTGTAGAGGTGGGGAGTTTCCTGTTGCGTCCAGTCCAAACGAAATTCGTTAGCCTGAAAATGTTTCAGGAAGGAGAGGTGACTAGGATGGGAATTATGGTGGATAGGTAAAATAAAAATTTTTGGTTATGGGATGTTAGTAGGGAGGGGTACAGATGTGATGGCCCCGACACGACCAGTCCAGCGAAATCGCTAGCCTGAAGACGCGACTGGTGACCGGTAGGTATATAGGATAGGTATGCTACAGGGTGCAAGTATGTGCGGTCGTTCCCGATACGCCCCGTCCGACGATAAATCGCCAGCCTGGAGACGCGACTGGTGTGGACGAACCAGACCAAAAACAGGCAGCACCGCGCGAAGGTAACAGACCAGTCTTGGCTTGAGGATCATGGCAACTGTAGTACTACCCTCAAACCCATCAACCTAAACGTGGGTGGGAGGAAATCCCACGTTTAAGTGGGTAGGTAACATAAGTCACAATTTTAGCCTATGTTATCCGCCCACCGCCCACATATAGGATACCCCACCATAAGCCCACATATCCCACTATAGGATTTTAGAAGGATGTGTTGTTTATGTAAACCTTAAGAGCGAAGGTGTTGAGATGAGGGTGGCGACTTCGGAATCTTATATTGAAGTTCAGCAATGAGAGCAACTCGGGAGAGTCAATTGTGGAATGGATTATCTTGTGAAGGCACACAAGGTCACTACACTTTCGACGAGTCTCAAGCGTTTGTAATTTAAAATGATTAAGTCTATCTTAAGCCTTAGCCTTAAGCTTCAGCTTCAGCTTCAGCCTTATTCTACAGCCGTAAGAATACAGCACGACACATGACGCCGAGCCGGCGCAAGCCAGCTGTAGTAAGCTATGGCCCTCTCTGATAAATAAGCTCAGACAGTACGACGAAGGTAGAGAGGCTCTCCGTGATACACGAGCGCCTCCCCAACACAGCTAGGGCCACTGCCAGGGCAAGGTGTTATAAGCGAGCTTTGGCGCTGTCAAGAGACACAGCCGCCACCACCACCTCGCCCTTCGAAACTGCTTTCTCTGCCAGGTTCCTCACGTGCATGATCGCTTTCACGGTGGAGTGTCCCCGACGGAAACCGTACCTACTGGTTGTCTTTCAGGTTTAGCTCCACGCTCGTGAGATGCTCCGCAATTATCCGCTCAAAGGGCTTACAAACCTCGTCAAGCAACTTGATCGGCCTGTAATCGAACGGTGAAACTAGCCCCTTTCAAGGCATATTTCGAACGAGAGTAGAGGCGCATGTAAAATTTAATAGGTAGGTATGTATTTACTTCTTTAAACTTTCGCGTTTTGTACACATTATAAACTTAAAAGACTAACGGGTCTTTTACGCGATTATGGAAATACATACATGCCTCTTTATTACCCGACGTTTCGGCCCTGTTACAAGAGCCGAGGTCACGGGTGGACTGGCTTCAGCTCATCGTCGTCTTCGTGAAGTGCGGGTTTGTTCAACTACCCTCACTTCGTCGTCACTAACTATTGTGTTCGGAGAGCCACTACGGCATACCACACTGATAGTATCAGCAAGCGGGCGTTCGGTGAGGTGGCGAGTATAGTGGCTCAATAATCGCGTAAAAGACCCGTTAGTCTTTTAAGTTTATAAGGTATGTATTTTCTTTATAAATATCTGTTAACTTTTGGTGACCTGCCAGGAAGTAGGGGGCCCCTATCGATCGCGGGGCCTGGGCACGTGCCCATAGTGCTCAATGGGAAAGAGGGGCCGTGACGGCCACGTTCAACCTACTCCCGCTGGAAACCATAGCTTGAAGTATGGTCTCCAGCGAGAGGGTATCCAAGTCCAGACCCACAACGAGAGGTCCCGGTGCTGTTCGCCCACGCTGAGCACTCCACCAACGTGTGTGGTGTGCGGTGTGTTCGTCGGAGGCCTCGTAGTCTTGACACTGGGGTGTGTATGTCCCAATTTACCGCCAAAACCGTTAAATGGTTTGAGCACGATGAAGAATCGAATAAACAAAGATACATTCATAGGTACCTACCTCATGAACCGTGATAGTTAGAAAGTTGAAATTTTCACAGATGGTGTATTTCTGTTGCCTCTATAACATCAAATACAGGGGCTTCCATACAACAAACTTTTTTTACCGTTTTTTTTTGGTACGGAACCCTTTGTGCGCGAGTCCGACTCGCACTTGGCCGGTTTTTTTTCTATTTCGTAGTTCGCCACCTATTGCGTAGAACCAACGAAGTGCCTCTGCCTACTTTCCTTAGGGAAATCAGGCGTGATTATACCATCACATACTAAGTTGCCAATGTTCCAAGATCATGTTCCCAATGTTAATCTTATGCACTAACTAAGTTATAATCCCCCGAGCTCTGTCAATATGCGGTCAGTATCCAATAATCCAATAATTGAACGGACCTCGATGTCCCGATTTTCTTGGTATAAAATGGCGCGAACATCCTTCTCGACATCAGTTGAAGTTTGTCTTCGAGTGTTGATACTGGTAAAATATACTTCTTAAAACAAGGTAGTTTTTAGTCAAGGAGTATATTTGTTATTTTACAAAAATCATTTCATTTTAAATATACAAAAATTGTTTTAAAATGAGCCTAATATTTTAAAGAGCTGTAGTATTCCTAAGTATTATAGGCTGATTTTTATCCCGGTTACCCTTCCCGTGGGAACTGGGAATAAGGAAACTATAAAAAGCATTACCTAGTCTATAAATAATGGCTGATTTCAGATGTCCGGAGACATGATGCGCTTTACTATTGGCGTCGTCTGTGTAGTGGTTGTTCTGCTCTCATTGGCTGAAGTCAGTGAGGCCAACTACAAGAACGCACCAATGAACGGCATCATGTTCGGCAAGAGAGGACCCACAGGTAAATAAATAATATTTAATATTTAACAGCCCCGTTACACTAGCACTCGGAAGAGTATGATGTCCATAGCCAATTATATGGCAAGAAATAAAAAAACCGTCGTAAAAAGTTCGAGTCTGTTGTATGGGAGCCACTTAAACATTTCCTTTATTCTGTTTTTAGGTATCCGTAGTAAAAGTCTCGGAGCCCTTATAGGTTCGTCATGTCCGTTTTCAGCTTTCCTCCCAAACGGTTCGTGCTAGAAACATGTACGGATATGTTTATTTACTACGCCGACAAAGTGCTAAAATATATATTAAGAAAAATATTTTTTGAGGTATCTTTCCTACATGTAAAGTGAGAATGTAATTTTTTTCTCTCGTCTATCCCTCTATTGCGTGGAGTATCATAAGGTAGGTCTTTAAAAAAACATTAAGAGGGTATACTAAGATGATTTTTTGATTTAAGTACCCGTTTGCGAGATATTTAGCTTTGAAGAGTATGTTTTTGCGAAAACAGGTCCATGTACTTAACTTTGCTGTAAAACTATAGCAGATTAGATAGCTTTGTTAGTTCAGTAGTTATAGTGGCTATTATGGGTGACTACAGAACCTTATCCTATGCATAGCACGACACACTAGTTTTTAGTATTTGTTGTTATAGCGGCCACAGTGAGTAGTCATCTGTGAAAATTTCAATTGTCTTACTATCACGATTCATGAGATACAGCCTTATGACAAACGGATGGCTGGATGGACGGACGGACAGCAGAGTCTTAGTAATAGGGTCCCGTTCCTCTAGCATTTATTTATTTACGCATATTCAAAGAATCAATTTCGTTTATTCAGTTTAGGCACATATAGAGCACATAATGAATGTCAAAGCAAACAATTTTATTAATTAAAAAAAAAACTAAATTAAGTACATAAATAACCATTTGAAAATGATTCTTTCGCTGGTTCGGTAAGTTGAGACTGAGAAGATCAGCAAGAAACTCAAAACTAATGCAGTCAAAAAGTCAATGATCTGTTTTTATTACAATACTTAATAATTATTATGTATTAACCCTTAATATAAAAATGTGAGTAAAGATGTGGTATGAGTTTATTCACACTCATACGAAAATGCTTCTTTTCCTAATATTCCACTTTTGTTTACAGAGTATGACTCCAGAACCAAAACCTTCACAGCTCTATGTGAAATCGCTACAGAAGCTTGCCAGGCTTGGTTTCCCTCTCCAGAAAATAAGTAAATTTAGTCAAAACAAATTAGAATGGCATTAGGATTTGGCATGGAATTATAATAATATTAAAAAAGTAGGCAGGTTTTGTATTGAATATGGTAACATTTAATGCTTTCTGTAATTTTAATATTATCCTATTTTGTATGATTATAATATTTATAAGGCTGGGATTTATGACTTAGACATACAATTATATGCTTTAGTCATGAATATTTCATGATGTTTTATTTTATTTCCAACTAGCGGACGTCTGCGGCTTCTACACAAAAAACTTTCTCAAGAACCACTCTATCCATTTGTGGAAACTGCATCGAAATCCGAAACGTAGATTTAAAGATATAAGCATACCTAGGGCACGGAACGTAAGCGACCTTGTTTTATACTATGTTATGATCATGATAACCTGTTAAAAGCCAGCCCAGCCTTAAATGCTTGGGTCGACTTCAGTCTACCGACCACACATTTAGCCAATGATATTGCAGCAAATTTCGGTCACTTGAGCAAATTATTAAAATATCATTGTTTGAATATGCCAACCGACTAAAGTCAACGCTGGGTGTGCTCAAGTTCTGTGAGTCTGAACATGTTTCGTTTTTTATTGGGACTTTGATTATTTTTACTCTCAATAATAAAAGGGTCTTCGATAGGATTATAGGTAGGATACATGTAAGTTAGACTCGTTTCTGTTTCTACTCTCTCATATGAAAATGGAAACGTTGAACTGACTTGTAACTACTTGTAAGTCAATCTTGCGCGGTCGGGGATCGGAAGGTCACTGCCGGGGGACTAGTACATACTTAATATGTGCTTGAAATCAATTAACTTTCTTTAATAGGTATTGGTGAAATTTAAAGTTTAACGAGACGAGTCTATCATTGCAGGCTGCACTTTATTAGTTTCTTTTGTGGCTGCAGACAATGTGAAACTCAGTGGTAAACGCAGTATAAATCCACGAATGGTTTTCTTCAGCCAAGTCTGCGCGTAATGAAGCGTAAATTTGACCTACATTCCCACATTTTAATATTTTTATCATGGCAGCCCTAACCGTGGGAACTGATAAGTTCTACTTTCGATTTGTATTCATGTATTGTTGTCAAATGTTTTTATCTTGTTTTTTTTAGTGTTCAATAAGATTCCAATAAGAATCGCTTCCGTAGAAATTATGTAATATTGTTACATACGTGTTTCATAAACCGAGAACCTACCTTCAGAGGACTTTGGATTTTTGCAATTTATTGATAAAAAGGATAAAACTGATAACACTGAAATTAAAATGTCAATAACATTGCTGCAGTGACGTTTCGCATTTCAGCAAAATCGTATTTCGAATCTACCTTACAGTAAATTAATAAAATGGATTATTTAAGTTCCCAACTCGTGGTGAAATAATGAAATAAGTTAATACAATCACTTTAATTGATCAAGATTACGGTGAATTATAAAAATGACGACCAAGGAGTTATACACGAAGGTAAAAACAATAATAAATATTTTTTTTTCTGACATTCTTTTTTTGATATCTGCAAAAGCAAAAAGCAGCCCAACTTAAAAAAAAATGCACACTGATTGAGATCACAGTTCATAGTGTCAAGTTTTTTGCAATTTATTCATCTAATTAACGTTTATATTATAGAGTTGCCTTGTTTACGTCATTACTACCGTTTACACACACGATGCTAATTTGTACACTTTTTTAGGATATTATTATGTATTATTGTAGATACAAAGTTACGCCCATGAATGAGCTTAATAAGAAAAAAAAAGTATTACATCCTACATCCTCCTTACTAGTTACTTTAGTATAAAAAACTAATAAAATAATGATTCCTACATAAACAATGTTATAAATTCAAATTCTAAGCTTTAAACAGACATATTAATTTATTATGATCCATAGTACAACTATTTGGAGCAATTACATCATTATTTTGTATGCTCATGAATAATTTAACACAATTTCACAGCTTTTGAACACTGTTGGTTTAGATAATATTTGTTTGTAAAAATGTTCTTAACTGTATATCAATATGTTGGGTTTTAGAATGAAACTAGCTCCCCTACTCAATAACATGTAAACCATAATATTATAAAATTATGAATTGTAATATTGATAGTCCTCTGGGTGGTGCAGCCCAATGACTATCGATAATATTATTTAAGAGTTAGCAAGCTTCCATTTGCTTAAAAAGTACACAATAATATTAAAAATGTAAACCACTAAACAGATTTACATGAAAATTAGTATCTACATATTATTTTGGCTTACTATGCTTTTTATACACCTTACCGGGAGAAAAACTTTCATCAAAATCTGTTCAATGGTTTACAAGTACATTTACATTGAGTACAATTGAGTATTTTAGATATTTTCAGACAATCTCCGTCATCTAGGCAAAACTAAACTATAAGCTTGTGCTATCTAGACAAGTGATAAACATTTGTGGATCACACAAATAATAAATTCGATCCGAGAGTCCCAAGTGGAAAGCTTATGCACCACCCACCACACCACTGAAGCATTTTAATGCGCTGTTCGTAAATAGCTCTATCTGTCTAAATGAGTGGCCATCAATTTTTTATTATCTGTCTGCTCTTTTGTACTGGGTAATCTCTGTAACAATTGGACCGATTTTAATGGGGTTTTCACGGACACATAGCGGATGTTATATAGTGTAAGTCTGCCAGATTTACATCAACGCACAGGCAAACCGACTTACTTATACTTTGTAGTTTATACAAATAGAAATATATATTTTATTAATTATAGTATGTATTTATATATTAAGTATTTATTATATGTAATGTATATACCTAAATGTGTATTTAGTGTTGTATTTATTTGTACCATCTCACACTCCTAATAAGAATGAGCACCTACCTGAGCATTATTTCTGTCTCACCTCAAGGTTGACTGGTCGAAAATGCCTAAAGGCATTAAGTCCACCATTGTACGTGTTTGTGCAAAAAGTTTAAACAAATAAATAAATAAATGTTATGAGAAGTAACTTGGTTAGTTTTTATCTGTAATCACTGAATATTTCCCAGGTGAATTCGGATCTATAGACTATTTGTTTAAGTAGTTAAAACTTTTCGCATTGTAATAAAATCTAGCCATAATAAATAATTTTAAATTTTTAAAATCAAATTTTTAGAGTTCTATCCAAAGAGTATGAAAATGGCAACTCTATTACAGAGGCTTCACTGTCCATCCGTCTGTCGGTATACCTTTCGTTAACATAATATATGTAATCCTAAAATGTTTTGGCACAATGAATTTGGCATACTCTTTTTGGCATAATTAAACTTGGTCATAATTGATTTTTAGCAGCATATGTACTGTGGAATAATTATATTTACGTCTAATATATTTATGCATAGTTATAATTTGCACAATGTTTTTAGGCATAGTATACAGTCGCCTAATAGTATATATTACTAAAATTTAATAGGTATAAATTAATTAAATAAATGAAAAATAAAAAAGTTACTTTAACCAGTTTTTCCTATATTATATAGCGTCAAAGCAGGTTTAGGTGCAGCGGGGGTGGCCCCTGGGCCACCCCTAAGCCACCTTTTAAATATTTTACATAGTTACTTATTCTGCGTAAGATGATTATGACTATATTCATTATAGTTTGATACGTTTATGCCTTTATAAAGATATGCTTATAAATTTTATGCTTAAATATGATTATGCTAATTTTATTTATGATTAAGACAAATATGCTAAATTTGTTATGGATAAAAAAATTATGCATAAATATCATTAGTCTAAATTACCATATGCCAAAATATTTTATGGTTATTTTTTTATGCAAATGGATAGTGAACCCCGTCTGTCTCCATGCTGTATCTCATGAACCGAGATAGTTGTAAAGTTGAAATTTTCACAGATGATGTATATTTCTGTTGCCGCTAACAACAAATACAAAAAAAAAATTAAAACACTTGGGAGGGGCTCTCATACAACAAACGTAGAGATAATGGTACGGAACTCTCCATACGCGAGTCCGACGCGCTCTTGGCTAGTTTTTTTATTTTGTATTGTTTTATTTTTATTTTTTTTTATTCCGCGTGACCGCGACCGCTCCCATGTCTATTGCTGCGGGCGTCTCTGGTGACACCAGAAGTATTTCCAGTGGCGCCAGGTGTTTTGTTTCATATATTTAACTTGATTAGACCAGAGGAACTGCAAGACTGCGGCGTCGAAAGCAGATGCACTACCGACCACTCCACCGGACCAGTCAAACATTAATTGTCAACTTGTTCCCAGGGTGCCCGGATATGGGTGGAGCATCCAGAGAAGGTTTGGGAGAGTGCCACAGTCACTTCGGACTATCGTTCCGGAGTGCTTATTGTCAAGATCGACCAGTCGAATGAGATTCGACAGATTAAGGTCAGTCATCCCCTGATTCATAATAGTGCAGGACTGCGGGACTACCACAAACACGTCACAGACGCGTCTGATCACGTGACTTGTGCTATATCATTGGTCGATTATAAATACAATAAATCGAACTTTTTGAGGTGTACATTCAGTCAGCTACTGCAGTTTCTGGGAATGTTTTTTTTTTGTCCGCTATTGGGCATTGCATGCAGTTGAAATTGACTTGGCTCATAGAGTGTGGATATAGACCATGGACTAAGTTAATTTTGGGGCAACATACGCCCCAAATTAAAGTTAATCTAACTGTGAGAAAAGTTGTTTCATCAAAATCGAATGGCAAAAATAAATAAAACTGCAATAAAATAATATATTTGGTACTTATATTAAAAAAGTATGTTGTATGTCTGTTTCTTGCGGCTAATTCTGAAACGGCTAGGCCGATTTTAACGGAATTTTCACTTGCAAATAACTGATGTGACAAGGAGTAACTTAAGCATTTTTTTTATCCCGGGAATATGTTGCCATGGGAATTAAAAACTAGAAAACCATTCCACATAGGTGTTTGCTCTCATCTAATTTACCTTCCGATAATCCAGATCACAGATGAGAACAAGATGCCACCACTTCGGAACCCCTCACTCCTCATAGGACAGAATGATCTTACATCACTATCATATCTTCACGAGCCAGCTGTGCTTCACAACCTTCGAGTGCGGTAAGTAGACCTGCTGGCCAAACGTTAGAGTTGGTCGACTAAAGTAAAGTTTAGTCGGATCGATTAAATTAAAGTTTAGTCGGATCGATTAAATTAAAGTTTAGTCGACCGACTAAAATAACGCTTATTCGATCGACTTCACCTATTGATACAGAAAACTACACTCCCGTGATCATATTATTGTGTTTTATTTGCCCACATAGAAATCTTTTCATAAAATGAGTTCAGGCATTAGTGAACTACAAAAGTTGTTGTTTTATTTTGTCTGTCTATACACGCTAATCGCAGAAACTACTGAACGAATTTTCTTGCAGTTTTTATAGAGTTAACATTCCCGAGGTAACTTATTTATTACGTTTAATCTTTTTAAACTACTAACGAAAAATGCTGTTGTTTCATGTTCAAAATATTACCGATGCGAGTGGAGTCACCAGTACTAACTAGTGTCTATATCTATATGTACTATAATAGTACTAAAATAATATATTATAAAGTGGAAAGATTTGATTTATTGTTTGCATTCAATTTGCACCGAAACTACTGACCCGACATTGAAAAATTTTTCACTGATATGTAGCTACATTATCTCTGAGTGCTATAAGCTACTTTTTATCCCGGTAATGTGGTCCCGTGGGAATTGGGAATGGAGAAAACTATTAAACAGACGAAGCTCATAATCTTATGTATAAAATTATCATGTCACAGTGTTAGTTGTACTATACTCCCCCGAAAAGGCTCGGCCAATTTTTGTGTTATTTTATATGCAAATGCATTAGATCTGAGAATATACACTATTTTTCGTACCCCTATGTGCCACCCACTCCTAACATTTCTTTTTTGGACAAATTTTATTTTTTAATAATGTGCCATTGTAGTGGTGTTTGGAGGTATATTGAAACGCTTGTAGTAATAGTATGTGAATGAATGAATATTTATTATCGAAATGCATTCGCTTTTATAATAATGGATACAAGTACCTAGAATGTTCCTGACGATACAAACAGGTTCAGGTAGGCGTGGCTTTAAACAATAGAACTAGTATAAATACCTATACTTATGTTGTACCTACGATTCATTGCTTATTTGTAATTGGCTAGTTTAATTATAGGGAGGTGGCGTATGCGCAACTAGATATTGGTCGAATATTATGGAAGGTCCTCGAAAGTTCTCGGCCCGCCTTCTTGTATTATCTAGACGTCAGAGATTCATTAAGTACGCGCCACACCATTAATAAATGCAAGCAACCCAAAATTTTCACCCTTCTATCACCAAAGCTTATTTTCTAATAGGTCACGACAGTTCTTATAAAAAAAATACTAGTTAGTCAGCTATATAATATATAAGAATACAGATTAAAGACGGCTTTAGTCCGAGACGCACATGACTTTAATTGGCTATGCCATAGCGGCTGGCGCGTAAAATATTGTTGCCTTTCATCAACATTTCATCGCAAAGCAACGGTTTTAATTTTTTTTCAATATTACAATATGGCTGCTACTTTTTTATTGAATTCATTCGGCCATTTTGGACATAACCCATTGTATCTGTGCCCGGTGACGGCAATAGGCTTGCCCCCTATTACGTGGGACTAAAAATACTGGCAAGTTGTGGGTGTGTAATGGATCTATGCCTACCCCTTCGGGATATAAGCGTGATATGTGTGTCTGTCAGATTAAAAATATGTTTCAGACTCAAATTATGTTTCGTTGTCATTTTAAAGTCGGTATTAAACACTTGAGTACATAATATTGAATCATACTAAATATTGATTACAATCGATTGTGAAGTATTTTGTCTAAAAAATTAAGTTTAAATTCATTTGATGTAGAATTGTTATCATATCTATAAGGATATACTTTACAAGTTGGTTTATTCATTTATGAGTCAACTCTTTTACTGTTTTATACATGAATTGGGTAGGCAGAGGTGTATACAAAATAGTAAGTATACCTTAAGAGCCATTTCACGTTTTCGCACGAATTTCTAATATTTTGAGCTCCTAAATTACCATAGTCTGTAATAACTAGAAGTTATTGAATATGCGCAAAAAATGGGCCAAGCTTTCGTGTTGACGTTTAATGTAACACATTTACTAAAAATAACTTATTTGATCTATAGTAATCAATTTACCACAAGCATTTTATTGAAAAACGGGCGCAGAGTTGATTTCAGAATCGTATTTCATTCAAAAATACTTATAAATTGAGTTTAAAAAAATACATAAAGCATTGGATATATATTTCAATCGTCATTTAATGTCCCAGATGATTGAATTGTATTACAATTATTTAGTCAAAAAATAAACCATTCGGCCAATTTTTGAGTTTAACATCGCAATTTGATCGTTATTTTTGGTTTAAAACACAGTAATTACAAAAATAAAATTATTCCAAAATAAACTACATTCATTAGAGAGCCGATTTCTGCAGTAATGTAGGAAATTCTTGCATATACTTTGTCAAAATATTGATATAACTTCAATCGAAATTACAATAAATTACGAAACAGAAGTGGGCACCGTACTAAGACGGCGCATTTTTCGAAATGGCTCTAAGTCAACTTTATCTGCAAGTGCTGCACCTGCCGAACAGCGAAGGAGGCTTTGACAAACATAAAAAACATTAACACAAAAATCGACTTCAAATTATCGAAATGGGACCAAATTGAAATGGGACCACTCGAGAAGCAGTAGGTTTTAATTAAAAAAATAATTCAAAAGCGGTTTTCCCAGTCGAAAGAAATGAGGTACTTAACAAATATTAAACTAGTAGTTCTGCGAACAGTAGACCTCGCGGTATTTTTGCATTCCCCCCCCATTTCTCCCCTATTTCCCCCCCAAAGTTGCGCCTTGCAACAAAGAACACTTGTGCCAAATTTCATGAAAATCGGCTAAAAAATTCGGCCTGTAGACCGGAACTGACACACATGCAGACAATACAATACAGACAAACAGCGCCAAAGCGGACAGTCCTTGAGTTGAAACTGAGATGCTTCGCTCGCTCGGTCAAAAGAAATGTGCAGTCAGGGGAACCCCGTCAGGAACGAAGTTTCCAACGCAAACTGCAACGCAATCCAATCTGGGTATGAGTTACTTTTCGTTTTACTAACAACGGCGACGCCAAATTAAAAAAAAAAACGAAAAAATTGCCACGTTGTATGGCAATGCTTATTCTTTGTGCCAAATAGTACCTAACCAGCCTTCAGTCTTGAGAAGTGTCGATCATGAGTACATTTAATTTTATTAACGGAAAACAGAACGGTTTATGCTATGCGGTTTATACAAAGCTATGTAGGTTTACAGGATAAATTGTTTGATTGTAAAAATGTATAAAATGTATATTGGAGATAATAGAAAAAAAATCTCTGACTAAAAACTAAAGCATTGTTAAGGAGATTATGAGCACAAGAATTAATAATTTAACTAAGTTTAACGACTTTTTTATGTGTATTGTTTTATTTTTTTCTTAAACAACTTAAAAAAATACAGTTATTAAGTGAACTAGTAATGACAAGACAAAGTATATTGTTATTAGTTGAAGAACTCGTCTCCGCTCACGTGACATAGTTCCCTTGTTCCCAATTCGACACACACACAGCAGTATTTTTAGTCCCACGTAATAGGGAACAAGCCTATTGCCGTCACTGGGCACACATATAATGGGTTATGTCGAAAATGGTCGAATAAATTTAATAATAAGTAGCAGCTATATAATAATTTTGAAAAAAAAATAGAAACCT
This sequence comes from Nudaria mundana, assembly GCA_963556515.1. Taxonomy (NCBI): domain Eukaryota; kingdom Metazoa; phylum Arthropoda; class Insecta; order Lepidoptera; family Erebidae; genus Nudaria; species Nudaria mundana. Next base: position 7,421,253 of record OY748315.1, read on the forward strand.
TGCGATGAAATGTTGATGAAAAGCAACAAAATCTTACGTGTCAGCCCCTGTGGCACAGCCAATTAAAGTCCTGGGCGTCTATAATATATACATTTTGATTAAACTCACTTGTAGATTCCACAATTTTCTTTATTATTTAAACTCCTGACCGGTTTCGCCTAATATATGGCATTATCAAAGGTTTCTTTCACACTATACAGTACCTACATATCACTTTCTAATTAATATTCCTGTGATATTTTATTCAAATTCATCTTGCAGCTACCATAGCTGACATTGGACTATATATTCCCAATTTTCACGGGAATTATATCACAGACACAGACACAATTCACTTCTATATCCTTACGCCCACGTCTCGCCAGTCACTTCGTTAGCTCACGTAACAGGTGGCGAGCCTGTTGTCATTTCCGAGGACTGAGTGTGTTACTCCTTGCCTCGTCCGTTTGTTTAGCAGGTGCACCGCGTGCAGGCTAGGATGATTTGGGCCCTGAATATATTGGTACCCCGTAGCACCCAGGGAATTATCAATCAATCTATCTAATAAATAAAATTCTCGTGTCACAGTTTTCGTTGCCATACTCCTCCGAAACGGATTGACCGATTCTCATGAAATTTTGTGTGCATATTGGGTAGGTCTGAGAATCGGACAACATCTATTTTTCATCCCCCTAAATGTTAAGGGTAGTCCACCCCTAAAGCAAAACAACGTTTGCCGGGTCAGCTAGTATAATATAGAAATGGGGAATGTAATTTTTGTCCCCCCTTAGCTCTCGAGAACTGCTTATGCTCCAATGATGGTTGACCCCTCTGTGGATAGCACTCGATCTGGAGGCAAGCAAAAATATCGAAAATTTGACCTAGCCCTAAGTGGTCAAACGTTATAGGCCAAAACCTACGGCATGGTGCGGCGCGAAGCACCGCGTCATAATAAAATTGTAAGTGGTCGATGTCTGTACATCAAAGATATAATAGAGAAACTGTTGTAGGGGGCTTTATTTTAGGCTTTATGAACGCAATGGAACCCAAAACAATGGTTTTTAGAAATTTTGTCTGTTTGTCTGTTTGTCTGAATGTTTGAACACGCTAATCTCAGAAACGGCTTAACCGATTTGAATGCAGTTTCAGTAATGCGTTGTGGTTTATTCAACTTAACATTTAAGGTTTGTTTTATTTCAATCGGTTCATAAATAAAAAAGTTATGTCGATCTAAAGTAACACGCAGGCGGAGCTGCGGGCAACAGCTATACATAATACATCAGTAACTGGTGATCAAGAAAACTATAACACGCAGGCGGAGCTGCAGGCAGCAGCTAGTATGTTAATATAATTATAGTATGAAAGATGAGGAGATGTAGTGACCAAGATAGAAAAAGAGATGCTTAGATGGTTCGGGCATGTAGAAAGGTTGGATGAAAAGAGATTGACGAAGCAGATACATAAGGCAGGTGTTATACCGATGATACTCGTACCTAGGCGAAAGTATTCCGACCAAATCAGAGATGCTTTGTCGGCAACTGCATCATAATCCATTGTGTAGTTCAAAAGATATAGCATACAAACAGCGAGTGCAACTTTATTTTATACTAGCTGATCGCCGCAGCTCCGCCCGCGTGATTTAGTTTACTCGTTCCCGGTTCCCGTGGGAACACATTACCGAGATAAAAAGTGTTACTCAGGGTGAATGTAGCTTTCCAATGGTGAAAGAATTTTTGAAATCGGCATAGTAGTTTTTGAGTTTACACATTACAAACATACACACAAAAATACAAATCTTTCCCAAACCACAGATATAAGAATACTATACTAGTACAGATGAACCATCTCATAGAAGGAATTGGCTACGTTTTAAAGGCGTCTTTAGGGCTAGCTAAATAATTTTCGATAAATTCCTAATAGATGGCAGTGTATTGTGTGCGAAAAATACGTAATAGATGGCGGTATATTATGTGTGCGAAAAATATATAATAGATGGCAGTATTTTACGTTATAATCCCCCATGAATGAACAGTTTCTATTGTCCCGATAATTTCCTAATAGATGGCAGTATTTTAACTTCTTATCAGAGTTCATTGGAGAGGAGATTATTATTAGTTATTATTACCCACATTTGGACTTTTCATTTGTCTTGATAAAATAAAATGGTAATAAGTACCTACTTACATAATAGAAGGTGGAGGAGATTCAATAATTTTATGATAAACCCATCGTGTCTGAGCTTGTTGATTTTCTTATTTAAACATATAAGTAGGTACTTACCTATAATATGTTGTAAGTAGGTAGGTATACTACGGTTGTGTATTCCCGTATCAGTATTCGCTTAGCATAATAATATCATCATCATTCATTAAAATCTTATTTAATAACTAGCTGTTGCCCGCAGCTCCGCCAGCGTGTTATAGCCTTCTTGATCACCAGTTACTGATTTATTGTATACTAGCTGTTGCCCGCAACTCCGCCTGCGTGTTATAGCTTTCTTGATCACCAGTTACTGATTTATTATGTATAGCTGTTGAGCGATATCGTATCTTAAGATAAAATATTATTGAGCGAAGCTCAATCTTAGGCGGCTCATGTATTTCGTATCTCCGCATACTCCTCCTAAACGCCTGAACCGATCTCCTTCAAACTTACCAGTGATAACGTGTGGCGTGATGGTGGTTTAGAACATAAAAATTGAAAATCAGACAACAAAAAAAATCTCATAAATCGTTGTCGTTCGAAAATTTAACACTTCGCTCAGTTTTTTGCAGCAGCAGCATGCATTGCATACCTAGTAGTATCTTAGTCGTGTGCAGCGCCCCTTAGTGAACTCCACTGCGGGTGACGTAACCTACGACAAACTTATTATTTGCAGTTGGTACAGTAATCGGGTCTAGGGACCGAACCGCAAAATTAAGTTTGTTTTTTATTGTATATACTTTTCCGGGATAAGAAGTACCCAGTGTGGTGCCCAAGATATTAAAGAATAATTATACCAAGTTTCATCGTAATCGAACCGGTAGTTTTGGCGTGATGCCTGAACAAACAGACAGACAGACAAAAATTTTTTAAATCACATTTTTGGTTTCGGTGTCGGTCTAGTAACACCCCCTGCCATTAATTTTTTTGATATTTTCAATGTACAGGATTTTCACTTCTACAGATTTATTATAAGTACAGAAGACAGGCTGTTGAGCGATATTGTATCTTAAGATAAAATATTATAGTCTTTTAGCTGTGTGCAGCGCCCCTAAGTGAACTCCACTGCGGGTGACGTAACCTACGACAAAGTTATTACAGTAATCGGGTCTAGGAATCGAACCGCAAAATTAAGTTTGTTTTTTATTGTATATACTTTTCCGGGATAATAAGTACCCAGAGTGGTGCCCAGGATATTAAAGAATAATTATACTAAGTTTCATCGTAATCGAACCGGTAGTTTTTGCGTGATGCCTGAACAAACAGACAGACAGACAAAAATTTTATAAATCACATTTTTGGTTTCGGTGTCGGTCTAGTAACACCCCCTGCCATTTATTTTTTTGATATTTTCAATGTTAAAAATTTTCATTTCTACAGATTTATTATAAGTACAGAAGACAGCTGTTGAACGATATTGTATCTTAAGATAAAATATTATAGTCTTTTAGCCGTGTGCAGCGCCCCTAAGTGAACTCCACTGCGGGTGACGTAACCTACGACAAAGTTATTACAGTAATCGGGTCTAGGAATCGAACCGCAAAATTAAGTTTGTTTTTTATTGTATATGCTTTTCCGGGATAATAAGTACCCAGAGTGGTGCCCAGGATATTAAAGAATAATTATACTAAGTTTCATCGTAATCGAACCGGTAGTTTTTGCGTGATGCCTGAACAAACAGACAGACAGACAAAAATTTTATAAATCACATTTTTGGTTTCGGTGTCGGTCTAGTAACACCCCCTGCCATTTATTTTTTTGATATTTTCAATGTTAAAAATTTTCATTTCTACAGATTTATTATAAGTACAGAAGACAGCTGTTGAACGATATTGTATCTTAAGATAAAATATTATAGTCTTTTAGCCGTGTGCAGCGCCCCTAAGTGAACTCCACTGCGGGTGACGTAACCTACGACAAAGTTATTACAGTAATCGGGTCTAGGAATCGAACCGCAAAATTAAGTTTGTTTTTTATTGTATATACTTTTCCGGGATAATAAGTACCCAGTGTGGTGCCCAGGATATTAAAGAATAATTATACCAAGTTTCATCGTAATCGAACCGGTAGTTTTTGCGTGATGCCTGAACAAAAAGACAGACAGACAGACAAAAATTGTTTTTAATCACATTTTTGGGTTCGGTGTCGGTCTAGTAACACCCCCTGCCGTTTTTTTTTTTGATATTTTCAATGTACAGAATTTTCACTTCTACAGATTTACTATAAGTATAGAAGATAGGTGCAGTATGTGGCGAAAACTGTGCATATAAAATATCTCTGCTCACGCCCTTGGAAAAATAAAGCACTTCAAAAAATTTACTCAATAACCCGATCGACTTCAAATTACCGAAATGGGACCAAAATGAAATAGGACCACTTGGGAATTAGACCCTTTTAATTAAAAAAATAATTTTCTAAATCTGTTCTCCCAGTCAAAAGATATGAGGTAACAAACACCTTAACTCCTCCTTTTTTGGAATTCGGTTGAAAATAGGCTACCTTTATATCCTTCCGCCGGGCGCCACTGGAAATACGTTCTGCTTGTAACCAGAGACGCCCGGCAACGGACGTTAGAGCGGCCGTGGCCTTGGACCGCGGAATTAAAAAAAAAACCTCTATATCCTACTAATATTACAAATGCGAAAGTTTGTATGTATGGATGTTGTTACTGTTTCACGTAAAAACTACTGAACGGATTTTGATGAAACTTTACAATAATATAGCTTATACATCAGAATAACACATAGGCTACAATTTATAAAGATATTGTGTGAATTGTTCAAAATATGACGCGGCGCGACGGGAAAGGGAAAAAATCCAAATCACCACGCGGATGAAGTCACGGGCGACCACTAGTAATTAATAAAATGTTAAGTACAAATCGTGTAATTAATATTATATATATATTATATTATAATAATAATTAATTTAAGTAAATTAAGCCGGTAAGTGATGAGACTAATTAGGAATGAATGACGCAGCGAGGTAAAATTAAGAGTAGGCGATAAATAAAATTAATAATTAATAAAACAGGACAATGTATTTTTATTTATTACTTTTGTCTGCCTTTTTATCTGTCTATACTAGTCTATTCTTGCAGTTTTTACAGACAGAATAAGGACACTAAGCTCGAACTGCTAAGATTATTATTAGTTGTAGGTATGTATGTATGTAACATATGTCCTGGCTTAAATTACAGAGTAGTTATGGATTTCCTATAGTACCCGGCAACGGCAATAGGCTTGCCCATATTAGGTACGTGGGATCAACAAATTACTGGCAATTTGTGGGTGTATAATGCACCTCTGCTTACCCTGTTTGTATGTATGTGTGCAAATTGACTTTGTTTCCTCTAAATCGGCTAAAACGAAAAGAACATCGTCAATCAATAAGTCATTCCACGCGGGCAGAGCCGAGAGCGTCACTTAGTATGTAAGTCAACCAAAAAAGTACATGAACGAAACGCACAAAGCGCGAACAACTCAAACTCGGCATCTAGGGACTCGGCAGTTGCACGCGCTCACGCGCTCGACACGGTCGACACCGACACGGACAATATAGGTAGCTACCTACCTAGCCAGTAATTTCCACGAACTTTTATGTTTGTCAGAACAGCCACGTCTGTTGATCGGTCGTGCGGCAGATGAGGTTGGTTTGGAAAGTAGGTACTTTCCCTGAGAGCTACCCCTAGCTACTTTTACTTTAGCTACCTAACCTACCTAGGCTAAGTAGTTACATATTTGTAAACCTTCAAAATCGGTGTAGTATGTGGCGAAAACTGGTCATATATATCTCTGCTTACGCCCTTGGAAAAATAAAGCACGTCAAAAATTGACTCAACAACTCGACCGACTTCAAATTACCGAAATGGGACCAAATAATTGTCGGGAATTAGTCCCTTTCAATTAAAAAAATAAATTTCAAAATCCGTTCACCCAGTCCAAAGATATGAGGTATCAAACACCTTAACTCCTCCTTTTTTGGAAGTCGGTTGAAAACAGGCTACCTCTATATCATTATAATAATATAGCAGTCACACTGGAGCGATGAAAGAGGCCTTTTTAGGGCTAAAACTACAAGAAACATTCACTATAAAATTTTATATTATTACCGAATCATTTCCCCGTTTGTGTTGTATTACAGTATTTCACCATTAGATTAAATTCCATAAATAGCGTAGGTGCATGACACTGGATATAATATTTAACATACTGCAAACATCAAAGATGATTCGGGTTCAAATCCTAGGAAATTAGTTTTGGTTTTTGTTAACAAATTCTTTATATTCTCAACTGACTTCTAAAAAAGAGGAGGTTCTCAATTTGACTATATAGTTTTTTGTTCTTTTTTTGGCCAGTTTTTTCTTGTTATTTTTTTTTATTCAAGACAAGTATGTAGGTATTTCATTATTGTTTTTATTATTAAGTTGCTTCAAAATAAATATAAATAGGTATCAATATGTGAAAATGTATATCTATATTATAATAATATTATCCTATTGTGCAAAAGTTACGTAACCAGAGGGCTTATTCAATTTTAATATCAGCGACATCTATCTGTGCTTTAGCAAGAGTTATTGATGACAAACCATCGCCAGCCAAATTTATAGCAGTACCTATTCTAGCCGACACGTGTACCGTAGCGCTGTGATGACATTTTATAAAAAAACTTAAATTGGAGATTTAAAGACCCGAAAACTACTTATTTAATCGTAGAAAAACTTTTAAAATATAGATATATTATCCTAGAATGGAATTCCTGACTAAAACGAAAGATATTGTTTAAATATTATGAACCATTACCCGTAACGCCACCTAGTTTAAAATAATTCAACTAACACGACAGGCCCAAAAAAAATGTTCCTGATAGACTACCAGTGCCCAAACATACACATACATAGTAGTATAGACTACCGGTTTACCGTGTCACATCACCGGGATATAAAGTAGTCTATATCACTCGGGGATAATGTAGCTACATATTAGTGAAAGGATTTTCAAAATCGGCTCAGTAGTTTCGGAGCCTTATTCAATGTAAACAATCAAATATTTCCTCTTTATAATGTTAGTATATATGTATTGTATTTCATCAGGTTCTGCGATCGCAACGCCATCTATACATACTGTGGCATCGTTCTGGTAGCGATTAACCCTTACTACGATTTACCTATCTATGGTAAGTGGTAACTTTATATATGTATGTAAACGATTTTTGATTTTTTTTAACCTGCCATAATTACATTCATTGTCGGGCGTCCCGGGTATTCTCTCAAATGGATAACTCAGGGCGACGCCCTAAAAAGTTTCTGGATCTTTGTGCAATAAAGTGTATTCTATGATTTAATATAGTTTTTGTATTTAGGTGATGAAACTATCATGGCGTACCGTGGACAAGCTATGGGTGACTTAGACCCACATATATTTGCCGTCTCCGAGGAAGCTTACACCAAGTTAGAAAGAGAAAGAAGAGATCAGAGTATTATTGGTAAGAAATTTACTTACAGGATTTGTATATGTCAAGATTTCCGAAAAACACGTTATCATAACCTGACCAAGTGTAATACTTACAATCGTACCGAAATAGAAGCGGAATCGTTGTGGAATAGCCAGGCTTTGGTCAAATTTTGCAGTTCAAATAGCAGACTGGGCAGTCCCCCTGAACGCACTGCAAACGCTTTGACCTTGAATAGTTTTTGCATTCAATTTATGATGGCGTTCTGAAAAACATGCAAACGTTGCCAGAATTATTTTGGGCCAAATTATTAGGACCAATCTTAGCTAGTACAGCTTTTTTATTTTTGTGTCCCCAAACTGACGCCTCTTGCGTGATGAAAAGATATGGCGTCATCTAGCAATTGGGGGCTACTTTCATAGCATACAGTACTATCGAAAGTGGCTTTAAATTGGTTGCCTAATAATTTCCCTCGTCGACTTGAAGAACTAGGGTTGTAAGAGTCAAGAAACTTTACATACCTTACATTACATGGCGACCCTGCCTGACATCTCTTCAACTTTCAAACCTCAAGTATTATTTCAGTAAGTGGTGAGTCTGGTGCTGGCAAGACAGTCTCCGCTAAATACGCGATGAGATACTTCGCAGCTGTCGGCGGGAACGCCAGCGAAACACAAGTCGAGAGGAAGGTGCTGGCTTCCAGCCCTATCATGGAGGTGGGTACATATATAAGCCGCGCAAGATGACAATGGGATTGGCGGCCATGTTGGTGACGTCATAGTGCCGTAGATTAATTTAGACTACTGTTTTTTATAAGCCGCGCAAGATGACAATGGGATTTGCGGCCATGTTGGTGACGTCATAGTGAGGGTAGATTAATTTAGACTACTGTTTTTTTATAAGCCGCGCAAGATGACAATGGGATTGGCGGCCATGTTGGTGACGTCATAGTGAGGGTAGATTAATTTAGACTACTGTTCTTTTATAAGCCGCGCAAGATGACAATGGGATTTGCGGCCATGTTGGTGACGTCATAGTGACGTAGATTAATTTAGACTACTGTTTTTTTATAAGCCGCGCAAGATGACAATGGGATTGGCGGCCATGTTGGTGACGTCATAGTGACGTAGATTAATTTAGACTACTGTTTTTTATAAGCCGCGCAAGATGACAATGGGATTTGCGGCCATGTTGGTGACGTCATAGTGAGGGTAGATTAATTTAGACTACTGTTTTTTTATAAGCCGCGCAAGATGACAATGGGATTTGCGGCCATGTTGGTGACGTCATAGTGACGTAGATTAATTTAGACTACTGTTTTTTTATAAGCCGCGCAAGATGACAATGGGATTGGCGGCCATGTTGGTGACGTCATAGTGAGGGTAGATTAATTTAGACTACTGTTTTTTTATAAGCCGCGCAAGATGACAATGGGATTGGCGGCCATGTTGGTGACGTCATAGTGACGTAGATTAATTTAGACTACTGTTTTTTATAAGCCGCGCAAGATGACAATGGGATTTGCGGCCATGTTGGTGACGTCATAGTGAGGGTAGATTAATTTAGACTACTGTTTTTTTATAAGCCGCGCAAGATGACAATGGGATTTGCGGCCATGTTGGTGACGTCATAGTGAGGGTAGATTAATTTAGACTACTGTTTTTTTATAAGCCGCGCAAGATGACAATGGGATTGGCGGCCATGTTGGTGACGTCATAGTGACGTAGATTAATTTAGACTACTGTTTTTTATAAGCCGCGCAAGATGACAATGGGATTTGCGGCCATGTTGGTGACGTCATAGTGAGGGTAGATTAATTTAGACTACTGTTTTTTTATAAGCCGCGCAAGATGACAATGGGATTGGCGGCCATGTTGGTGACGTCATAGTGACGTAGATTAATTTAGACTACTGTTTTTTATAAGCCGCGCAAGATGACAATGGGATTTGCGGCCATGTTGGTGACGTCATAGTGAGGGTAGATTAATTTAGACTACTGTTTTTTTATAAGCCGCGCAAGATGACAATGGGATTTGCGGCCATGTTGGTGACGTCATAGTGAGGGTAGATTAATTTAGACTACTGTTTTTTTATAAGCCGCGCAAGATGACAATGGGATTTGCGGCCATGTTGGTGACGTCATAGTGTCATAGATTAACCTTCAATACTGTTTTGAGCGATTGATGACGGAGCAGTTATTGTGATAAGGTTCTATCCCACCACATCGTGCGCGGCTTATAGGTCGAGGTTCAAAGGGGATACCCATCATTACAATGCAATAACTTGACTGTATACTGTTGCTTAGACGGTAGAGATTCTATGATATTGATCGAGCGAGCGAAGCATCTACATTTCGAGATTGGACAATTTTGCTTTCGTCCGTCTGTCTGTCTGTATTTGTTCCAAGCTAGCGGATACAGTTTTAATTCGATCTCCACGGAACTAGGCACAAGTGTTCTTTGATTTAATACATTTTTTCATCGTAAGCCTTTTTTTATTCAGGGGAGGGGGGGCTCCGAAGGGGAACTGATTTTGAAAATTCTTGTGTTAATTGAAAAATTTAAAACTATTTTTCGTACCTAAACTTGACTTGTGGAGTAAACTGGTGAATGCGTGACGAGAGCGTTACTAAAAGTGTGAACGTTACGGACGAGGCAAGCAAAAGTTAAGAGGGATATTTAAGAAGATAAAAATACGGAGAGATTTATGTTCTGGATAATTACGAGTGTAGGTAGAAGTAAGAGAGAGAGGTACACTCACACATTTTCTTTTTTCTGTTCCTCGCATCAGTCGAAAGCACACTCTTTATTTTTAATTCCAGGCAATAGGCAACGCCAAAACCACTCGCAACGACAACTCCTCTCGTTTCGGCAAGTTCATAGAGATCCACTTCGACGCTATGTACCGGATATCCGGCGCCAGTATGAGGACGTACCTCCTGGAGAAGTCCCGGGTGGTCTACCAGTCAGGAGCCGAGAGGAACTATCATATATTCTATCAGCTCTGTTCTGCTGCACAGCATATGCCTGAACTCGAGTTGGGTAAGACATTTTTCATAACATAGTCTAAAGCTGCTAACGGCTTAGGTGTTTAAAACTACGCAACAGATTTAATACCGTTATTTACACTGGGGTCATGGGGTCCGAGTGCTCGCCGCCTTTATAGAGACATAGCTAAACACTTAATCGATGCTACTCAGGACCAGAAGGCTGGCTATTTTCTGGCCCAAAGAATAAGTATCGCCATCCAACGTGGCAACACAGCCAGCATTCTGCTGCTTCGGTGGCGTGGTCGGTAGTGCATCGGCTTTCGACTCCGGAGTCTCAGGTTCGATTCCCAGGTCGAATCAAATATTGTAATGTTTGTTTCGGAGTTTGGGTATTTTCTATGTATAATATGTATGTATTTAGAAATATATAAGTATGTTTATCAGTTGTCTAGATCCCATAGCACAAGCTTATAGCTTAGTTTGGGCTAGATGACGTTGTGTGAGGATGTCCAAATATATTTATTTATCTTTGTTTCCAGATCACCAAGACACATTCCACTATTTGAATCAGGGGGGTAGTCCTAATATAGATGGGGTTGATGATTTAAGAGCTTTCAATGAGACGAGGAGTGCTCTCACCACTTTGGGTAAGCAATTTACTATATTTACTTGTATGTAACATATGACCTGGTTGAAAGAATTTTGGCCAAGTGTGGGTGTGTAATGCACCTCTGCCTACCCCTTCGGGGATAAATATGTAATGATATGTATGTTTGTAAGGACAACCCATTATCCTTATAAGGGCGTACCCAGGACGCTCGGCAACGGACGACAGTAAATATTTAAAAAGAAATGTTGTATGTTCCGCAGGTGTATCAGAAAGCGAGCAGCAGGACATGTTTATCGTCCTATCGACGATCCTACATTTAGGAAACGTGGAGCTTAGTGCTATAGACCCAGACGCGCCTCCCACCGCTGACGCTGACGATGACGCTTATATCAGCGTAAGTATAGGTTCATAAGTTGATTCCCAATATTAGCAGGTGTGTCAAAAACCCTGCAGCAGGATATTTTTAGGTCCCATTCGCACTAAAGTAAAAAAAAAACGCTCAAAAATTCACACATCAGCAGTTTTAAAACGCGACGGTTTTTTTAAAGTTTTATTACAATCTCCAGGCTGCGTTAAATAAACGTCGCGTTTTTTAAACTTCCTTGCGAATGGTGCATTATTGTTTTGTCGACAATCTTACATCTTGGTAACGTGAAGTTGACCTCGACGCGCCTCCCAGCGGTGACGCCGACGGTGGTGCTTATATCAGTGTAAGTATAGGTTCATAAGTCGATTCCCAATATTAGCAGGTGTGTCAAAAACCCTGCAGCAGGATATTTTTAGGTCCCATTCGCACTAAAGTAAAAAAAAACCCTCAAAAATTCACACATCAGCAGTTTTAAAACGCGACGGTTTTTTTAAAGTTTTATTACAATCTCCAGCCGGCGTTAAATAAACGTCGCGTTTTTTAAACGTCCTTGCGAATGGTGCATTATTGTTTTGTCGATAATCTTACATCTTGGTAACGTGGAGTTGACCTCGACGCGCCTCCCAGCGGTGACGCCGACGGTGGTGCTTATATCAGTGTAAGTAAAAGTTCAAAAGTCGATTACCAATATTATAATGCAATCGTTTGAAGTTCATTTTGACTCATTATCGGTTTATAAGAGTATTAGTTCAGTTATTATCTAAGAGTCCTGGAAGATCGACCTTTATCCATCTGGCAACCATGTAGGTCACACTTATCAAATATCATTCATCAACAAACATGTCTATGATAATCCACCCTTCTAAAACTGTTAGTGGCAATTTTTGTAACATTTTGTAAGTAAAGTCTTCCATATATCAATTCGGATTGGTTATCAGATTGGGTAGTTGGCTATATTGCCTTAGCTGTTCATCTATTTGCCAAGTAGCTATGAACAGAAATATAATAATAGTGTTAAAAACTATCAGTTGAGATGAAATTCATTTGGTTGTCAAAAGGAGTGAAGGTGATGAAAGAAAAATGTTTAAAATTAACCTTAAAAACTCATCGATAGGAATCTTGATCCAGAAACGTGTCCCATCCGGTTAGTTACCAGATGGGTGAAGGTCTATCTTCCACATCTCCTACACTATGCTACCTTGTACCCGTATATAGCAATCATCTAGTCCAAGACGCCCAGGACTTTAATTGGCTGTGCCACAGCGGCTGGAACGTACGAATTTGTTGCCTTTCATCAACATTTAATCGCAACGCAACGAGTTTTAATATTTTTTCAATATTACAATATTGCTGTTATTTTTTATTAAATTCATTCGGCCATTTTGGATTTAACCCATTATATGTGTGCCCGATGACGGCAATAGGCTTGCCCTCTATTACGTGGGACTAAAAATACTGGCAAATTGTGGGTGTGTATTGCACCTCTGCCTACCCCTCTGGGGATATAGGCGTGATATGTGTGTGTGTATAGCAATTAAGTTTCCCTTCCAGAGTGGAGACACCCACCTGAGCCACGTATGCACGCTACTGGGCGTATCACGCGCGGAGTTATCCCGCTGGCTCACGCACCGTCGTATCTCGTCGGCTCACGAGGTGATAGTATCCCGGCGTGACGTCACGCGGGCGGAGGCGTCACGTGACGCGCTGGCTAAACACCTGTACGGGGAGCTGTTCGCGTGGCTTGTACGAGCTGTCAATAGGGCGTTGGATACTGCACACGATAACAGACATTTTATTGGTAAAGTATTACATTATACTTATCCTACTGGATTTTTTTTTTTATTATCCTACTTTTTTTTAATGCAGCGGCCTAATGTCCGTTGCCGGGCGTCTCTGTAATTATCCTACTAATCTATACTAATTTAATTTCAATGTTTGTTTGTTTAAATTAGGGCTCCGTAACTAATAAACAGATTATAAAGCTTTCATTGATATGTACAGCCTCAGTACGCAGTGGTATGAGTATGCGACTGCCGTCCCTGAGGTCCCATGTTCGATTCCCGGTCGAATCAAATTATTTGTGCGATCCACAAATGTTTGTTCCGGAATTTGGGTTTTTTCTATGTATAATATGTATGTATTTAGAAATATATAAGTATGTTTATCAGTTGTCTAGATCTCATAACACAAGGTTATATTAGCTTAATTTGGGCTAGATGACGTTGTGTGAGAATGTCCAAGAAAATTTCGCCAATTTAAATAAATAAATAAATAAATACGTTAGGACAATTCACACAACGCCATCTAGTCTCAAACTAAGCAGAGCTTATGATATGAGTTCTAGATAAACTGATATAAATACTTATATACACATTTTTTTTGTAAATACATACATATTAAACATAGGAAACATCCAGACTTAGGTACAAACGTATCTGTCTTCACACAAAGTTTGTCCCGACCGAGATTTGAACCCGAGACTCCGTTTGAAATTTTATATTTACGTTTTTCATAATCTTTATATTTCAGGTGTTCTGGATATCTACGGTTTCGAAACATTCGAAATAAACTCGTTCGAACAATTCTGCATTAACTACGCGAATGAAAAGTTACAACAACAGTTCAATTCGCACGTGTTCAAGTTAGAGCAAGACGAATATATTAAGGTCAGTTCCGCTAGATTTAATAGGACTAGTGGTTCTGTGAACCGTAGACTTCGGGAGCGGCTTTGTTTAGAAAATTTATTTTTAAATTTTCTTTATTACTCTTTCATTTGTCATCCAATCCAAAAAATATCATTCAAATGTTATTCATTGTAAGCAAGGAGTGTGTGTGTAAAGTTTCATGCAAATCGGTTGAGTAATACGGCCTCAAACATGATCTGACAGAACCCGTAGATGGGTACAGACGAAAGAAATTCTCCCCAGTCTGCAAGTTGAAACGGAGACTTCAAGAGCTTCGCTCCCTCAGTCAATTAAATCCTTAAGACATACATCACGTATATATCGCCGAAGGGGTATCTAGAAGTGTCTTACACGCCCACTATTTGCCAGAAATTTTGTTGGTCCCATGTAACGGAGGGCAAGCCTATTGCTGTTACCGGGTACTATTAATATTCAAAATCACTGTGTAAATCAAACAAAAATTCCCACAAACAGGACAGATTTTAATAATTCTTTCAATAATATGTAGTTACATTATTCATATACATATAGTGCGAGACGCCCAGGACTTTTATTGTCTGTGCCACAGCGACTAGTACGTAAGATATTGTTGCCTTTCATCAACATTTCATCACAAGGCAACGGGTTTCAAATTTTATTTTCAAAATTACAATATAGCTGCTACTTTTTATTAAATTCATTCGGTCATTTTGGACATTACCCACTTTTTAGAGTGCCCGGTGACGGCAATAGGCTTGCCGTCTATTACGTGGGAAATATACTGGCAAATTGTGGGTGTGTAAGGCACCATATATGTATATGTATAATTTATCTTTATACACCCTGAGTGCTATATAGCCTTTTTATCCCAGAAATGTGTGCCCGTGAGAATTCGGAACGAGAAAACTATAACACGCGGGATAATCATTAGATAAGATGTTAATCTTAACATACGATAAAACATAGTCTCTTCTCGCTGTCTGTCTGTCTACTAATGGATAGACTGGTTCTCAAGGAAGGTTTTGGTATATAATTTGTTAAGCAGGCAAAGCCACAAACGTCCACTAGTCGCATATAAAAACACTGTATTTTGTTTTCAATAGGAAGAGATATCATGGAAAATGATAGACTTCTACGACAACCAGCCGTGTATAGACCTGATCGAGGACCGTCTAGGTATCCTGGCGTTACTGGACGAGCAGTGTCGAGTGCCTGGAGGGAGTGATGGGGGGTTCGTGGCCAAGTTGCATCAGACCTGCCACAAGTATCCGCATTTTATGAAGCCCAGGTTCGGGAACCAAGGTGAGATAACTATATATTTAATACGACAATTTGTCTGTCTGTCTGTCTGTCCGTCCGTCGCGTTTTTCAATTTACATACATTTGCATGAAATATAATTTTATTAATTTTTATTTTTTTTGTTCATCTACCCCAAACTAAGCTATAAGCTACTGCTATGGGATCTAGACAACTGATAAACATACTTATATATTTCTAAATACATACATAATATATTTAAAAAACACCCAAACTCCGAAAACATTTGTGGTTCACACAAATATTTGATTCGACCCGGGGATCGAACCCGAGACTCTGGAGTCGTAAGCCGATGCACTACCGACCACGTCACTGAAGCAGAAGCTTTCCTGTTACAACAATTCAATAACTTGACTGTATGCTCTCCAGTTTAAGTACCAGCTTATCATCAGCGTGGTGTATTAGTTGCTGGAAACGTTGTATGTATGTACTATGAATGTAGTTATTGATGATTGGATAAGAGTGGCCGGGAGTTTTTATTGCCAGGTTATTTTCTTTTGTCTCGCAGCGGCCACACAGGTGGCCATGGTTCGCCGGGTGCCACTGGGAATTCGTCTAGTCGCTTGGCCGCAGCCTAGGGCCGCGGATTAAAAAAAAAAGTCTATTGTCCTTGGCTCCACCCGTTGTTTTGCGAATCTGGCTTTTAATTCTTATGTGCTGACGTTAATAAATGTTATTTTTTAATCTATTATAATTAATAATTAAAAATGTCAAGTTATTGCCTTGTTACGAGTATAATGGGAATGCACTTTAAACCTACACTGTACACAGACACTGTGTCGAAAAACCATTAATACAATGGAGTATATGATGTTGGATTTTTTTTTCCAAAGAGAACAGCTGTAGACAGTCTTGAGATTGCCTCGTGAGTAGGTGAAACATATGTCGACGTTTATAATGTCTTCTATTTAGCAAAATTAGTGCAATTATATAAAAAAAAAAATCCAGCATCATATACTCCATTGTTTTATCATGGACTTTCGCCAGGTAACGCCTGACTTCATTCAGTATTTGAAAAACCATTAAGGGCCCAGACCGCGCACGGATAAAGTCGATTTTGAGCGACAGCAGCGCTATTGTTGCCCGAATCATCCGACGGGCGGGTGAATGACCCAGAGAGCGCGATTTTGAAAATGTTTTGCGACAAACGTTCCACGTTGAGTTATTGTTATTGAAGTTGAATATTTACAGCATAACAAAAATGTTGAATTATTGGAAATAAACGACTGCCTATTTGTAAAATATTCCAAGAGTAGTTTTCGTTATAAAATGATCCTAATTACTAGATAAATAAATAAGAGTAGTTTGAGACACAATTTTTATGATTTTCTATTTATAATAAACAATCAAGAGCAGGTCCGGACTGACCTTTTTGTATTCTACTTACCTAAAATTCCAACTACGAGTACCTATGTATTTATTTGTAATTTTACTACCAAAGTTTATTCTTATTTCGTAAAATTTTCATTCAATAAAATAATTGCAAATTCAGTAGGAAATAAGGTCGAAATAACATCACGCCTTTCCTCGCTAGTGTTTATATCTACGCAAGGAAATGTGCCTATTGCGTAAACTCAAATACTTTTTGCTTACGATCACCTCGCAATCTAAAAAATCTTCTAGGGTTGTACAAAAAATTGTCAATAAATGAAACACAAGTATAAAAATGGTTCATATAATTAAAAGTAAACAAAATATGAGTCGCCACCTAAAAAGCGTGCTAGGGTTGTACAAAAATTAGTTATAAACAAACATGAAATTTATAAATTATTCATATACTTAATTAAACGAAAGTAAACAATAACAAAATATGAGTTTAAGAGTTTCTAATGTTTTTTTCATTTTAATGATTACTGATCAAATTCTGATTTCTACTAATTTGATGATAAAATCAAATGCTATTGCAAAACCTATCAGAATGAAAATGTTACCAGCTGCCCGATTCACGTAATAAAAACCGTAGCGTAGTGACTTAAAAATGTCACTTCGCACACTTTTTAACCGACTTAAAAAAAGAAGAAGATTCTCAATTCGCTGTATTTTTTGAACCGATTTTGATGTTTTTTTTTTTTATTTGAAAGCTGGTGATCCCGTGTGGTCACATTTTAATTTCATTAGGATCGGACCTTGGGTTTACACCAGGTAACTCTTCAAAATCGTATAGGAATTGTATAGAAATTGAGCTATTGGAAGATTTATGACAATCCAAGACTAGATAAGTAAGTGCGTTAAAAACAGAAAACCAAAAGGCGATTTCTAAGTTTCTAAGTTAAAATGACTTTTGAACTGGCGTGTTTACGTGAATCGACCGGCTGGGTAGTTAAGTTACCTCAGTCTCTTTCAAAATCATTAGACGTTCTTCTCTTTCAAAACACGTAAAGCTCTTTCTTTCCTCTCTTTCATAGCCTCTATGACATTGGGCGGGTCACGAATAGGCATGCTTCGTGACTGCCGAGGATCAACTAATTCTGGAAGGAGGCAATCGTAATAAAATCTAACTAATTTCATCTCCATTTTCTCCTTCCAAAATTTGTCGTCCTTTTCTATAATATAAACTTTCATAGGTACAGTAGCACCAAACCAGATGCCAAGCATGCAAACGTTTCTTTTAGTTATATGTAGCTGTCCCTGAATTTGGAAATACCAGTAATGATTTTTATTTATGACATAACCCTTGGAAGCCTTGTCCTTAACCCAAAAGGTATGTTTGGCCATTGCTTCATCAAGAGTCATGCCAGCTAAAGAATGTGGGCACTTAATTTCAATTAAACCGTTTGCATAAATGCCATCTGGTGTAGTACCAAGAAATTCATATTGATCGTCGACGAACAAACCGCAACCTTGTATACTAATATTCTCTTGAATTTCTAACTGTCTAATTGCAGTTTCTTCGTTTTCGATACCGTACCGTACAGCAGGCAAACTGGAGATATTACTACCATAAACGATTTTACAAACAATAGCAGCACAACTTGTGCTCTCTCGTTTTTTACAAACTTCCCCGAACGATGATGAGGTTAGTAATTTTCTCCTTGTACTCATCCACTCAGCACTACTTCTTTGCAAATGGGTCGACCTTTCAAGCTCCTCTCTTTCAGCACAAGACAACTTTAAATCAACTAAAAAAGATGACTTGGCTTTCTTATATAATTCTGGACTCAGATCAGGTTTTTCGCAGTTTGGTCCATAGTGAGCGTCTTTCGATACAGCGCTGTGGCTTTTTTTCAATCTTAATTTAGGTTTAGCAATTAAACGGTTTCTACGATTACTATTTTCCACTTTCGCGATCAAAGGATTAGGACTAGATTTAAATATGACTTCATGAGTTTTACTATGAATCGATCCCGTATTAAAAGACACAACAGCAGCTGCGCATCGGCCCGCATAAGAACCACGGGAAGAATAATTTACACGCTTACCCCCAACTAATTTGGCAATTACTCCGTTAAAACTTTCAACTATATTACTTGTGCAATTATGAATTAAACTTCTAGAATGATATGACAGTCTTTTACTTAAAATTTCTACCGCGTCCATTAATCCGCATCCAACAATTGCTGGAAGTAACCCAACAGGTTCTATTCGACGAGTGTCAGGTCTACAAAAATACTCCTTGCAATGTTGGTGATTACCAAATACGTGTTGTGGACCATTTAGAATATCTTCACTAAGATTTTTTATTTTTTCTTCGAGTGACTGATTTTGATCCCCCCAATATTTAATCGCGCATTTTACACCCGTTCTTAAACGCAAATACCTTTCTTTTAGGAATTTCCGCAACTCGCAAGGATACTTAGTGTCTTTCGACAATTTCTCCAAGCTATTGCAGTAGTTTCGTAAAAGATGATTTTTGCATTCAATTTTCTCTACTATTAAATTATCGTACGGACGCGAATCTAATATTTTTTTATAAGTACTGGAATCGCCGTCTGCTACAAATTTATTATAAATTACACCGTGATCAACAAAGGAACGTTTAAACCCCTCAACTATTATGGTCGATTCCATCCCGGTAGATGATCCTGAATAATTCTTGAAACAATGGTGTTCCGGGGGCTGACTGTTGTTCTTTACGGCTCGTGCACAGACTACGCAGTATTTATTTTTAACTCCAAAAAACAATACTTTATTAGTTTTAATGCCAATTATCGCAGCTGCGCCGGATAAGGCGGAAAAATTCTTACCATAAGATCTCTTGCTCCAACAACCGTCAACAGCAACAGATATTAATGGTGTACCATTTTTATCAACACTACCTATAGACACTGCGTACTCCGCTTCTTCCTTGACAGCTTCTGCCATGGAATGTGCTGCTGTCTTTTCCCACCAATCGCAAACCGTATTATTAATTTCATTTTACAATGAAGGTGACATGATTGGTAGGGCTACTGCGGCACTTAATGTTTTTAACTGAGAGTAGCTCCCACCAGATGATATGATACCAGACACAATTTGATGATTCACTTCCATGCTATCTTCTTTCTTTTCAACCAAACACACAGTAAATTTCATATTACACATACTACATTTTATGATGAGTTTTGAGTCCAGACCAACTTTTACTTCACCTATTATACTGAGGTAACTTAACTTACAATCCATTGGACCGTGGTCCCCTATGGCCTGAAGAGCTTTAAAAAAAAAAGAAATATCCACTACTCTACGCCCAACTTCCACTTCATCCACCTTTCCCTCTTGACGGTTGTCAATAACTAGTTCCTGTAAAGAAAGATAATGGCTTGATTTTTATTATAAAAAATAATTCAAAAGGTATGGGTCAAATTTCTTCAAACATAGCTAAGAACTCCCTTAGAATACATCTTTGAAACACAGAACACTAGATCAAAATCTTAAACGTTTTTATCAGTCTTCGTCAATTATGAAAGTGAATAAATAAACATAATAAAAAACTGGTTGCTTGTAAAGTCGGTTTAGGACGATAATTTTATCGGATAACGTCATAATATTATTCTCCATCGCTTGTACTGCGCTCTCGCTTGACCCTAGCGTGACATAATGTGACACTTTTTTGTGCGTGTTGCCGGTGTTCATCGATTTATAAGACGTTATCACGTCATAAATTTAATAAATCCGACTATATGCATAAAAACTCAAAAGGTAAAAAGAAAACAAGTCTACGGTCTTGAATTATGTTACATAAAAATAAATAAGAACACTATTGTAATAAATCGAATTCAACAGTTGAGACCCATTGAAATCCTCACAGGCTCGAAGATATTCCTGACTAGCTAAATATTTCTTTAGAAATAGGCCCCGACTGCTAAATACGCTATATTACAATGGTGTTGTTATTTATTTTTATTACACATTTTCATTTTTTAATCTGTCGGGTTTTAACATTTTTATTGTTTATTTATTTATATTCATAACTGACGAAGACAAATATAAAAGTGCAAAAGAATTCATACAATATTATGTTCGTGATGAACAGAAATTATAAATTTCCTTTACGCTATACGTATTGGTTTTTTATGGCGTCACTTATTCTATGTCACTCGGGCTTAGAAGACAATTCTAATGATACTAAAAACATTAAAATCGGTTCAATAATTTTGAACTTATCGTGCCACAAAGATATATTACTTAGTATACATACATACATACGTACACCAGTCGCGTAAAAGATAATATTTTACAAAAAAAATTCTTGATTTTGGTAAAATACGAGATTTGAACGTGAATTTTCTTTTGAGAAAGTAATTGAGAAGTATGTGTTTGTCTCACAATGAAAATAATAATATTGCAAAAAAAAACTGTAGGTACTGAGATTTTGTCTTCGCCCATCACTAGCTAGTTTGTTTATTTATGTAACAAGTCTACAAGAATTACGTATAACAACTTACCTCTATACAGCGCGTAGCAGTGTTGCTCGGAGTCTCGGCCTGAAGGTTTTCTTCATTTTCAGTACTGGAAATATTATTCATCAATATCCACTTTTTATTTATTTTGTAATTTTTGTACAACCCTACGCCAGGCACGGCGCGCGCGCGCCCGTGCAATTTCTGATAGGAAACATACCTACTTCCACTTCCACATATTTAGACATGATGAACATGAAAACTAATAATACTGTAACTAATAATAGTGTAAGCAAACTCATTGCTTTGAAATACATAAATATATGAAAACTAATACTATATTATGTAATAAAATTTATTATTATGAAAATTGTTCCTATAGAAATTGACTTTATTACTTATATAGATATTGAAATTACGTAATTATTACCTACTGGACATTGTAATTTTTCTTCTTAGACTGACATACCTAATTGTGTACCTATCTAATTACATGTCAAATCAATATTTACATGCTGTTGTAGGTATATGTCTGAATCAGGCGATCTAAATCATTGTACCTATTTGCTTTGTAATGTACCTACCCTGTTCAAAATGCAAATAGATTATATTATTATTACTACTAAGACATGATAAGCATACACACAAATAAAAGTAATAAAACTAGGATTTTTACTTGACACTAACACAAATCTAGTAAATTTTTTCTAGGTATTTAGGACAAGACGTAGTCAAGTAGGCAGGTAAATAAATAAGTAGGGAGGAACTTACATTTTATTCCGAGATCTTTTGGCTTTCACGTTTTTATAATGCGTACTAAATTTTCTTTTCGCTGGCATGGCACTCAGCAAATTATCCTGCGAAAAGAGACCCTCGATTACCAATTACGTTTATGATACCTATTGCCTTTATCATGTTGAAAAATCTATGTATGTCGTGCAGAGAACTATATACCCCGCCAGTTCATATCTCGAGAAAATAAGGTGGGCAGGGCTTTGATTGTTTCAAGCCTGAATTGATACCTACTTTACAAGGTTCATAAAATGACCTACGCAACAAAGTAAATAATTTTGTATTTCTTACGATTTATATCTAGTTCCATCATGGTTTTCTTTCAGACTTTCATTATATCGGTACTTTCTATTTACTGAAAGTAAATTAGTTATAAAAATATTGTACTTACAGTTTTTCACAAAAAACACAAATTCACAACACGTAATTTTGCTGTAGCATCCGACACGCGTGGAGTCACTTTGAAATTCTATGGCGCACTGGCGATTAGTTGCGACGATCGTTCTATCGGGACGCGTTTGAATTTGCATACATTTTTCTATGGAGAATTTACGTAAAACATATCTAGATTTTAGGGCTTTAAAAGGGGAAGTCTTTGTTTGTAAAGGTACAAAAAAAAGTACATGGTTATATTTATTGGCTTTTTCAGTGTTCAAAAAGTGTTTCTTTTTATCAATTTGTGTTGATTTATTGGGTTAAATCTGAAAAATACGAAGGCAGGTTTTCGATTTTTTTCTCAATTTTGTGCGTTTGTTGACGTTTATTATATAACAACTACAGGGTTTTAAGAGTTAAAATTAGCACTAACATCATTTTTGGTCTTTCATTTTAATATATA
This sequence comes from Nudaria mundana, assembly GCA_963556515.1. Lineage (NCBI taxonomy): Eukaryota > Metazoa > Arthropoda > Insecta > Lepidoptera > Erebidae > Nudaria > Nudaria mundana. The sequence goes on from OY748315.1 coordinate 7,444,281, forward strand.
CAAATTATCGTTGTTATTAATCATATGTAAATAGGTTAAATATGAAAAATCGTAACACTCTTTTCGGTGATTTTCACGATCTGGGCCCTTAATCTAAACTACATCGTAGTCCATAAGAAATAACGTCGAGTCTGCGTTACCGGCCCCATTTCTATGTTTTCTATTGTTGTGTTGTCAGATCTTCACAAAACTTAGCACAAGTATTCTTTTACTTAAAATATTTTTTCTTTCGTGAGTTTTTTTTTATTGGGGATGGGGGAATGGGGGGAAATCGACCACAAGTGGTATTATGGTCGTCGGTCTATGTGAAATGAGGTAGCGGTCGATGTGAAGGCACGTCAGTCACAGTATGAAGGTGTATTTATATTGCAGCATTCATAATAAAACATTTCGCGGACCACGTGGAGTATCAATCGGGAGGATTTCTAGAAAAAAACCGCGATACAGTATCTACAGAACAACTGGAATGCATAAAATCAGCTACAAAATGTCGGCTAGTCCACACAATGTTAGCGGCAGACTCTCCTGTAGAATCGTCGAACACTCTACCACCGCCTTCTAAAAGGCGGACAACGCCATCTGTACAGATGACCAGTTTAACTGTGAGTATTTGTTTGTGAAATTGTCGCTAGATGGCGTGGTCTTGAAGTTCTAAATCTCGCTGAAGTTTTTTACATGCACTAAAATCATGCCTGTGATCCTCATAATGTAGAACGCAGTCGGCGCAACACGTATTCCTTCTCCACACATCTCTTTCACGCATTCCATCCATCTTTTCTTATCCCTTCCTCTACTTCTGAAGCCATCTACATTCATACTTTCCACCTTTCTAACCAAATTACTTTTCTCTCTTCTCATAACATGTCCATACCATGACAGACGCTCGTTTCTACATTTTTCATTCATTGGCGCAACTTTCAAACTTCCTCTAATATACTCGTTCCTTACTCTCTCCATTCTTGTCACACCACACATCCATCTTGACATTCACATCTTCGCAACATGCAGTTGTCTATTGTCCGCCATGACAGTTCATATTGGACGATCGGTCGGACCACAGTCTTGTAAAGATTCCCCCTAAAGTTTCGGGGCAAATAGTGCATTTGACCTTCCACCATTTCATGGGCCTAACTCTGCATTCATATTTTGCACCATTCTGACCGCATTACAATGTTCATTTATAAGTATACAAACTGAACCGGCAAACGTTGTTTTGCTTTAGGGGTGGACTACCCTTAACATTTAGGGGGATGAAAAATAGATGGTGTCCGATTCTCAGACCTACCCAATATGCACACAACATTTCATGAGAATCGGTCAAGCCGTTTCGGAGGAGTTTAACTACAAACACCGCGACACGTGAATTTTATATATTAGAAAGATAATCTCTGTTGTTGTATATCCCCCCCAGCAACCCTCCCGCCGCGCGTCCGGCCACAAGCACACGGTGGGTTCCCAGTTCCGCGCGTCGCTCTCCGCGCTGATGGGCACGCTGTCGGCCACCACGCCCCACTACGTGAGGTGCATCAAACCCAACGATACTAAGGAGCCCTTCCAGTTTGATACTGTTAGAGCTGTCAATCAGTTGAGGTAAGTTTATATTGAAGATATGTTGACCACAAGTCCGAGACGCCCAGGACTGTAATTGGCTGTGCCATAGCGTAAGATTTTGTTGCCTTTCATCAACATTTCAATTCGCAAGGCAACGGGTTTCAAATTTGTTTAAAATTACAATATTGCTGCTACTTTTTATTAAATTCATTCGGCAATTTTGTACATAACCCATTATAAATGGCCCACGTGGTCCCACGTAATCATGGGACCAAAAATACTGGCAAATTGTGGGTGTGTAATGCACATCTGTCTACCCTTTCGGGGATATAGGCGTGATATGTGTCTGTTTGTCTGTCTGTTGGCCACAAGCACAAAGTAGGGTCCCAGTTCCGCGCGTCGCTGCAGTGCGGCAAGTGACTTCAGGAATCCTTTAAAATGAAGGTTATCAAAAGACTTGAAGGTGAAAGATAATTGAATAAAATAATTCAATTAATAATAGCCATCAACACTTCTCGATAGGCAAGCTTTAATCATGATGATGATGATCAGATGAGTGACGGTTGATATTCTACGGTTCTTAACCTAGAATAAAAAATGTGGCGTTTAGCCCGGAATACACATATAGACCGACGACCATACACCACTTGTGGTCAATTTTCCCCCACCCCCCCTACCCAATACAAATAAACTCACAATATAAGTAAAGGAATACTTGTGCTAAGTTTCGTGAAAATCGGATAAAAATTGTGGTTACTAGCCCGGAATACACACAGACAGACAGACGAACGAAACCAAAATTGTCCAATCTCGAAATGTAGACGCTTCGCTCGCTCGGTTAACAATTATATTTTTTTTTTTAATATCTTGATTACAGAGCTTGTGGTGTGTTGGAGACAATTCGGATATCAGCCGCCGGTTTTCCATCAAGATGGCCCTATATAGACTTCTTTAATAGGTATTTATTTAACCTTAGATACTCTATATAGTTCGAGACGCCCAGGACTTTAATTGTCTGTGCCACAGCGGCTGGCACGTAAGATTTTGTTGCCTTTCATCAACATTACATAATTATTTTTTTCAAAATTACAATATAGCTGCTATTTTTAATTAAATTTATTTGGCCATTTTGGATATAACCCATTATAAATGTGCCCCCTATTACGTGGTACTAAAAATACTGGCAACTGGTGTAATGCACCTCTGCCTACCCTTTCAGGGATATCCGAGTCAACTTCGCCAATAAGTAGTCCATCTGCCATTCAAAGATGTTACTCTAGCAAACATTGATCAACTTGATACTTATCTATAGCCCGCCCCGTATAGGCGCTATCGACCAATATAAACCCACATGCTATCGACCAATGTTGAATGAACTGCTTCGGTGACGTGGTCGGTAGTGCATCAACTTTCGACTTCGGAGTCTCCGTTCGATTCCAGGGTAGAATCTATTATTTGTGTGATGCACAAATTTTCTATGTATATTATGTATGTATTTAGAAATATGTAAGTATGTTTATCAGTCGTCTAGATCCTAGGACAAGCTTATAGCTTAATTTGGGCTAGATGACGTTGTGTGAGAATGTCCAAATATATTTATTTATTTATTATTAATATTTACTTTAAAGGTATCTAATTAAATGTATTTGCCCAACCCAGGTATCGACTCCTGTGCCTCCACAAAGAGATAGACCGAGCAAATCTCAAGTTAACCTGTGGTCGTACGTTGACTAAACATGTCAAAGATCCGGATAAATATCAGTTTGGCGCCACAAAAATCTTCTTTAGAGCTGGACAGGTGAGTCATATGCTTCTTTTTAGGGTTCCGTAGTCTCGGAACCCTTATAGCTTCCTTATGTCCTAAACAGTTGGTGCTAGAAACATGACACATCGCATGGATATGTGTATTTACCACGCCGACAAAATGCTAAAAGAAATATATTTTTTGGGGTACCTCCCCTTCACGTAAAGTGGGGATAATTTTTTTGCTTGCGGTTACCCCATAGTGTGGGGTTGTGCCATTAAATAGGTCTTTTAAAACCATTGAAAAGTTGCTAGGATGATGATTCAACTTGCAAGCGCATTTTTTGTTACCTTAGCGAAACCGGTCAGGTTAAAACCTTTATTATAAATCAGTGGAATAGTGTCTTTGTTCGTAAACTGTAATAAAGCTATATTTTTTTTTTGTATTTTAAAGCAATGAGTTTGCTTAAACTATTCTTAAAATATTAAGAAAGAAATCTATATATATAATACGCCAGTGAAGCCGCTTCTCCTCCTAAACTAAGAGTCGCACAGTCAAGTGTGGCACACCGTTGGGAAGGTCGTGGTCTCAAATGGTGCGATAAGATTAGAAATTTGACAAAAAGTAAAAAAAAAAAAATTATAACTTGCGCAGTTTGCGCTAAGGGTTGCTAGTTATAAATAGGTCACAAAAACTGATGTCATCGGCGGGACTCGAACCCACGGCCTTTCCCTAACAGGGGGAGTGCTCTGACCAGCTTAGCTACGATGACCACTGTTTTTGTGATCTGTTTATAATTTCTTTCTTAATATTTTAAGAATAGTTTATGCAAACTCATTGCTTTAAAATACAAAAAATATATATATGATTTTGGTAAGGATTCATCTAAAAATTCAGTGTATAAATATCGTTGTAACACGATACACTGGTACTGTTAGTTCGTTAGAACTGCGGTAGGTGGATCCAACGCTAACCTTAATAGCGCGATCTAGGAATTATGAATATTATATGAAGCAAAAATTCGATGTTGTCGGTAGTGGTCATCGTAGCTCAGTTGGTCAGAGCACTCCACTTGTTAGGGAAAGGCCGTAGGTTCGAGTCCCGCCGATGACATCAGTTTATGTGATCTATTAATAATTTCTTTCTTAATATAATAAGGCTAACCAAAAATCAGCCAAACGGTCCACCCATTCGTAAGTTATAACAGGTCAAACAAACAGCAAATTATTTTTAGATTTATTATTATTTTATTAAAAAAAAATACGTGATCCAGGTGGCGTATTTAGAAAAAGTCCGTGCAGACATACAACGTGCGTATTGCGTGCGCGTACAAAGTTGCGTGCGACGTTTTGTCGCCAGACGCAAGTATCTGCGACTAGTCGCCGCCATCAGGGGACTGCAGGCCGCCGCTAGGGGGCACCTCGCTAGACGGTGAGTCACTTCTAAATAATAGCAAAATCGGTCTGTAGTTTTGGAGCGTATTTAATGCAAATAAACAATGAAATCTTTCCTCTTTATAATATTAGTATAGAAAACTATATCATCACCATCTAAGCCCATTTGAGACCCACTACTGGGCATAGTCCTCCCCAAAGAGGAGGGGGGGGGGGTGGATTTCGCCAACATATACCACGCTGGCCGGACAGGTTGGTATAGGGTACAGTGTCGAGAACTACTTAAGGACAGTAATTGAGCGGAGCGAAGCGGAGCTCAATCTTAGGCCGGGTTTCCACCTGACGCGGAGCGGGGCGGAGAGGAGCTTAGCGGTGCACGAATTGACCAATCACTATGCTCGAAATCTCCGCTCCGCTTCAATGGAAACCGCACGAGCGGGGTGGAGCAGAGCTGAGCGGATATTCATAATAAAAATACAGCGAGGCGATGCGGTGCGGAGGACAACGAGCATTGGGGTGCGGAGCGGAGGACAGCGGGGCGGTGCTGTGCGGAGGACAGCGGGGCGGTGCAGAAGGCAGCTTTTTTCATTTTAAACGACAACATGATGGTCTTTCTGAGAGATTGAGTGTAACTGAGCGCAAAAATGCGCGATTCCAAAAATATGCTCCTCTCCGCTCCATTCCGCTCCGCTTCAGTGAAAACACTGACCACTTTTCACCACTTTTCACCGCTCCTCTCCGCCCAGCTTCGCTTCAGTGAAAACACTGACCACTTTTCACCACTTTTCACCGCTCCTCTCCGCCCAGCTCCGCGTCAGTGGAAACGCGGCCTTAGGCGACAAGTGTAAATCGTTTGTGTGCCAACTCCTCCGAAACGGCTCGACCGATTTTGACCAAATTTGACATGCTGGTCGACAATGTCCTGCACCGAAAATGTCCTGGACATCACCGAAAAACCTGATGTTTAAATGGTTGCCCTGGAAACACGTGCGTCAACAATGAAAATAGTCTTTTTTTCATTCGATTAATTAATTTAAGTTTCGATTCTGATTCTGATATGTAATAAAAACATTTGCTCCGCTCAACATTTGCAATTAGTAGCATGCATTGCTAGTTAATATAATATAACATACTACCCACAGAAAAGCTCAAGAAATCCGTCAACGTCGTGCCGCCATTAAAATCCAACGCAACGTTCGCGGCTGGCTCTGTAGACTCAAGTACGAAAGACTCAGGAGACTGGCCACAGGGCTACAGGCCCATGCCCGAGGGTTCATGGCCAGGAGACTGTATAAGGACAAGAGGAAAGTCAAAGCGGTGAGTAGACTAGCTGGTGACCGCGGTTTCACTCGCGTTGTCTGTTGCTGATTTTATGTTCCCTTGAGAGCTGAAAGATGATAGAAAGAGATACTAAATTATCACTACATATTATATGTATAACGAAGTCCTACGTCTTCGCAATAAACTTAAAAACTACTGCACTGAAATTGTTAAGCCATTATAATGTCAAAATAAACAACAAAACGTACTGTCTCTCTATAGATTTATAATTATTTCAATCTGCTCATTTGGTCTTTCGAGCCGGATGTTATGTATTAGCACTATATTATTTCGAATCTTATTCCACAGGTTATCACGATACAAAGATACGCTCGCGGCTACTTGGCTCGCAAGCGCGTGAAGAAGATCCGACGACAGATCGTGCTAGCGCAAGCTACAGTAAGTATACACTACGCCATCTAGCGATCAGCGGTCATATAATACATAGATAATACCCATACTCCGAAACAAACATTTGTGGATCACACAAATAATTTTATTCAACCCGGAATCGAATCTGAGACCTTAGAGGCGGCAGTCGCATACTCATACAAATCCAACCTAGTTGGGGTCGACTTTCCAGTCTAACAGCTCTCGGCTGAACTTCGATATTTTCCGTGAAGCGACTGCCACCTGACCTCCACAACCCATGGGCGATATCGAAGTTCTTTAGTTAGACCACGAGGATTTTTGATTTAGGGCTCCAACTACCCCTAACGACTGCCATAGAGTTTGTATGACAACCGGGACCGACGCGACAACGTGCCGGAGACTCAATTGTCCTAACATATTTATTTATTTTATAACTTTCTCACAGATTCGTCGTTACCTCGCCCGCCGTCAATACAAACGTTTGCGGATCGAAGCTAGAAGTCTAGACCACGTGAAGACACTAAACAAGGGTCTAGAAAACAAGATCATCAGCCTACAACAGAAGTTGGGAGACGCAATGGAGAAGGCTAAAGGAATCGAACCGTTATTGATACAGATTGCTGATCTCAAGTTAGTACAGACATACATAAAATACACATCAAAAACTACGGAAATGGGACCAAACACTCGTAGTTGTCGGAATGGGACCAAATTTAAATTGGACCACTTGGGAAGTAGTAGTAGTTTCTAGAAATCTATATATTTAATACGACAATTTGTCTATCTGTCCGTCCGTCGCGTTTTTCAATTTACATACATCTGCATGAAATCAAAAAAAAAAATATAAATATATATTTTTTTTTTTGAGGCGATACAAAGTTCGTCGGGATAACTAGTTTATACTTATTCTATTCACAGAGCCAAATTAGAAATACTAAAACTAGTAGAAATCGAGACCAAAGCTCTTCGAGTAGACAGAACAGACAAGAACAACATTATAACCACGTTACGGGAAGAGTTGGAGCGTGAGAGAGATAGCAACAAACGTTTGGTAGAAGAAAAGAAGAGCATAGTAGAAGAATGTGGTAAAGAGAAGAAGTTGTTAGAAGAAGAGAGTGAGAAGTTGGGTAGTGAGTTGAGAAGTGCTAAGGAACATTATGAGTTAGCTCTTGAGGGTAAGAGTACAATTTTTGTTTGTTTGATTGTTTGCATTCATAGTCTTCGAAAGTACAGAACCGATTTTGAAAATTCTTTCACACATCTGTAGGTGTATTATCCCAGAGTGCTGTAGGCTACTTTTTATCCCGATAATGTGTTCCCGTGGGAAGTGGAGACGAGGACACCAAGAAAAATAGCACGCGATAATCTCCATGATGTAGTCAGATGAAATTACTTCAGAGGATCCGGGTTTAATCCCCAGGTCGGGTGAAATATATTGAACAAGCCTATAATTATGACAGCGGTACTATAAAAAAATTTAATATAAGTACAGATTATGTATGAGATTTTCTGCAAATCTGTATCGTAAAGTAACTTTTTAAACACAGTTCGAATCATAGTACATTATGATAAAATTCCACTTGCAATAACAGGCTAAGGTCTGTCGACCATACCGCCTTGTCGAGTTTTGCCGCCATATTAACGATGTCGATGTTCTTTAACATCGACATCGTTCCAAACGCGCCAAGGCTCTTTTCTTTAAAACCTATTCGTGTTTTAATACTGTTTATGTAACAGTTTCATAAACTACTATTAAAACATGTTAACCAAACACTTTTATTTAATTTACAGGATTTAACCTGACCGGTTTAAACACACGTATTAAACGTTTAATAAATATGTACAGTGGACAACAACCTTTAATAATGCTATAAAGCGAAACCGGTCTGGTTAAATCATGTCATCATCTACCTGCCCTTATCCCAATTATTTGGGGTCGGCGCAACAAGTCTTTCTCCTCCACACATCCCTGTCAGACGTCATCTCTTCAGTCACCCCTCTCCTTGTCATATCCTCTTTCACACATTCCATCCATCTTTTCTTTGGCCTACCTCTACTTCTGAAACTCTCAACAGTCATACTTTGCACCTTTCTAACGACATTACTTTCCTCTCTTCCCATAACATGTCCATACGATGACAGCCGCTCGCTTCTCAATATTTCGTTCTCTGGTGCAACTTTCAAACTTCCTCTAATATACTCGTTCCTTACTCTCTCCATTCTTGTCACACCACACATCCATCTTAACATTCGCATTTCCGCTACATGCAATTGGTCAGGTTAAATCCTGTAAATTAAATAAAAGTGAAACGGTGTAAAAGTGTTGGAAGTGGTCGAAACCATCAACTATACTATTAATCCAGTGAGCCTTTTCCCAACTCAATTGTGATTGGCTTTCTAGAGTGTGAAGGGGCTGAACGTCGATATTTTCCGTAAAGCGAATATCCACTTGGCGATATCGCTGTTCTGTAGTTATAACTGCTTCGGTGGCGTGGTCGGTAGTGCATCAGCTTTCGACTCCGGATCGAATATTTGTCGAATCAGATATTTGTGTGATCCACAAATGTTTGTTTCGGAGTTTGAGTGTTTTCTATGTATATTTAGAAATATATAAGTATGTTTATCAGTTGTCTAGATCCTAGCACAAGCCTATAGCTTAGTTTCGGCTAGATGACGTTGTGTGAGAATGTCCAACAATAAAGCGATGGTAAGTAAAATGTTTTAAGAAAAAACTTTTTAATTTTTTTTTCTGTTTTCACCAAAACATGACCTTATCTGTTTGATTTAAAAGGTCATGTATTGGTGAATACCTATTTTTGGAACTTAGTTAGCATGATCTGAGTTTTCTACCCACATTAGTTATTGTAAAGAATCCTACATCGCGATAATGAAATTTGCACACGTTTACTTATAAGCAAACACGGTCCAACCACGAATTTTGCTGTTCTCTCAGAGACAGTCTTGATAATGCTTCGTTTAGAGGCGAAACAATTGTAGACGTTTTGTTGTCTTTTTAATTCTGCGAAAAATTAATGCTATTATAAAAAAAAATTAAAAAGTTTTTTCTTAAAACATTTTATTTACCATCGCTTTGTCATGGATTTTCGCCAAGTAACGCCTGTTTCTATCCAATATTTGTCCAACAATATTTCTTTATTTATTCGCGTTTTGTACACATTATTACGACGAGATATATACATACATTATTACCCGACGTAATAAAAAGAGGTATGTATATATCTCAATAATCGCGTAAAAGAGCCGTTTGTCTTAAGCTTATAATGTGTTATCCAGCTATCAGCAATTTATTCATATCGTTATTAAAACAATAAAAACACAATAATGCTTCAGTTTTATGGAACTGATAAGTTAACACAACTTCACTTCAAAATAATATATTTACCTCGATTTTTAGGGTTCCGTAGTAAAAGTCTCGGAACCCTTATAATTTCGTCATGTCTGTCCGTCCATCCTCGGTTTTCCTCCCAAACGGTTATAGCTAGAAAGATGAAATTTTGCACGGATTTTACTATTCCGACAAAGTGCTACAATAAAATTATGAAAAATATTGTTTTCTGGGGTACCTCCCCTACAAGTAAAGTGGGAATGATTTTTTTTTCTCACGTCATCGTGTGGTGTATCATTGGATAGGTATTTTTAAAACATTGGGAGGTTGCTAAGACAATTTTTTTGATTTATGTATCCGTTTGCGAGATATTCAACTTAAAAGCGCATTGTTTTTGTTAAAACAGAGCACCTCCCGCCCCCTCTAAAATCTATACGGCTAGCTCGAAGAATCTGAAAAAAATCATGATGGTAGTCCATAATGAACTTTGAAGGAAAACTATAACGGACCAGATAACTTTGTTAGTTTAGCAGTTATAGAGACTATAATGGGTAACTACGGAACCTTATCTTATGCGTGGCCCGACACGCACTTGACCGGTTTTTTTACACCTACATAACACTTTTACATTTTTTAAGTTTGTCACACCAGATATATTTCTCGCATATTAACCTGTAAAGTAGAAAATGGGGTTAGATAAAAAAAAATCGAATCATAAAACCGAGGCTCAATACCAGCAACCCAAGAAATCCAGCATTTTCTTAAAGCTTCGCCCTTACGGCTATTGGGGGACCCCCTATGGGCCACGCGATCGTTGTTTTAGTAGATGGGAGTGCCCCCGAAGGTCACATTGGCGGACTGGCCCGCATGTCCCGAGGAAGTACGGATCAGGTTCATTTTTTTCCTACCAAAAAAAAAGAAAGAACGGATTGTTTACTTGTTTTCTGAATCTTTCTCCTTCACCTAAAAACCTGCAGATGTCAAGATTACATACGTTTTATGGATTTGATTGAAAAGCCATGTCATATTAATTAATAAAATATCGATCCTTGATAACAATACAAGATAATAAACAACATAAGCTCGATAAGGAATCGTTATCGGCGATAACAAATAATTACTTTTATAACATATCTTTTAACATATTCACGTTTTACTAAAAATGTTCTAAGTTATATTTTATTTTTGTTTATGATTGTATCTAAAGCGTGAATTCTAGTGAAATGAGTTATGGTTGTAGTGAAAAACATAGTTTGTGTTGTGAGTGATTGTGAGTTTAAGTTTCAAGGAAAGTTCAAAATAAAACGTGAAAAAAGATTCGTGATGTTTCGAAAGTTTAAAAATAAATCTTAACAATTTTTTTTTTTTAATTGGTAGTGGGAATTTCTCAAAGAAAAGTCCCGGTTCCCAGAACTGTAGAACTTATATATATATCTTTCCTAAAACCTTAACTATTAATTAAATATACCCTGATATATGTTGGCAAGAAAACTAAATAAATAAACATCTTATAATTATGAGTTTGGGATTCAATTAATAATATGTGAAGAGTCAAATCATACTATGTCATTAATCAACACCGTCCCCCTCGGTCGGTAAACCTTAAAAAATCAAGAAATACTCATAAAATACAACATTTCGCCTTTTTAATATTAAACCCCATAATGTCTATAACATCAAACAATAATAATATAATATAATAGACGGCTAGCCTACTGGGCATTTCAAAATCTACAATAAAAGTGACAGCAACAAAAAAAAAAAAACATCAAATCGTTTAATAAACGACAGATATATCTACAAATAAACATTAAAAATATTTTTAAGTAATTTAAAAATAAGACGAACTTTTAATGACCCAATCGTAAAACTTGCTCTAAAAGTATACAATGATGGTTTCTAACAATATGTTTACTGAAGTACCATCAAGTTTTGATCCAAATAATAATATGGCATTAGTGCTTTGGTCTCAGGAGTTTGAATCCCGCGCACAATTTTGGAAAGGTTTGTATTTGTTTTGGTTACTCAGTGGTCGCATACTTATTGTAATTTGTGTCATGTTTGAGTACTCGTTAGATAAAGTTACTGAATTTTATTTAATTATTTAGTTACATACACAGACATCAGATCGCTTATATGCTTAATTAAATGTATGTACTAAGTATAAATCTGATTATGAATGTACACATCGTTCATTGGACATCACTGATCATCATCATTCACCGGGCCTTTTCCCAACTAAAGTTGGGGTCGTCCATGGGTTGTGAACATCGATATTTTCCGTGAAGAGACTGCCATCTGACCTTAACAACCCATGGGCGATATCGAAGTTCTGTAGTTAGAGCGCTAGGATTTTTGATTTAGGACTCCAACTACCCCTAACGACGTTAACGATGTTAGTATGACAACCGGGACCGACGGCTTAACGTGCTCTCCGAGGCACGGAGGGGTCTCAGTGTCTTAAGAAATGGTCACCCATCCTAAGACCGGCCAGAGTCGATGTTGCTTAACCTTTGCAATGTGTTAACATTGTCGGTTACCACTAGACCACGAGCCCCTGGACATCACTGATCATAATTAATATATATTTAAAAGAAAAGTTAAAACTAAGGTTACATTACACTATAACTCAAACTGATAGATATTATTATTAACTGATTAGAAGACAATTTTTCTCAATTTTACCCACATTGTCTAAAACCCATATGTGGAAGCTTGTAGTTGACATATAATGACATATAATGAAGGACAATCTAGACATCCTTGGCATAGACGTTCGTCGAGAGCTCAATAACACAAAATACATTGAGAGATGTATTGGGCTAACTTCGCGGAAACTAGGAATACTGAACAAGGTAAAGCGATTCTTTACACCGCACCAGAGTTGTCTGCTGTACAAAACGCAGATTAGACCCTGCGTCGAATACTGCTCTCACCTCTAAGACGGCTCCGCGAAGTATTTGCTGGACGCTCTCGACGCTATGCAGCGACGCGCTTGTCGCATTATAGACTGTCCGGAGGTAACGGGAAGCCTTGAGCCGCTAGCCCAGCGACGAACAATAGCTTCCTTGGCCGCGTTCTATCGTATTTACCACGGTGAGTGTTCTGGAGAGCTCTTCAACCTGATCCCACCCTCTCCCTTCCGATCCCGAACAACGCGTGCCGGCCAGAGATGTCACTCTCATACCGTGGAAACCGTCTTCGCAAGAACCGAACGTTTTAAACGTTCGTTTCTCTGCCGAACGATAAACTGCCTTGGAACGCCCTGCCTGCACACGTGTTTCCTCCAACATATAACCCTGGGTTCTTTAAGCGAAGCGTGAAGAGGCACATCACTGGGTCAAGTTGAGGGCCACTCTCAATAGTATTCCTGTGTACTGTGAGAGTCGCCCACAATCGCCAGACGTCACCACAGCTTACCATCAGGCGGGTGGCGTCAATTGGTCGACTAAAATATAAAAAAAAAAAAAAAAATTCGTAACCAGTTTGTACTGTATCCGTAAGCTCGCCAAAAATTATAAAATATAATAAAATAAAGTTAATATTAAGTCCTCCGTTGTACAATAACTGTGCAAAAAGGTTAAAATAAATAAAATAAAATAAATATAAAACGATTCCTGTGAGAACACATAAAAAGAATAGCAAATAAAATATTTAGATTTAATAAGTTTCTAATATTGTTTATTTTTACAGAACGTGACAAAACCCATGAAAGAGAGAAGAAAGAGTTAAACGCAGAGTTAGAAGCAGAAAGACAGAGTCGACAGAAGTTATTATCTGCTCAATATGAGTTACAAGAGAGATTGGATTCTTTGCAAAGGTGAGGCGTCCTTTTGGTTTATTCCCCTGAGAGCAAATCCCCTGGGTGGTCAAAGTCTACATGAATTTAATTTTATTGTTTTGCTTTCCCAAATCACCCGAGTCATGAGAATCGACACGTGTTCAATAAATTTTATGCTGTTTCTTCAAATCACCTCGGTGATTAAAGACCACATAATTTTAATTTTATTAGCTGAATTTAATATTTATAAATGTGCCCGGTGACGGCAATAGGCTTGCCCCCTATTACGTGGGATATAGCCGTGATATGTGTGCGGTCTAACTACAGAACTTCGATATCGCCCATGGGTTGTGAAGGTCAGATGGCAGTCGCTTAACGGAAAATATCGAAGTTCAGCCGCGAGCAGTTAGACTGGAAATCCGACCCCAACTGAGTTGGGAAAAGGCTCGGTGAATGATGATGTGTGTGTGTGTTTAACATTTAAAAGTAATCACAACTGAAAAGTAATCTTGTAACTGTTAGTCTTAACTAGTTTTTCTAAAGTTGTAATTTAATATATTGCAGGACCCCAGCACCGAAAGAACACAGAAGATCCCTCTCTGACGCCAGTTCTAATTCACAACAGGAAACTACCGTTGAAGATGTAAGTGTTATTCAATTTTATTTTATTCAATTCTATTCAATTCAATTCAATTCAATTCAATTCAATACACTTATTATTGTACCCAACATGGAGAACATACAAAAAGGAGATATCACTTAAGATGAGTACAGATGGCGGCCTTACCGCTAAAAGCGATCTCTTCCAGACAACCTTTATCTATACAAATATTAAAAAGAGGAAAGATTTGATTGTATGTTTCAATTGAATACGCTTCGTTACTACTGAAACGATTTTGAAAATTCTTTCACTGATATGTAGCTATATTATCCATGAGTAACATAGAATTTACAAAACCTTTTTATCCCGGTGAACAGGAATCGATAACGAGAAAACTATTATTACGAAATTTTTCTTGGGTGCAAAGGGGCCCTTCTTACATCTATCGGGCCCCAGCGACCTCACCTGCTAGTGGCGCACCTGCTGATTAACGGACGAGGTTCGTATATTACGGTACCCATGTGGTGGCTTTGGCCCCTACGTGGATACCAGGTGGTACAACAGTGTTGGTCCGGGGGGGTACCACCGTGCAGCTGTGCTAAAGCCCCCCAAGTAACCCAGCCCAGGCTGGGTTGCGTTAGGGGTTCAGCAGCTGCACTGCCGGGCCCGGGGCGGTGTATGGTGCGGCAGGCAGGGGTCCAGTGGGGGCGAAGCTGAGTCTAGTGTGGGTGGTGTGGGTCGATTCGCCGGCCAGGGAGACCCTTAGCAACGGCGTTGCCGCGGCCGCCCGCAACATAGTCATGGGGCCCGCCTGGGACCAACCACCCCAGTAGGCTGCCCCACATGTTGCGCATAATCCTGTTGTGGGGTCGCCGCTCCGGGTGGTAACCGGTGTGGGGTAGCGGCGGCCTTGCATCAGGGGGGTTTGGGAGCCCTTCCGTCCGGCGGGTCGGCTCCGACCTAACCACACGGTTCTAGACGAAGCTAGCCTCTGCACTTTGTCACTTACTGCCGCACCAAATATCGCCCTGTCTTCACGCTTCCCCATATTTCACAATGACAGTGCAACAAGAGAATAGACGGTACACAGCGGCCCCTAGAAACCCCACAAAGTTGACTTCGTTTGAGGTGGAGTTCGCGAATATCCGCGGACTCCATGCAAACCTCGATACCGTCCACCATCACCTGGAGTCGGCACGGCCTTCTGTGATGTTCCTAACGGAGACACAGATACGCCGCCCTGACGACACGTCGTACCTCTGTTACCCGGGCTATATCATTGAAGAACAATTCCGCGATAAAGCCGGGGTGTGCGTGTTCGTTAGGGCGGATGTTTGCTGCCGCCGGTTGCGCTGTCTGGAGAACCCCTCCTACTCCGTCCTTTGGCTGCACGTGGATCATGGCTCCATGAGCCAGATCTACGTGTGCGTCTACCGCTCCCACACAGGGGACACTGGGACAACAAGGCTTTTCGAATACCTCAGCGAGATGGCTGACGATGCGCAGGTGCGGTTCCCGAACGCTGACCTGGTTTTCCTGGGGGACTTTAACGGTCATCACGTTGAGTGGCTGGGGTCCCTTAGGACCGATCATGCGGGACGAACCGCCCATGCATTCGCTCTCTCCCACGGGCTGACCCAGATGGTACGGGGGATCACCCGGATACCTGACAGGTCAGACCACACGCCCGCCTTGCTGGATCTACTGCTGACGAGTCGCCCAGCCGAGTACAGTGTGTCGGTACGCGCCCCACTGGGCACATCCGACCACTGTGTGGTGCACGCCAGCTTCCAAGTGCCACCGCCTGCTCGTGCTGAACAAATGACTCGACGACTATGGCACTACTCGTCGGCAGACTGGGACGGTCTCCGCGATTACTTTGCGTCCATCCCGTGGAGCCAGCGCTGCTTTGTAGGGAAGGCGCCTTCGGATAGCGCTGCTGCCATTGCTGGCGAGATCAGTCTAGGGATAGAATATTATATCCCTTTCACTGATGTCGCCAGCATCCGCAAAGCTCGCCCCTGGTTCGGGCGTGAATGTGCCGAGGCTGTCCAGAAAAAACAGTCGGCATATCGCGCCTGGGTCAGGGCTCGGGCGGCACGTGACCCGAACGTGAACCGCCTCAAAGCAGCGTACAATCGGGCCACTAGGTTCAGCAAGAGGGCCTTCAAGAGAGCGGATGCCCAGCGCGTCGCGCGGCTTGGTCAGGAGCTCACATCCCATCTCACGGGCAGCCGTGGATACTGGCAACTGGCCAAAGCCGTACAGTCAACAAAAAAATTTTTGTCAACCCTCGCTGCCACCACTGCGTTTTCCTGATGGATCACTGGCTCACAAAGCCCAAGAGAAGGCGGACATGCTCGCAGACCTCTTTGCGGCTAATTCCCGGGTCGATGACCGTGGCTTGCAGCCCCCCGCCATCGCCAACTGTGGCCACACTATGCCTGATATTGTTATCAGGCAATGTGATGTACGGGCAGTGCTGCGGTCACTCGACACGCGGAAAGCCAGTGGCCCTGACGGCATTCCGGCGGTGGTGCTACGAAAATGTGCTGCTGAGTTGTCTCCAGTATTAACGCGTCTGTACCGCCTGTCATACTCTACAGGCCTCGTGCCGGAGGCCTGGAAGGAGGCGAACGTA
This sequence comes from Nudaria mundana, assembly GCA_963556515.1. Classification (NCBI taxonomy): domain Eukaryota; kingdom Metazoa; phylum Arthropoda; class Insecta; order Lepidoptera; family Erebidae; genus Nudaria; species Nudaria mundana. The sequence continues at coordinate 7,461,031 of OY748315.1, forward strand.
CAACCGATCCCCAAGAAAGGGGATCGATCCGATCCAGGCAACTATCGACCCATAGCTGTCACCTCAGTCATTTGCAAGGTGCTCGAGCTTCTTATTAATAAGCAGCTCATGCGATACCTGGAGGATCACTCGCTAATCAATGATCGGCAATATGGCTTCAGGCCAAAACGATCAACGGGTGACCTCCTGGCATTCGTCACGCATGTATGGGGTGAGGCTATGGAAAAGTTTGGCGAGTCCTTGGCTATTAGCCTGGACATCGCCAAAGCTTTCGATAGGGTCTGGCATGCTTCGCTCCTTTCCAAGCTTCCGGCATATGGTCTACCTCCTCAACTGTGCAGCTGGATTGCCAGTTTTTTAAACGAGCGCCGAGTGCGGGTCCTCTGCGATGGCCAGGCTTCTCGCATTTTGCAAGTGAATGCCGGGGTACCGCAGAGGTCCGTACTGTCACCAACTCTCTTTCTTCTGCATATCAATGATATGCTTTCCCTCGGGAACATTCATTGCTATGCAGATGACAGTACATTGCACGGGAGTTACTCGGTTCGTCCGACGGCGGGGCGATCTGTGATAGAGGAGGAGAGACGACATCTCGTGGGTGATCTCGACCGAAGCCTCGACAGTATCTCCCAATGGGGTGCCGAGAACTTGGTCGAGTTCAATGCCCACAAAACACAGGCGTGTGCATTTACAGCGAAAAAATCCCCTTTCCTTCCCCTACCCACTCTTCAGAATGCAATATTACCAATGAAGGACAATCTAGACATCCTTGGCATAGACGTTCGTCGAGAGCTCAATAACACAAAATACATTGAGAGATGTATTGGGCTAGCTTCGCGGAAACTAGGAATACTGAACAAGGTAAAGCGATTCTTTACACCGCACCAGAGGTGTCTGCTGTACAAAACGCAGATTAGACCCTGCGTTGAATACTGCTCTCACCTCTGGGACGGCTCCGCGAAGTATTTGCTGGACGCACTCGACGCTATGCAGCGACGCGCTGTTCGCATTATAGACTGTCCGGAGGTAACGGGAAGCCTTGAGCCGCTAGCCCAGCGCCGAACAATTGCTTCCTTGGCCGCGTTCTACCGTATTTACCACGGTGAGTGTTCTGAAGAGCTCTTCAACCTGATCCCACCCTCTCCCTTCCGATCCCGAACAACGCGTGCCGGGCAGAGATGTCACCCTCATACCGTGGAAACCGTCTTCGCGAGAACCGAGCGTTTTAAACGATCGTTTCTCTGCCGAACGATGGTGGCTTGGAACGCCCTGCCTGCGCACGTGTTTCCTCCTACATATAACCCTGGGCTCTTTAAGCGAAGCGTGAAGAGGCACATTACAGGGTCGTCAAGTTGAGGGCCACTCTCTATAGTATTCCTGTGTACTGTGAGAGTCGCCCTCAATTGCCAGACGTCGCCTCAGCTTACCATCAGGCGAGTGGCGTCAATTTGTCGACCTAAATATAAAAAAAAAAAAAAAAAAATTGTCCTTAACTGCAAAATAAAGTATACTAGTGATCGGCCATGCCACTATGGTGGAACAGTAGACATCCAAAAAGCTCACGATGAACAAATTGTATTAAATCAAGGTACACTTGCGCCAAGTTTCGTGCAGATCGGATAAAAACTGTGGCTGCTAGCCCGGAACACACATACAGACAGACGGACAAAAGCTAAATTGTCCAATCTCGAAATTTGACGCTTTGCTCGCTCAGTCAATAACAACCTTTCTTATTCCAGGACTATGGCTACGGATCAGTCCGGTCAGTGGAAAGCACTCGGCCAGCCTTGGAGGCTGTCAACTGGTCTGCAGGCTCTCATAATGGATCCACTGTACCCGTAAGTACTCCGAATCAAAAGGTTTTGGTTAAACTTGCTTTTGAGACCTGTAGCCAGTATAATCTTTGGCACTTATAGCCAAACCAGTAATTGGGACCTTTAACCAAAATAGCCATTGAGATCCAAAATAGAAATTGGAAGTTGGGACATATAACCAAAATAGACATTAGGATATAATAATATAGCCTTAACGACCGTTGGCACCTATAGTCAAAATAGCTCATAGCCAAAACAGTAATTAGGACCTTTAACCAAAATTGAATTGAATTGAATTGGGTTGAATAAACTTTAATGTACACCAATTTAAAAAATCATAGGATACAAAAAATACAGGATGTACAAAGGGCGGCTTTATCGCTAAAAGCAATATCTTACAGGCAACCTTAGGATGGACAGGTATTTAGAGAGACAAACTTTAAGGTGGGTAAAATATTGGTGCCAAATACTTATTACAAATTAATTTTAATAAATAAACTATTAAAACTATACAATAATTATAATAAATCTAAATACGTATTACAAATATATAATGCAGGTACGAAATATAGGCACATATAGTCAAAATAGCCATTGGTACTAATAGGCAAAACTGCCATTGACACATATAGCCAAAATAGCCATCGGGATATATTTATATTAGAGCCAAAATACCCATCGGGACACATAGCCAAAATAGTCATCGGGACTTAAAGCCAAAATAGTCATCGGGATATATAGCCGAATTACCAATTGGGACACAGCCAAAACAGCTATTGGGGTCTATTGCCGCAACAGCCATGGAAGTTAGTGACCAAACAGGCTCAGTGGATGATGATGATGTATGTTTATATAGGTAGCGGATGCAGGTTTGGTACTTCGTATGCGAAACAGAATATCAGCTTTGCAGAGTGAACTATCGCGAACTACCAAAAGGGCGAATGACTTGGAGGAAAGACTTATGAGTAAGTATTACTAGATTATAGATTGATTTGTGTTGTAGTCGGTAGTGCCCGTTCGATTCCAGGGTTGGAACGATAGTCCTGTCCTGCACGCGGTGCACCTGTCGACTTATTGAAGAGGTTCTGGCAAAAATACACCCAAAGAATTAACATTAGGCTCTTCTATTACGTGGGTCGATTCCCGGTCGGGACAAACTTTGTGGGAAGACATTTACGTTTGTACCGAAGTCTGGATGTTTCCTATGTATAATATACAAAAAAGAATGTGTATAAGTATTTATATCAGTTTATCTAGTACTCATATCACAAGCTCTGCTTAGTTTGAGACTAGATGGCGTTGTGTGAATTGTCCTAATATATTATTTATTGAGCGGAGCGAAGAGGACAAGTGTAAATCGTTCGTGTGCCAACTCCTCCGAAACGGCTCGACCGATTTTGACCAAATTTGGCATGCTGGTCGACATCATACCCGGGAGTGCATATCAAAATTTGCTCCGCTCAACATTTGCAATTAGTAGCATGCATTGCATACCTAGTTTATTTTATAATACATGTTTGTTCCAGACCGCCATTCCTCACCGCCAACAAACGCTAACATAGATCGTTACAAGCTAGAAGAGTTGGAGATTGAGAATAAGAAACTAAGGGAACACTTGGACAGACTGAGGGCAGCTGGAGACTCTGTGCTTATATCTAAGGAAGTTATTGGTAAGAGTTTACTAACTACAAGGTCACCGAGACGAGAGAAATAATATAGACAAAGTTTGGGGGATTTAAAATATTTTTATATTTTTTAATTCCCTATTCTTATCGCTGTCATCTGTATTAGACACTAGCTGTCCGCCCCGGCTTCGCCCGTGGTACATACATAGCCTATGTTACTCAAGGTGAACCTTTACATTGGTGAAAGAATTATTTGAAATAGGCCTAGTAGTTTATGAGTTTATTCATCACAAACATACACACAAAAATATAAATCTTTCCTCTTTATAATATTATCTGTATTAGACATGAAACAGTCTGAATCCAACGAATTTATGACAGAACTATCTATTCTATCAATGTTGACAACTACGGGACTAAATGTTGACCTGTACCATGAAACACACAACGACAGCTCTCGTCGACCAACTTACGTCATTACTGGTTACGAGTGATAAGGACAGAGATAATAATAGCTCGCTATTGCAATATAACTCAGTCCTTTAGTCGCTGAGTACCTAAAACGCAGTCTGTCAATTTCGCGTTATGCCAAAATGTCATTTAAAATGAGCGTTTCAACTAAGTACGGCTTTGTATATGTCGCGATAGGTCTAATTCTCATATTGCCCATTTAGCGATACGTCTATGTCGCGATAGGTCTAATTCTCATATTGCCCATTTAGCGATACGTCTATGTCGCGATAGGTCTAATTCTCATATTGCCCATTTAGCGATACGTCTATGTCGCGATAGGTCTAATTCTCATATTGCCCATTTAGCGATACGTCTATGTCGCGATAGGTCTAATTCTCATATTGCCCATTTAGCGATACGTCTATGTCGCGATAGGTCTAATTCTCATATTGCCCATTTAGCGATACGTCTATGTCGCGATAGGTCTAATTCTCATATTGCCCATTTAGCGATACGTCTATGTCGCGATAGGTCTAATTCTCATATTGCCCATTTAGCGATACGTCTATGTCGCGATAGGTCTAATTCTCATATTGCCCATTTAGCGATACGTCTTTGTCGCGATAGGTCTAATTCTCATATTGCCCATTTAGCGATACGTCTATGTCGCGATAGGTCTAATTCTCATATTGCCCATTTAGCGATACGTCTATGTCGCGATAGGTCTAATTCTCATATTGCCCATTTAGCGATACGTCTATGTCGCGATAGGTCTAATTCTCATATTGCCCATTTAGCGATACGTCTATGTCGCGATAGGTCTAATTCTCATATTGCCCATTTAGCGATACGTCTATGTCGCAATAGGTATAATCCTCGTATTGCCTATTTAGCGATAGGACTATTGAAAAATTGATATTGTTTTTAACTCATTATACAAAAAAGAGCTCAAAAAGTTTGAGGAGGGCGACATTTCAGTATTTAATTTTTTAAAGAGCGTCATCAAAATCAAGAAATAACTCTTATGTATCTAACGGTCCGTTTGTTGACACATAAATCTCGTTTCGTTGGTATGTTGTCCCACCGCCGGCGATGAGCGAGAAGCGAGTAGTGCGCGAGTGCGTCTGGGTTAGATGACGTTGTGTGAAAATGTCCAAAATATTTATTTATTGTTACAGAACAAATGAATGTAATGCAGAAAGAATTGGATCGACGCAGAGACGAATGTGTTCAGCTCAAGAGTGTACTTACTACGCAGGTGAGAACATGTTTGTGTATATGTCTGAAGGGTCCGGGTTTGATACCTAGAACGGGAAATGTTTGGTCCGCAAATGTTCGTGAGAGAGTTTGTGTTGATAAAATCAAGTTTTTATACTTGTTTAGAATAATAACTAGTGGTTCTGTGAACCGTAGACTTTGGGAGCGGCTTTGTTTAGAAAATTTCTTCCTCTCTCGAATTATTTCTATGTCAACCATCAATGTACAATCTTGTTTATTTTTTAGATGGTATTTGTAATAATTACCTATATAGTATTCGAGTGCCAAGTTTCCGCGTTGTATTTGTACCGAATCCAATATATATAGTGTTTTTGATCTAAGTATAGAGGCACCAGAAATACATCAATGTAAATTAAATAACATTGAACATTTCAATATTTATCCAGCTGGGTGTTGAACAGACTGTCAAGCACCTTGGATATAACGGTTGCTAACGAGATTGATCTGTAGTTACATTAAAACATTATTTGAACTATTTGTTCCCAAATAAAAAAAATGCTCACTTGTGCCAAGCTTCGTGGAAATCGGATAAAAACTGTGTCCGCTAGCTTGGAACACACATACAGACTGACAGAAGAAAGCAAAATTGTCCAGTATGGTCAAGAAATACAGACGCTTCGCTCGCTCGGTCAAAAAGCGTTATTTTGATGTGTATATAAATGGTTACCTTTATAAACATTACTGCATTTACACACACACAAACACACACCTATCTCACTACTATATATCACGCCTATATCCCGAAGGGGTAGGCAGAGGCGCATTACACACCCACAATTTGCTAGTATTTTTGGTCCCACGTAATACTCTCTCGGGCACTCTAGTGGGTTATGTCCAAAATAGCCGAATTAATTTAATAAAATAAGCAGCTATATTATAATTTTGAAAACTAAATTGAAATCAGTTGCCTTGCAATGAAATGTTGATGAAAGGCAACAATATCTTACGTGCCAGCCGCTGTGGCACAGACAATTAAAGTCCTGGACGTCTCAGACTCAAACTCATTGCTTAAACAAACTCATTGCTTTGAAATACAGAAACATATTATACTATTTTCTCAATGACACAAACACAGACTGGTTTATCTAGAACTCAAGATAAAGTTGTCTCTGATAACTTGAGTTATTCTGATAACTGTGGGATACTTGTTATCTATGCTATAATAAAATTATATAAAATGTGTCTGTACATGTAAAAAAATATCATGTATTGTGGGCGATACAGAAAAATTTGTAAAGCACTAAATTATTTACTAGCTGTACCGGCGAACTTCAAATGAAAAAGTCATTTTAAACCTCCCAACTTTTACGAATGTTTCCGGACCAAAATTAACCAAATCGGTCCAGTTATTCTCGAGTTTTAGCGAGGCTGACGAACCGCAGTTCATTATAATTTTTGTAGATTTATATGTTTTATTTCATTTTATTATAATCCCGCACCACTTTTGACGCTAAGGTTTAGACGTTTGCCAATACAGCAAGCGTTTTCATCCCGAATTTAATTTAAAACGAGTACAACCAAAGTATGTAATATGTATCGAACACAATTTTTTTAGTCGACATCTTAAACAACTTGACTTAAATACAGTCACATACTTTTATTTTTCTTGTTTATTATTTGAGATTTTAATTATCTTGACAAAAATAAACATTTAATTATCTTACTATCATTTAAAAATAAATTAAAATTTAGATTTTTAAATATTGTAAACTTTAAAGTTCTAGTGATGTTATAATTATTATAATAACCAGTGATGTAATTATCAGTGATATAATGACTTCACTGAATGTTAATGAAATAGCTGGATTAGAGTGAAATTCCAGTGACAGTGTAAAATGACGCTACCTATCACTGGTGTATTCTCCAAAACGCTATTTATGGATAGTCCGATACATAGAAGCAATTTTTATTATTGTCAAAAAGAGGTATGTTTTTTTAATAACTGGTAGTAACTTATAAGAAATCCGATTTCCAGTAGTAACTTATTTGATGACTTGGGATTTTGTGGAGCGCGTGACAGGTGGCCTTTTAGACTACCTCTGGCGCTGGGCAAAAAATCAGGCCCAAACGCTCAGAAGCAATACCGAACAACTGAAAATGAGCTCTTTCCTTAAATTTGCCGTATATCATTACTTCGCAGAATTTGATCCTTAACAGCGACACTATCGTATGGTGTAATAATAAAGGATGTGTTTTTTTTTTGAAATCAACAGGTTCGATTCCCAGCTAGTATTGTTGGTTTACCAAAAATCTAATGATGAGGTTTTAAGTTTAATCAAAATCAGGCTCGTGACTCCTTTGAGCATTTTTCGCTATTCCTTATAGTTTCGAATTTGGCCATCCAAGCCCTTTTTAAAAATTCACCTGTATATTTTTTATATGTTATGTAAAATTTTGTTCTTGCTTACTAAAGAAACCATGGTTCCAGGCGTTGAAGGATGTTGTGAGTAATTAAAGTAAGGCAAGCGAGACGAGATATTTTTTGTAAACAAACGGACCGCTACTAAGTTACATTGCGATAGCGAGTGATCATTATCTCTATCGTTATCACTCGTAGCCAGTACTGACGTAAGTTGGTCGACGAGAGCTGTCGTTGGGTGTTTCGTGGTACATGAAACCATTTGGTACTGCGTTTGTCAACTTTTGATACATGTCATAAATACGTCTGATTTGGACTCTTCCAACGAATCTTCTGTGTTCTAATACGTCTGTCAAAAAGCGATTAGAATAGGGAATCAAAAAATTTGAATGTTTTGAACATCTGTAACTTTGTTTACAATCTTTAATCTCGTCTCGTTATACGCAGACCATATTTCTATGGATAATAAATAACATGGGGGTTTTTTATCTCTTGAAAACTAGGAAATTAATCCAGGGGGTGTAGTCGCATAACATAAAAATACATTTAATTTTAAACTATATAATTTATGCTTTCGATTGTCGGCACTTGGTGGAACTCATAGTAATACATTTTTGAAAAAAAAAATTTTACTTGTACACTATTCCACAAATATTTTATTTTCGGTTAACCTTGACCGGTTTTGCCTTATGGCATAATATTAACGAAATGTGTTCTAAAAGTACAAAAGTGAATTGTGTGAGTGATTGAGTATGAGTCTAAAAAAATCTCAGATGATGCCATAAAGCGAAACCGGTCAAGATTTACCGAAAATAAGCAAATATTTGTGGAATAGTGTAATACAAGTGAGTTATTTTCAAAAATGTATTAATTTTCAACTATTATCATTCCAGACGGTGAACTTAAAATCGCTGGCATCATCAAATTATGGGTCAGATGTTGATATAATAAACGAAGATGGCGAGTTGGCGTCAGCTTATGAAGCTCAAAAGGGCATCAACAGGTAGGCCGTGAGTTTTTATTGTCAGGTTATTGCCAGTTTTTGTGTGCATGATTCTTGAGATGACTCATGAGACGGCTTCGGTGGCGTGGTCGGTAGTGCATCCGCTTTCGACGCTGGAGTCTCGGGTTCGATTTCCGGGTCGGGACAAACTTTGTGTGAAGACAGATACGTTTGTACCGAAGTCTGGATGTTTCCTATGTATAATATGTATGTATTTACAAAAAAAATGTAAATAAGTATTTATATCAGTTTATCTAGTACTCATATCACAAGCTCTGCTTAGTTTGGAAATAGATGGCGTTGTGTGAATTGACCTAACATATTTATTTATGATGATTTGATGCAAGCGGAGCCGTGGACAGCAGCTTGTAAAACCTATACTAAATTATAACCTTTGCAGACCTGGGCCCTGTTGAATAAACGTTACAATTCAACAATTATGTAAATAAGTTACATATTTTGTAAAGTTGTATGACAAGTGTTGTTTAATAAACCTTACAATATGTAAAAAGGTTACAAGTAATTATTAAACAGAAACTTGTAGACTTGTAGCCTGTAAAATACAATTACTATTTACAATTTGTAACTTTATTAAACAGGGCCCTGGTGTCCATATTTATGAACAAAATAAACCATATTAAGATAGAAATTATAAATAACAAAAACTGAAATGTCATAGGCCGGACTCGAACCCACGGCCTTTCCCTAACAAGGAGAACGCTCAGACCACTGAGCTACGATGACCAATACCGACATCATCCAATCTTTGCTTCATATTATATTAACTAATAACTATATACGAGAGCTACGGATGAAAATCTCTTTAAATACATTAAGGCTGAAATTTAATGGGTTCGAGCCTATTATTTTATTAGATACTAGCTGTTGCCCGCAGCTCCGCCTGCGTGTTATAGCTTTCTTGATCACCAGTTACTGATTTATAATGTATAGCTGTTAAGCGATATTGTATCTTAAGATAAAATATTATAGTATCTTAGCCGTGTGCAGCTCCCTTTAGTGAACTCCACTGCGGGTGACGTATCTACGTACTACTGTACCAACCGCAAACTAGACCGGATTACTATCCGGTCTAGGGATCAAACCGCAAAATTAAGTTAAACAGACAGACAGACAAAAATTTTTTTAATTACATTTTTGTGTTCGGTGTCAGTCTAGTTTCATGGTTTCAATGTACAGAATTTTCACTTCTACAGATTTATTATGAGTATAGAAGATTATTAAAATAATCACCATTTATTTACAATAAGAATTACAATACTTATACATAATTATATACTAAAAATATTTACATTACAAAATATCGTTTAAAAAATCCTCCTTGTCATTGCCGACTGGGAAGGTTCTCAGAATGCTGGGTGTGTTGCCACGTTGGATGGCGATACTTATTCTTTGGACCAGAAAATAGCCAGCCTTCTGGTCCTGAGAAGCATCGATTAAGCGTTTAGCTATGTCTCTATAATTGTATGAAATATGACGTCACTTTTATTTACTGTCAAATCAGTAATTAACTATTAGCACTCAATATTGTACATAATATAATAATTAAAAATAAATACAAGAAAGTTAATTTTATTGAATATAATATTTGAATATTTTTTGGAATTCTTTATTAAATACCACCTTAACGCTTGTCTCTTTAAAAATAACTGTCCTAAGGTTATCTATAAGATATTGCTTTTAGATAAGGCCACCCTTTGTACATCCTGTTTTTGTTGTATCTTGTGATTTTGAATTGGTTTACAATAAAGTTTATTCTAATCTAATCTAAACAAACTTAACAAAAACTATTAATTTATATATTTAAAAGCAATGAAGTATGCTCTTTATATGTCTGTTTCCTTTTCAAGAGAAACGTTCAACCGCTGTTCCTCCTCCAAATTATTTGAAATACTATTAAATTATATATTTTATTCTTAGACATTTCCATATTTGAGCCACTCTACTAACATCATCTCTTACTTCTACCGTAGACAATTACAAGAAGAGTTAATAGCAGAAAAGAAATTCTACTCGGAGCATATATCTAAGTCCAAAACAGAGATAGAAAGACTTAGAGAGGAGAATGAGAAGTTCCAGAAGTAAGTGACATTTTGTTGTTATTTTTTTGTATGTTTTTTTAGACCGGATTTTGTAGCAGATGGGTTCGATTCCCTGTTTATGTTCAGATTATACACAAAAATATGCTTATCATATTGTTTTATAACCTAGTTCTTTGTCTCAAATCACACCCAGATAAACCTTTGCTTTTTTAATTAATTTTTTTTTTAATTTCATCTTACAAAAGGCACAATAAGACTACAGTAGTTTGACATAACGTTAACGACAAGCTAACAAAACTGAATATTAAAAAAGTTTTTCTGAGTTAAATTTTAAATGGGTGTTTAGAAGATATACATTATTATAATTTGTCATTTCACAAGTATATTTTTGTATTTTCTGGTTTAAACGAATATTAAATTCTTTAAAAAATTAGAAGTTCTCTAAAAGTGATAGAATGGTGGATTCAAACAGAAATTGATTTACTTACATACACTTCGGCCCCCCTTCTGTATGTTGGTCTGTCCGCACAACATTAATATTTAACTTACAGTGACGAAGAAACAACATACAAACAAATGTTAATTAGAAGATATTGTGTATACAATGTACAGCAATATATAAAACATGTACTATTTTCCAACGAAACTTTTATCCAACTTACATTGACCATACTGAGTGCATTTTAAATTTCTTATTTTCATATTTAATCCCTAATAATTATAGTAAAATAAGTTGATTTTTTAAATATTATAACTTTCTAAATGTTGCCAAGTTATTATTGCAAGAGACTGTCATGTAGCAGCTTATTTGTCAAGCAATATCAATCATCATCATCATGTATGTTTGTGTGTGTATGAAATAATTTCGCCAGCATCGTACCAGGTAATCCATTAATATTTCATCTTCATATCATCATCTGGGAACTACTTATATTTATCTAGATTTTCTATTTGAAAAAAAAAACCCGGTATACAGGGTGTAACATTGATATGGGTCAGTGAGGGAAACTCTGAAACTTTCATACTAGAACTTAACTCTAAGGCCTGCCAAATTTCTTCCAGTAGACCTAACAGTTGTAATATTTACTTAAACACGCTTTAATTAAAAAGATTAAATAGAATCTCTGCAGTCTAAGTATCATCATACAGTCAAGTTATTGCTTTGTAATAATGGGTATGCACTTTTGAACCTTGACTATTCAATAAAAAATAACTTCCTTTACATTATAAAATATGTCCACCTATTATATTAATTCTATAATCTATGGTACTTAAATACTATAATTGAATCACAGCTCCTTAGTAAGCAGGTATCATTATGTTTATTAGCAGAATTATAAAGTATAATTGCAGCAATCATACAACGCATATGAAGAAATAGTGAATCATCATGGAAATTGTATCATGGCAACTTTATCGGCATCATTGAAACCAAACCATCATTGCAATCATATCATCACTGCAACCTTATCATCATTGCGACCGTATCATCATATCAACTATATCGTCGTAACCATAATAATATCATCATTTCAACCAAACCATCATTGCAACCTTATCATCATTGCAACCAAACCATCCTAGTAACTATATCATCATTGCAACCAAACCATCATTGCAACCTTATCATCATTGCAACTGAACCATCATTGCAACCATATCATAATTGCAACTGAACTATCAGTGCAACCAAACTATCAGTACAACCAAACTATCAGTACAACCAAACTATCATGGTAATCAAACTATCATTGCAACCATGTCATCATTGCACCCAAACCATCATACCAACAATATCATCACTGGAACCAAAATATCATTGCCATCAAATTATCATTGAAACTATGTTATCATTGCACCTAAGCCATCATTGCAACAACATCATTGCAACCAGACCATCATTACCATCAAACTGTCATTGCAACCATGTCATCATTGCACCCAAACCACCATGTCAACAATATCATAATTGCAACCAAACCATCATAGCAACAATATCATTATTGTAACCTAAACCCTCATTGCAACCAAACCATCATAGCAACAATATCATTATTGTAACCGAACCATTATAGCAACAATATCATTATTGTAACTTAAACCAGCATTGCAACCAAACTATTATTGCAACTGTCTCATCATTGCAACCATATCATTAATGCAAGGTAAACATTGCAACCGTATCAGAATTGCAACCAAATTTTTACGTGATGCTCAAATATCAGACACGAAAGAAAAGATATTATTTCTGGAACCAAAATCATTTATTTTGTCGTTTTTTTTATTACATTCCAATGTAAACCGATTTTTTTTGTATTATCTTAAAATAACTACAATATGAATCACAAAAACTATAGTCCTGGGCTGGACTCGAACCAGCGACTGTTCCCTTTCCAGGAGGAACGTTCTACCAACTAACCAAGACACTACTAGCCCAAGACATCTAATTTTGTGATCATATTGTGTTAATATCGCGCCGTGACGTCGTCGCTAGAGCCTACCATAGTTATATACCAGTAGTTGAGGGAACTAACTATATAATCTTATAATATTAGGGATTAATACAGTGTATTGTTTTAGGATACTGAGTGCCGATTTGAGCCAAGAGCCCAAGAATAAAACGCAGGAGTTTGCTCAAAATGAAATTATAAGATTGGCAGCAGAGAGTTTAGCTTTACAGGTAAGAATTTTAGATGAAAAGAGATGAACAGTGCATAGGGACACTGTTCTTGGGGAGCCCAAGAACTGAACACACTTGCGTGTGTACGAGCGTGCGTGGGAGCGTGCGTGTTTGTTTGTATGCGTGTGTGTGTAAACTGTATCATACAAAATCCGTACAACATACAAAATGTTGTATAATTTATGCTTTCGATTGTCGGCACTTGGTGGAACATATAGTAAAGGTGTTTTACACTAATTCACTATTCAATTCACATATTTTAAAAACACACTGTGTAAAACACCTTTGATGATGCCATAGAGTGAAACCGGTCAGGTCCTATTACTAATGAAAAAATTGTGGAATATCTGTACAAGTCAGTCATTTCAAAATGTATTACAAAATGTTTGACTATCGAAAAGTCTGGCAATAAAATAAAACTAGTTATCCCAGCGAACTTTGTATCGACTCAAAAAAAAAAAAAACCTTCCCTAAACTTCTACGAAATGTATGTATTATTAATTATAATTGAAAAACGCGACGGACGGACAGACAGACAGACAAATTGTCGTATTAAATATATAGATGTAATGTACATAAGTGTGAAAAAATAAACATGTTTCGTATTAATTCAAAGTTACCACTATCTACAAAAACTGCCAAAAAATCACGTTTGTTGTATGGGAGCCCCTTCAATATTTATTTTGGACATTTTCTGTGAAAATTTCAACTGTCTAACTATGTACTACGGTTCGTAAGATACAGCCTGGTGACTGACGGACGGTGGAGCCTTAGTAATAGGGTTATTTTACCTACGGAACCCTAAAAAACGCGAATGTTTTTAATATGTAGAGAGGTGTTTTGTTCAGGAACGCGTGGATAAATTATCAGAGAGCTGTCGCCGGTACAAGAACCAAATACGACTGTTAGTTAGCAAGCTCAAGGATGTCGGCGTTGAGGATGTCAACGATATACTTGACAATAACGGTGAGAAAAGTAAGCTATCGGTTGAACTGGGCTGATTGAGATTTGCCTGGGTAGATCGCGATATGTCGGCCATTTCGCGATGTCAGAACAACACAGAATAATGTGTGACTAATAATGATTGTGTCAATGTATTTTACCGCTCCCTTAGTGATGAGTGATAATATATACTTACTGTTCTAATGAATAATATCATGGTACTAAATAATAGGGCTGTTTTGGATGAAGACTTGTTGATATAATGCATCTGCCAGCTAAAGTCCAGCTGGGGTTGGTTTAAGAGATTGGCCGGTACGGGCAGACAGACAGACGGACGGACACAATTTACTTAATGTAGTATAATATTGTATATATTGTTAATAAATATTTGGTAATTACTTGTCGATATGTAAAATTGTATTAATTTTTGTATTAGAACACGTTTCCACAGATAAATTGTGAAAACAGTTTTGTGGGACATAGTATTAAATTATAAGCGTATTAAATAAATAAATAAATATGAATTAAGAGTCCGTATGTAGAATCGAAACGGGCGGAATTAGGTATTTGACACATTTTGTGCGTGAGTCCGGAGTTACCGATGGTGGTCAGCCAGTAGGTACGGCGATTACATGGTTTTGATCTTTTTTTTTTCATTTTATAATAATAGTGTCTTGTGTGGGGGAGGTGAAAAGAGGGCTAGGAGGGGGGGGGGGGGGGGGGGGGTTTCTCTCCTTAAATTCAAGAAAAGACCCTCTATACTCGTATGATCCCGTAATCAAAACTCCTCTACCTTTCCTCTGTCATTGCACTCTCAAAGGGGGTGCGAGGGCTAATTTTTTTTCCTAATCAAAATCATTTGACCTCCTCTATACAAAGGGGCTCTACCAACATATTTAGGGCCCCCAGCGAACTCATCTGCTAGTGGCGCACCTGCTGATCAACGGACGAGGCTCGTTAATTTACGGTACCTATGAAGTGGCTTCGGTCCCTACGTGGGTACCGGGTGTTGGTCCGGGGGGTGCCACCGTGCAACTGTGCTAAAGCCCCACAGGTAACCCAGCCCAGGCTGGTTGCGTAAGGGGTTCAACAGCTGCACCGCCGGGCCCGGGGCCATGTATGGTGCAGCAGGCATGGAACAAGTGGGGGCAAAGCGGAGTCTAGTGTGGGTGGTGTGGGTCGATTCGCTGGCCAGGGAGACCCTTAGCAACGGCGTTACCGCGGCCGCCCGCAACACAGTCATGGGGCCCGCCTGGGACCAACCACACCAGGAGGCTGCCCCACATGTTCTCGCGCATAATCCTGATGTGGGATCGCCGCTCCGGGTGGTAACCGGTGTGGGATAGCGGCGGCCTTGCACCAGGGGGGTTTGGTAGCCCTTCCGTCCGGCGGGTCGGCTCCAACCTAACCACACGGTTCCAGACGAAGTTAGCCCCTGCGCTTTGTCACTTATTACTGCTGCACCAAATGTCGCCCTGTCTTCACGCTTCTTCTTCAAATTTATAATGGCAGTGCAACAGAAATAAGTAAACGTTCCACAGCGGCCCCAGGAAACCCCACAGCTTCACTTTTCGAGGTGGAGTTCACCAACATCCGTGGACTCCATGCGAACCTCGATGTCGTCCACCATATCTTGAGACGGCTCGGCCCGCTGTGACGTTCCTCACGGAGACACAAATACGCCGCCCTGACAACACGCCTTACCTGTGTTGCCCCGGTTATGTATATATGTATCGAGGAACAATACCGGGGCGCCGCAGGGGTCCGTGCTGTCACCAACTCTTCCTTCTGCAAATCAATGATATGCTATCCCTCGGGAACATTCATTGTTATGCAGATGACAGCACATTGCAGGCGTGTGCATTTACAGCGAAGAAATCCCCTTTCCTTCCCCTACCCTCTCTTCAGAATGCATTATTACCAATGAAGGGCAAACTTGAGATCCTTGACATAGACGTTCGTCAAGAGCTCAATAATAAAAACTACATCGACAGATGTATAGGGCTAGCTTCGTGGAAACTAGGAATACTGAATAAGGTAAAGCGATTCTTTACACTGCATCAGAGGTGTCTGCTGTACAAGACGCAGATTGGACCCTGCGTCGAATACTGCTCTCACTTCTGGGACGGCTCCGCGAAGTATTTGCTGGACGCTCTAGACGCTATGCAGCGTCGAGCTATCCGTATTATAGATTGTCCGGAGGTAACGGGAAGCTTTGAGCCGCTAGCTCAGCGCCGAACAATAGCTTCCTTGGCCGCATTCTACCGTATTTACCACGGCGAGCATTCTGAAGAGCTCTTCAATCTGATCCCATCTTCCTTCCGATCCCGAACTACGCGTGCCGGGCAGAGATGCCACTCCCACACAGTAGGTACATGTTCGCGAGAACCGAACGTTTTAAACGTTCGTTTCTGTGCCGAACGATACTGGCCTGGAACGCCCTGCCTGTGCACGTGTTTCCTCCCACATATAATCCTGGGTTCAGTAGGTTGTCAAGTGGAGGGCCACTCTCTATAGTATAGTGTGCTGTGAGTGACCCACAATCGCTTGACGTCGTCACGACTTACTACCAGGCGGGTGGCGTCAAATTGGCGAACCCAATACAAAAAAATAAAATAAAAGACTAGTGAGAATAGAAAGATACGAAAAACTACCGATTGTTTTAGGTCGATTAATCAAAATTTAATGACAAAAATAAGAAAGTAGTTCACTTATTAGATCATTATTGAAATGATATTTCATGTTGTGCATTAAAACTTATAAAAATACAGTATTTTCAGTGTAAAAACACGTCTGTAAAATCAGCGAAAACGGTAAAATTTAATAGGAGGACTCTTAAATAAGTTAATAAATATGAATGAAACAAATAAATAAATACACAACCAAAGGTGTGAAAAATATATAAAAATAAATATCTTGGACGTTCTCACACAACGTCATCTAGCCCAAACTAAGCTATAAGCTTGTCCTAGGATCTAGACAACTGATAAACATACTTATATATTTCTAAATACATACATAATATACATAGAAAACATCCAAACTCCGAAACAGACATTTGTGAATCATACAAATATTTGATTCGGCATATTTGACCTTAGGGATGGGAAACAACAATAAAAATTACCCTGTATTAACATTGAAATCGTTAGCGTTAGGTTAGCGCGATCTGCCCAGGCAGATCTAGATCAGCCCAGTTTAGACGATTTGCCCACGACTAGTTGACATGCCAAACGTTGTTTTGCCATATGTAAAAGTCTCGTTTAAATCACTGAAACAAACAGATAGACTGACAAAAATAAAAAATATAGAGACACTAAATTTTAAACAAAGGGGTAAGATGTTGATTTTTTTTATATAATTGCACTAATTTCGCTAAATAGAAGACATTATAAACGTCGACATATGTTTCACCTACTCACGAGGCATTCTCAAGACTCTCTGAGACCCTCTGAGACAGTCATGAGTTGATAAAAAATTCAACATCTTACCCCATTGTTTATCATGGATTTTCACCAGGTAACGCCTGATTCCATTCAATATACTTAATTTTATTTATTTGTATAATATAAATATTTATCTTTTGGGCTTTGCATCATTAGATCCAGTGGTCCCGCCGAATGCTTCGATGACATTAGAAATTGCGCCGGTCACAAGAAAAAAGGAAAGAGAGTATCTGGGTATGTTCGAGTACAAGATACAAGATGAAGGTGTTATTATAAAGAAACTTATAGCAGGTTAGTTCGAACTTAATTCAACTGTGAGTGAGTGTTCTGAAGAGCTCTTCAACCTGATCCCACCCTCTCCCTTCCGATCCCGAACAACGCGTGCCGGCCAGAGATGTCACTCTCATACCGTGGAAACCGTCTTCGCGAGAACCGAGCGTTTTAAACGTTCGTTTCTCTGCCGAACGATAGTGGCTTGGAACGCCCTGCCTGCGCACGTGTTCCCTCCCACATATAACCCTAGGTTCTTTAAGCGAAGCGTGAAGAGGCACATTACTGGGTCGTCAAGTTGAGGGCCACTCTCTATAGCATTCCTGTGTACTATGAGAGTCGTCCACAATCGCCAGACGTCGCCACAGCTTACCATCAGGCGGGTGGCGTCAATTTGTCGACCTAAATATATAAAAAAAAAAACACAGCAAAGTCCCGTTCGCACAAGCGTTTTTTTATCGCGCGTTTGTTTTGGCGTTGACTGTACCTACCTAAATGTACATCTCTAATCATCATCCACTGAGCTTTGTGGTCGGCTTTCCAGTCGAACTTCGATATTTTCCGTGTAGCGACTGCTATCTGACCTCCACAACCCATGGGCGATATCGAAGTTCTGTAGTTAGACCACGAGAATTTTTGATTAAGGGCTTCAACTACCCCTAACGACTGCCATAGATGTTTGTTTGACAACCAGGACCGACGCGACAACGTGCTCTCAGAGACACGGAGGGAGTCAATGTCTTAAGAAATGGTCACCCATCCTAAGACCGACCTGACTAGATGTTGTTTAACCTTTGCCATGTGTTCACATTGTCGGTTACTACTACACCACGAGCCCCTGTACCTAAATCTCATGTTTTATTCTTTATTCTATATCAAAATTCCCATGATGAACAAACACACTTGTACACAACTTTATTTAATTTATTTTCATCGACCGGTTTCGCTTTTCAGCATTATCAAAGGTTTTACTTTACTGTCTAAGCCATCTTCAAGCCATTTCAAAATAATAAAATATCTTTACTTTGAAGTAAAACACCTTAAAAAAGAAAAGCCAATCTGGTTATTTGACTGGATGTTGTTAAACAAAGTTAAACAACATCCAGTCTGGTCGGTCTTAGGATGGGTGACCATTTCTTAAGACATTGAGACCCCCTCCGTGTCTCTGAGAGCACGTTGTCGCGTCGGTCCCGGTTGTCAAACAAACATCTATGGCAGTCGTTAGGGGTAGTTGAAGCCCTTAATCAAAAATCCTCGTGGTCTAACTACAGAACTTCGATTTCGCCCATGGGTTGTGGAGGTCAGGTGGCAGTCGCTTCACGGAAAATATCGAAGTTAAAAATAAATCAAATAAAGTTGTGGAATAGTGTACAAGTGTTTTTATTCATCATGTATTACTATAGGTTCCACAAAGTGCCAACAATCGAAAGTATAAACTAAATCAACATTCCCCTTTATATCCTCAGATTTAAAACCCAAAACAGCAGTAACACTCCTGCCAGGGTTGCCAGCGTACATATTATTCATGATGCTGCGTCATATGGACCATGTCGACGATGAGCCCAAAATGCATCAACTTATGAAGGCAGTCAGAACCGCAGTGAAGAAAACTTTGAAGAAACGCGCCGAAAGTGTAGAGTTAAATGCTTTGTGGTTGGCTAATATGTTAAGGTTAGTAAAATGTCAATATACATACATAAAGTTAACCGATTACAAAAATAGGAGGAGGTTCTTGTGGCGTGTAGGCAAGCAACTGAACGAGGTACCTCAGACGTCATATACACGAAACGTCTAGATCATGCGAGAAGGCGGTTCTAGTCCCTTCTTAAGCTTCCACCAGTTTCCAGTTGCGCACACGCCATAAGCTACACCTCCTTATAATTGAACTAGCCAATTAGGTATAAGCAATAAATTATAAGTACTACAAACATATTATAGGTATATTATACTCGTTCTATTGTTTAGATCCACGCCCATCTAAACCTGTTTGTGTCGCCGGAGATTTGTTTGTATGATTTAAATATATTTTAATAATGCAATTCACATACTGTTACTAAGCGTTTCAATACACTCCCAAAAACTAATATTCCCAATATTCTCAATTCGACTGCATTTTTTTTTATGTTTATTTTTTTATGTCTTTCCACTGGGTGAACCGACTTTGATTTTTTTTAAAATTTTAATGCTATTGCTTTTTCGATGTATTTCGACAATTATTTGATACCATTCCGATAATTTGAAGTCAATGTTTGACTTATAAAGCAATGGGCAGGGTTAGCATCTTTTTTAATAAAATCAAAATATCTTTAATCATGTAGGTCACAAAACAACACTTATGAACGTCAAGATTAGGGCTTCAATATTTACAATTACTGCCAGATTTGCAAGGTAGAAAGAACCTGGCAATAAAACTAAATACATTGTCTATTTTATATTAGTGTTATGTAGCTACATTATCCCTGAGTGCTATTTATGCCATATAGGCTAAAGCTTAAAACACACTGGTCCTTCACATACCCGGTATGCCACGCGACGTGGGAGACAGCGACACACTGGTCCTACGTCTCATGACGTCAGACGTTGACGTTATCTACACGCTATGACACTACACGTGTGTGACAGCGTCGTACGCGTGGGATAGCATGGGAACACGCGAGTCTGGCGCGGGGACGCGTGATACAGCGTGGGGAGTGACCTGTGTGTTCGTTACCATACTAATTGTATAGGCCAGATCCTGTTCAGATGTTATAATGCGTGGCGTCTCATGTGAAGGATGAGTTTGACCGTCCCTTGAATCGGGAAAAAGAAAACTAAATCACACGGGCGAAGCCGCGGTGATCAGCTAGTCTAGAATAAAATCACTATCACTATTTATTCACCGAGCCTTTTCCCAATTCAGTTGGGGTTGACTTTCCAGTCTAACTGCTCGCGGCTGAACTTCGATATTTTCCGTGAAGCGACTGACTGCTACCTAACCTTCACAACCCATGGGCGATATCTAAGTTCTGTAGTTAGACCGCGAGGATTTTTGATTTAGGGCTCCAACTACCCCTAACGACTGCCATAGATGTTTGTATGACAACCGGGATCGACGGCTTAACGTGCTCTCCGAGGCACGGAGGGGTCTCAATGTCTTAAGAAATGGTCACCCATCCTAAGACCGGCCTGAGTCGATGTTGCTTAACCAATGTGTTAACATTGTCGGTTACCACTAGACCAAAACCACTATCACTACATATTATAAAACAAAATCGCTTCCGTCCGTATGTATGCTTAGATCTTTAAGGGCCCAGACCGCGCACGGATAAAGTCGATTTTGAGCGACAGCAGCGCTATTGTTGCCCGAATCATCCGACGGGCGGGTGAATGACCCAGAGAGCGCGATTTTGAAAATGTTTTGCGACAAACGTTCCACGTTGAGTTATTGTTATTGAAGTTGAATATTTACAGCATAACAAAAATGTTGAATTATTGGAAATAAACGACTGCCTGTTTGTAAAATATTCCAAGAGTAGTTTTCGTTATAAAATGATCCTAATTACTAGATAAATAAATAAGAGTAGTTTGAGACACAATTTTTATGATTTTCTATTTATAATAAACAATCAAGAGCAGGTCCGGACTGACCTTTTTGTATTCTACTTACCTAAAATTCCAACTACGAGTACCTATGTATTTATTTGTAATTTTACTACCAAAGTTTATTCTTATTTCGTAAAATTTTCATTCAATAAAATAATTGCAAATTCAGTAGGAAGTACGGTCGAAATAACATCACGCCTTTCCTCGCTAGTGTTTATATCTACGCAAGGAAATGTGCCTATTGCGTAAACTCAAATACTTTTTGCTTACGATCACCTCGCAATCTAAAAAATCTTCTAGGGTTGTACAAAAAATTGTCAATAAATGAAACACAAGTATAAAAATGGTTCATATAATTAAAAGTAAACAAAATATGAGTCGCCACCTAAAAAGCGTGCTAGGGTTGTACAAAAATTAGTTATAAACAAACATGAAATTTATAAATTATTCATATACTTAATTAAACGAAAGTAAACAATAACAAAATATGAGTTTAAGAGTTTCTAATGTTTTTTTCATTTTAATGATTACTGATCAAATTCTGATTTCTACTAATTTGATGATAAAATCAATTGCTATTGCAAAACCTATCAGAATGAAAATGTTACCAGCTGCCCGATTCACGTAATAAAAACCGTAGCGTAGTGACTTAAAAATGTCACTTAGCACACTTTTTAACCGACTTAAAAAAAGAAGAAGATTCTCAATTCGCTGTATTTTTTGAACCGATTTTGATGATTTTTTTTTTATTTGAAAGCTGGTGATCCCGTGTGGTCACATTTTAATTTCATTAGGATCGGACCTTGGGTTTACACCAGGTAACTCTTCAAAATCGTATAGGAATTGTATAGAAATTGAGCTATTGGAAGATTTATGACAATCCAAGACTAGATAAGTAAGTGCGTTAAAAACAGAAAACCAAAAGGCGATTTCTAAGTTTCTAAGTTAAAACGACTTTTGAACTGGCGTGTTTACGTGAATCGACCGGCTGGGTAGTTAAGTTACCTCAGTCTCTTTCAAAATCATTAGACGTTCTTCTCTTTCAAAACACGTAAAGCTCTTTCTTTCCTCTCTTTCATAGCCTCTATGACATTGGGCGGGTCACGAATAGGCATGCTTCGTGACTGCCGAGGATCAACTAATTCTGGAAGGAGGCAATCGTAATAAAATCTAACTAATTTCATCTCCATTTTCTCCTTCCAAAATTTGTCGTCCTTTTCTATAATATAAACTTTCATAGGTACAGTAGCACCAAACCAGATGCCAAGCATGCAAACGTTTCTTTTAGTTATATGTAGCTGTCCCTGAATTTGGAAATACCAGTAATGATTTTTATTTATGACATAACCCTTGGAAGCCTTGTCCTTAACCCAAAAGGTATGTTTGGCCATTGCTTCATCAAGAGTCATGCCAGCTAAAGAATGTGGGCACTTAATTTCAATTAAACCGTTTGCATAAATGCCATCTGGTGTAGTACCAAGAAATTCATATTGATCGTCGACGAACAAACCGCAACCTTGTATACTAATATTCTCTTGAATTTCTAACTGTCTAATTGCAGTTTCTTCGTTTTCGATACCGTACCGTACAGCAGGCAAACTGGAGATATTACTACCATAAACGATTTTACAAACAAGAGCAGCACAACTTGTGCTCTCTCGTTTTTTACAAACTTCCCCGAACGATGATGAGGTTAGTAATTTTCTCCTTGTACTCATCCACTCAGCACTACTTCTTTGCAAATGGGTCGACCTTTCAAGCTCCTCTCTTTCAGCACAAGACAACTTTAAATCAACTAAAAAAGATGACTTGGCTTTCTCATATAATTCTGGACTCAGATCAGGTTTTTCGCAGTTTGGTCCATAGTGAGCGTCTTTCGATACAGCGCTGTGGCTTTTTTTCAATCTTAATTTAGGTTTAGCAATTAAACGGTTTCTACGATTACTATTTTCCACTTTCGCGATCAAAGGATTAGGACTAGATTTAAATATGACTTCATGAGTTTTACTATGAATCGATCCCGTATTAAAAGACACAACAGCAGCTGCGCATCGGCCCGCATAAGAACCACGGGAAGAATAATTTACACGCTTACCCCCAACTAATTTGGCAATTACTCCGTTAAAACTTTCAACTATATTACTTGTGCAATTATGAATTAAACTTCTAGAATGATATGACAGTCTTTTACTTAAAATTTCTACCGCGTCCATTAATCCGCATCCAACAATTGCTGGAAGTAACCCAACAGGTTCTATTCGACGAGTGTCAGGTCTACAAAAATACTCCTTGCAATGTTGGTGATTACCAAATACGTGTTGTGGACCATTTAGAATATCTTCACTAAGATTGTTTATTTTTTCTTCGAGTGACTGATTTTGATCCCCCCAATATTTAATCGCGCATTTTACACCCGTTCTTAAACGCAAATACCTTTCTTTTAGGAATTTCCGCAACTCGCAAGGATACTTAGTGTCTTTCGACAATTTCTCCAAGCTATTGCAGTAGTTTCGTAAAAGATGATTTTTGCATTCAATTTTCTCTACTATTAAATTATCGTACGGACGCGAATCTAATATTTTTTTATAAGTACTGGAATCGCCGTCTGCTACAAATTTATTATAAATTACACCGTGATCAACAAAGGAACGTTTAAACCCCTCAACTATTATGGTCGATTCCATCCCGGTAGATGATCCTGAATAATTCTTGAAACAATGGTGTTCCGGGGGCTGACTGTTGTTCTTTGCGGCTCGTGCACAGACTACGCAGTATTTATTTTTAACTCCAAAAAACAATACTTTATTAGTTTTAATGCCAATTATCGCAGCTGCGCCGGATAAGGCGGAAAAATTCTTACCATAAGATCTCTTGCTCCAACAACCGTCAACAGCAACAGATATTAATGGTGTACCATTTTTATCAACACTACCTATAGACACTGCGTACTCCGCTTCTTCCTTGACAGCTTCTGCCATGGAATGTGCTGCTGTCTTTTTCCACCAATCGCAAACCGTATTATTAATTTCATTGTACAATGAAGGTGACATGATTGGTAGGGCTACTGCGGCACTTAATGTTTTTAACTGAGAGTAGCTCCCACCAGATGATATGATACCAGACACAATTTGATGATTCACTTCCATGCTATCTTCTTTCTTTTCAACCAAACACACAGTAAATTTCATATTACACATACTACATTTTATGATGAGTTTTGAGTCCAGACCAACTTTTACTTCACCTATTATACTGAGGTAACTTAACTTACAATCCATTGGACCGTGGTCCCCTATGGCCTGAAGAGCTTTAAAAAAAAAAGAAATATCCACTACTCTACGCCCAACTTCCACTTCATCCACCTTTCCCTCTTGACGGTTGTCAATAACTAGTTCCTGTAAAGAAAGATAATGGCTTGATTTTTATTATAAAAAATAATTCAAAAGGTATGGGTCAAATTTCTTCAAACATAGCTAAGAACTCCCTTAGAATACATCTTTGAAACACAGAACACTAGATCAAAATCTTAAACGTTTTTATCAGTCTTCGTCAATTATGAAAGTGAATAAATAAACATAATAAAAAACTGGTTGCTTGTAAAGTCGGTTTAGGACGATAATTTTATCGGATAACGTCATAATATTATTCTCCATCGCTTGTACTGCGCTCTCGCTTGACCCTAGCGTGACATAATGTGACACTTTTTTGTGCGTGTTGCCGGTGTTCATCGATTTATAAGACGTTATCACGTCATAAATTTAATAAATCCGACTATATGCATAAAAACTCAAAAGGTAAAAAGAAAACAAGTCTACGGTCTTGAATTATGTTACATAAAAATAAATAAGAACACTATTGTAATAAATCGAATTCAACAGTTGAGACCCATTGAAATCCTCACAGGCTCGAAGATATTCCTGACTAGCTAAATATTTCTTTAGAAATAGGCCCCGACTGCTAAATACGCTATATTACAATGGTGTTGTTATTTATTTTTATTACACATTTTCATTTTTTAATCTGTCGGGTTTTAACATTTTTATTGTTTATTTATTTATATTCATAACTGACGAAGACAAATATAAAAGTGCAAAAGAATTCATACAATATTATGTTCGTGATGAACAGAAATTATAAATTTCCTTTACGCTATACGTATTGGTTTTTTATGGCGTCACTTATTCTATGTCACTCGGGCTTAGAAGACAATTCTAATGATACTAAAAACATTAAAATCGGTTCAATAATTTTGAACTTATCGTGCCACAAAGATATATTACTTAGTATACATACATACATACGTACACCAGTCGCGTAAAAGATAATATTTTACAAAAAAAATTCTTGATTTTGGTAAAATACGAGATTTGAACGTGAATTTTCTTTTGAGAAAGTAATTGAGAAGTATGTGTTTGTCTCACAATGAAAATAATAATATTGCAAAAAAAAACTGTAGGTACTGAGATTTTGTCTTCGCCCATCACTAGCTAGTTTGTTTATTTATGTAACAAGTCTACAAGAATTACGTATAACAACTTACCTCTATACAGCGCGTAGCAGTGTTGCTCGGAGTCTCGGCCTGAAGGTTTTCTTCATTTTCAGTACTGGAAATATTATTCATCAATATCCACTTTTTATTTATTTTGTAATTTTTGTACAACCCTACGCCAGGCACGGCGCGCGCGCGCCCGTGCAATTTCTGATAGGAAACATACCTACTTCCACTTCCACATATTTAGACATGATGAACATGAAAACTAATAATACTGTAACTAATAATAGTGTAAGCAAACTCATTGCTTTGAAATACATAAATATATGAAAACTAATACTATATTATGTAATAAAATTTATTATTATGAAAATTGTTCCTATAGAAATTGACTTTATTACTTATATAGATATTGAAATTACGTAATTATTACCTACTGGACATTGTAATTTTTCTTCTTAGACTGACATACCTAATTGTGTACCTATCTAATTACATGTCAAATCAATATTTACATGCTGTTGTAGGTATATGTCTGAATCAGGCGATCTAAATCATTGTACCTATTTGCTTTGTAATGTACCTACCCTGTTCAAAATGCAAATAGATTATATTATTATTACTACTAAGACATGATAAGCATACACACAAATAAAAGTAATAAAACTAGGATTTTTACTTGACACTAACACAAATCTAGTAAATTTTTTCTAGGTATTTAGGACAAGACGTAGTCAAGTAGGCAGGTAAATAAATAAGTAGGGAGGAACTTACATTTTATTCCGAGATCTTTTGGCTTTCACGTTTTTATAATGCGTACTAAATTTTCTTTTCGCTGGCATGGCACTCAGCAAATTATCCTGCGAAAAGAGACCCTCGATTACCAATTACGTTTATGATACCTATTGCCTTTATCATGTTGAAAAATCTATGTATGTCGTGCAGAGAACTATATACCCCGCCAGTTCATATCTCGAGAAAATAAGGTGGGCAGGGCTTTGATTGTTTCAAGCCTGAATTGATACCTACTTTACAAGGTTCATAAAATGACCTACGCAACAAAGTAAATAATTTTGTATTTCTTACGATTTATATCTAGTTCCATCATGGTTTTCTTTCAGACTTTCATTATATCGGTACTTTCTATTTACTGAAAGTAAATTAGTTATAAAAATATTGTACTTACAGTTTTTCACAAAAAACACAAATTCACAACACGTAATTTTGCTGTAGCATCCGACACGCGTGGAGTCACTTTGAAATTCTATGACGCACTGGCGATTAGTTGCGACGATCGTTCTATCGGGACGCGTTTGAATTTGCATACATTTTTCTATGGAGAATTTACGTAAAACATATCTAGATTTTAGGGCTTTAAAAGGGGAAGTCTTTGTTTGTAAAGGTACAAAAAAAAGTACATGGTTATATTTATTGGCTTTTTCAGTGTTCAAAAAGTGTTTCTTTTTATCAATTTGTGTTGATTTATTGGGTTAAATCTGAAAAATACGAAGGCAGGTTTTCGAATTTTTTCTCAATTTTGTGCGTTTGTTGACGTTTATTATATAACAACTACAGGGTTTTAAGAGTTAAAATTAGCACTAACATCATTTTTGGTCTTTCATTTTAATATATACAAATTATCGTTGTTATTAATCATATGTAAATAGGTTAAATATGAAAAATCGTAACACTCTTTTCGGTGATTTTCACGATCTGGGCCCTTAAAACTACGCAACGGATTTTGATGCGGATTTCACCAACAGATAGAGTGGTTCTCGAGGAAGATTTTTGTGTATATCCGTTATCTATAAATTATAATAATTTTCATATTTGCAGGCTTCTAAACAACTTACGCCAATACAGCGGCGACACGATATACCAAACGGGCAACACCCCCCGACAGAACCAGCAGTGTCTCCGGATCTTCGACCTGTCCGAGTACAGGCAGGTGCTTAGCGATATTGCTGTATGGATATATCAAGGTATGACGTATGTTTATATGACTGCTTCGGGGACGTGGTCGGTAGTGCATCCGCTTTCGATGCCGGAGTCTCGGGTTCGATTCCCGGTCGGGACTAACTTTGTGTGAAGACAGATACGTTTGTACCGAAATCTGGATGTTTCCTATGTATAATATGTATGTATTTACAAATAAAATGTGTATATAAGTATTTATATCAGTTTATCTAGTACTCCTGTAACAAGTTCTGCTTAGTTTGAGACTTTATTTTTACCTACTTTTATTATTTATCTACTCTCATGTCAAAAAATGTAATTATGCATTCAAAAGTTAACATATAAAACATATGATTATGACACCGGTACTATTGCAAGATTGAAAAGTTATTTTATGATACAAATTTTCTATGAGATTTTCTGCAAATATGTATCGTTAAGTAACTTTTTGGTCACTATAGTACAGTCTACTAGCAATAACAGGCTAAGGTCTGTCGACATACCGCCTTGTCTAGTTTTCCCGCCATATTGTCGGTAACCTCTTCAAGTTTGTTGCACATAACTAGGTATTACAACACTCGTAGGATACTATCAAGAAACTCGTGTTCTTATACCCCTCTTTATGTAACTGTTTCATAAACAACTATTAAATCATGTGAACTTTATCATCATGACAGGGGCTGACCAAAAGTGGAACAAACCTTGTCTGATAATAAAACCCATAATTTCTTCCACAGGTCTTATAACCCTATTAGAAAGACAACTGGAGCGTCTAATAGTCCCAGCCATATTGGAACACGAGGAGATCTCGGGACTATCTGGTCCCACGTCCCGGCCTCCCCCCATGGGGAGTATAGGGGCAGGTCCCGCAAGACTTAAGCAGGAATTAAGTACTACCCATGATCATCTACATACTTACGCCGTGGACCAGAGTCTTAGGCTTATGATATTTAAACAGGTAAGTGTTTGAGGTCCTAACGAATTGGCTTTGAAAAACCAAAGTACACTAAACTGCTTAAGTTGCTGGCGATAAGTTCGGCCGCCTTTGTACTTTTATTTGTGCATGAAACTTAAAATAAATAAACAAAAAAATCTCTAAAGAACCAGTAATATATGTAAACCCCTTAATGTAAGTAACGTTAAATACCGAGGCTGTGTTCGGTGAGCATTCTTGAAAGCGCGTGACGTCTTATCAGAGGCTTCAAACGCTTTGATGACGTCACACTTCAAGTCTAGCCTACCCATGGTGCGCGTGTGCTCCCCGAACATAGGACAAACGTCACCAGACTGTTTCTATATGAAATTACTCATTATTCTATCCATCTATCTCTCACTTAATGCAGTTTTTATTTTTACGAAAATCGATGACATGATTTCTAAGAACAGATCTTCGTATGTCTTATAGTTTAAAGCTTGAAACACACTGGTCTTTCACATACGACGTGGGAGCTACGACACACTGGTCCTACGTTGTCTACGCGCTATGACACTACACGTGTGTGACAGCGTCGTACGCGTGGGATAGCGGGAGTGACCAGTGTGTTCGTTGTATAGATCAGATCCGGGTCAGATGTCATAACGCGCGGTGTACGTCGCATGTGAAGGATTAGTTTGCCCGTACCTTTAGACTTTCCCATATTGACCCATATGAATGTTACAACCTTTATATTTATTCCCAGTTGTTCTACTACATCTGCGCGTACAGTCTGAACCAGTTGCTCCTACGCAAGGACTTATGTTGTTGGGCGAAAGGACTACAGATTCGGTACAATATATCACATCTTGAGACTTGGATTAAGGAACATTTGGCTGAATATGGACAGAAAAGTGTAAGTGTTTTATTATTACCTAGTGGACGCCCGCGGCTTCACCCGCTTGACAAATTTTATACACAATAACCTTCCTCGAAAATCACTCTATTCATTAGTGAAAACCGCGTCAAAATCCGTTGCGTAGTTTTAAAGATCTATGCATACAGACGGGCGATTTTGACGGCCAATTGTGAAGATTTTACCTTGAATGGGGCCTAACGTTTCATCGGACCGTTTTTCAAGTAAAGGACATTTTGACAAATAAATAAATTCAAAAAATGACACGGCTTATAAAATAAATACATCTTTGTGCTTCTTGCACTTTTGTATAATTATTCTCACTCACATTTAAGTTTTTTTTCGTGAATATCCCAAGTGTTTAACATTGTATTGAGATGTATTAAGTTATAACATGTAACTGTTAAACGTTCCAATTCAATCAAACTAAATTGAGCGTATTCCGCAATCTTATACGGCCTTTATACAACCATGTTGGCCGCTACAGGCGATCACTATTGTTAAATTAAATAAATCAACTACTTAGCAATATTCCGCCACATGCAAATTACCCAACTCTCGTATTTATTCATGCACAAGTCCGCCCTCCAAACCCACTTAGGCCGAAAGAATAGAGAAATAATTTTGAAAATAGAATAAATATGAGAGTTGTGTAAAATAATAAAAAAAAAATAGGCCTAATTTTAAGTGGGTTTGGAGGGCGGACTTGTGCATGAATAAATACGAGAGTTGGGTAATTTGCATGTGGCGGAATATTGCAAAGTAGTTAGATTTATTTTATTTAACCATGGACTTCCGAAAAGTAACGCCTGCTAGTATTAACTTTATCACTATTGTGTATGGGTATAGTCTGCAATGACCCATGACTGGCGATAATGGAATGTAACCGCTGTTGTGTCGGTCCGTCTATCTGTATGTGTCGTCATATGTTCGTCCGTCTGTCTGTAAATGTGTGTTCCGGGCTAGCGGACACAAATTTTATCCGATTTCCTCGAAACTTGGCAGAAGTGTACTTTGGTTAAAAAAAAATTGAGCCTTATTTGATTGAGGGTGAAAAAGCCCTAATAATGTTTTAATTTTCGTGATGTGTACTTTTCGACCTTATGAGGCGAGCACTAGTGTTTATAGTCCTACACCTTAGATCAATATACTATAGATATTGGATTCGGTACAAATACAACGCGGAATCTTGGCACTCGAATACTATATAGGTTATTACAAATACCATCTATAAAATAAACAAGATTGTACATTGATGGTTGAAATATAAATAATTCGTAATAATGAATACAGGCGCATCAATGTACAGCGCTGTCCTGATTAATAAGAATGTAATCCGCTCTATCAAAATTATGTTTAGGCGCGTGCTGTGGTCGCATTGTTGGAAACGAGATATCCAAGGATAGCCCAATACAGATAGGTGGATGCTCACTATCGGGCTTAACCAAGTCTTGGGTTGGCTTGAATATTTTGCAATCTATGTTTGACAAAACTAGATCGAGTATACATCCTCATTTGTTAAGTACATAGTTAAATTGTCTAAGGTCATACACAGCCATAACCTCCCTTAAGCGGTCACATGTAGAAGTGGTACCCTAGCTTATCAAGTTAAGGGCACCTGGGCAGACTGACCATTCAGGTTCAGGTTATACACAGATAATGGTGCATTATTCTGCATATACAGGGCACTAATCAGTGTATGCGCGGTGTTATTATTGCTGGGGATGGCTATAATTACTTGTTCGATAAACTTTTGATACATATTTTGCTCTGGTATGTCGACAGCTATATGGCTGTACTTTCGCAAAACTGCTATTAAGACGCCTCCTCCATCGTCCTTTCCGGTAGCAACCCTATTACGGTCGCAACGACCGCATAACGGTCATCAATAAACTCGCCATTGCTTACAGAAGGAACCAACCAGGACTCTGTCAAAATAATTACATCATAACAGTTAGAGAGAATATTCATGTAGATTGTGTGTAGTTTTGTACGTGAGCCTCTTATATTTTGATAATAGATGATAATATCGGATCCAGAGTTAGCCATAAAAGATACCAAATTAACAAGTTAAGTATTACCTACCTACTTAATTAGAGATCTACAAGTGTTTAGTTTGTGTTTTGAGCTTTAATTTTGGCAATATCATTAGGACACTTAATGACTATGGTAGGTGAAGCTTCGGAGCGTTTTACAAGAATAGTGGAGTGCTTAATCCAAACAAACCTGAAACCTAGATTTTTTGCCACTTCACGAGTTTCTCGCAGCAACTGTTTCCTCTGAAGAGTAAGGTGTTCATTGATGTAGATTGTATGGGGAGTACCCGAGATACCCAGCTGCACGGAGGTGAGCCCCTTCTTCAGCCGATAAGCACTGATTATGTTATCTCGTATTGTGCGGGAAGTCATCCTTGCAATAATATTTTTAGGTCTGTCGGTAGAAGAGGTGGACGCGTGTGGTACGCGGTGTACCGATACAATCTCTTCACGTGATATAGGGCAGCCAATTAACCTCCCAATATCCTCTAATAATGTTGTTAAGTTTTCACCCCGTCTTTCAGGAAAGTTAGATAACTCAAGGTTGCACTGCCTAGCTTGTTGTTCTAAATTGTCTATTTTTATTTCGAGATTTTTTAAGAAAGTTGAGTTCAAGCTTTGCTCTTCAAGTTGTTTTAGGCGTTTTGAATAATCTTCATACTGGTTGGAAACAAATTGCACAGCCGTACTAATCTCCCCAACTTCCTCCGACAACTTGGAAACTTCCGACTTGATAGCCACGTTTTCAGATCGAATATCCATCACATCCTTACGTATATCTCTAATTCCAGCCTCCAGATCCATCCTCAACGTTTTTATTTCATCGCAAATAGTTGTTAGACTGGCATCCGAACTTAGCTTCCACTCCTTCAACATGTTTTGTAGATCTAAGTGGATATTAGTTAGCACCTCCTCATGATCGCATTCCGGTTGCTTACGTTTAATGTATATAATATTCTTATCCATTTCATGCGAAGATACTTTCGCCAGATCCGGTTCTGAGATCGACTGTTCCGGTCGAAGAATAGTTTTAGGCGGTGTACGTTTCAAAAGAGACATAATTCTGGAAATAAACTACGACCAAGTATATTCTATGCACTTTGCTCGCATTCGATGCGCAGGCGCGTTAGTGAGACTCAAGATGTAGTATCACTGGAGTGGGACGTGCGTAATACGTTCGCTTGTTTCGTGTGACGTCACTCAACACTGGTGGCGCGGGGGATAAGCGAACTACCGCGTTAGTGGGCACGGCGCAGACGGCGTGAGTTCGAATCCGGGTGGCAATTCACAAACACTGTTTGTCTTTTTCTAGGACAGCCTCATGGGCGGGATTAGTCCATATGGTAACAATAAGAGTAAGTGAGAATCGAAAGACACATTGAGTAACCAATCACAAAAAAAACACTGCTGAGATTTCGCAAAAATTCAAATACACAACCACACTGTACTGTATCCAAGGACGAAGTTCGCGCCGTTGTCGCATCCCTCGAGAGTCAGCAAGCGAAATAGGAACTTAGTACGGCGCGCGGTTGAAGCGCGCAGGTGTGCAATGTACAGCGCCGTTGTCGCATCCCTCGAGAGTCAGCAAGCGCAATAGGAACTTAGTACGGCGCGCGGTTGAAGCGCGCAGGTGTGCAATGTACAGCGCCGTTGTCGCATCCCTCGAGAGTCAGCAAGCGCAATAGGAACTTAGTACGGCGCGCGGTTGAAGCGCGCAGGTGTGCAATGTACAGCGCCGTTGTCGCATCCCTTGAGAGTAGGCAATAGGAACTTAGTACGGCGCGCGGTTGAAACGCGCAGGTGTGCAATGTACAGCGCCGTTATCGCATCCCTCGAGAGTCAGCAAGCGCAATAGGAACTTAGTACGGCGCGCGGTTGAAGCGCGCAGGTGTGCAATGTACAGCGCCGTTGTCGCATCCCTCGAGAGTCAGCAAGCGCAATAGGAACTTAGTACGGCGCG
The DNA here is from genome assembly GCA_963556515.1 of Nudaria mundana. Classification (NCBI taxonomy): domain Eukaryota; kingdom Metazoa; phylum Arthropoda; class Insecta; order Lepidoptera; family Erebidae; genus Nudaria; species Nudaria mundana. The sequence continues at coordinate 7,494,816 of OY748315.1, forward strand.
CGGTTGAAGCGCGCAGGTGTGCAATGTACAGCGCCGTTGTCGCATCCCTCGAGAGTCAGCAAGCGCAATAGGAACTTAGTACGGCGCGCGGTTGAAGCGCGCAGGTGTGCAATGTACAGCGCCGTTGTCGCATCCCTCGAGAGTCAGCAAGCGCAATAGGAACTTAGTACGGCGCGCGGTTGAAGCGCGCAGGTGTGCAATGTACAGCGCCGTTGTCGCATCCCTCGAGAGTCAGCAAGCGCAATAGGAACTTAGTACGGCGCGCGGTTGAAGCGCGCAGGTGTGCAATGTACAGCGCCGTTGTCGCATCCCTCGAGAGTCAGCAAGCGCAATAGGAACTTAGTACGGCGCGCGGTTGAAGCGCGCAGGTGTGCAATGTACAGCGCCGTTGTCGCATCCCTCGAGAGTCAGCAAGCGCAATAGGAACTTAGTACGGCGCGCGGTTGAAGCGCGCAGGTGTGCAATGTACAGCGCCGTTGTCGCATCCCTCGAGAGTCAGCAAGCGCAATAGGAACTTAGTACGGCGCGCGGTTGAAGCGCGCAGGTGTGCAATGTACAGCGCCGTTGTCGCATCCCTCGAGAGTCAGCAAGCGCAATAGGAACTTAGTACGGCGCGCGGTTGAAGCGCGCAGGTGTGCAATGTACAGCGCCGTTGTCGCATCCCTCGAGAGTCAGCAAGCGCAATAGGAACTTAGTACGGCGCGCGGTTGAAGCGCGCAGGTGTGCAATGTACAGCGCCGTTGTCGCATCCCTCGAGAGTCAGCAAGCGCAATAGGAACTTAGTACGGCGCGCGGTTGAAGCGCGCAGGTGTGCAATGTACAGCGCCGTTGTCGCATCCCTCGAGAGTCAGAAGCGCAATAGGAACTTAGTACGGCGCGCGGTTGAAGCGCGCAGGTGTGCAATGTACAGCGCCGTTGTCGCATCCCTCGAGAGTCAGCAAGCGCAATAGGAACTTAGTACGGCGCGCGGTTGAAGCGCGCAGGTGTGCAATGTACAGCGCCGTTGTCGCATCCCTCGAGAGTCAGCAAGCGCAATAGGAACTTAGTACGGCGCGCGGTTGAAGCGCGCAGGTGTGCAATGACCGAGGTGAAGTGGTGACGTTTTTAAAGCACTGATCGGTCATCTAGGTATTTTTGATCTAATTCCTGAAAGTGAACAGAAAATGATGGGTGGGATGGTAAAATATTTTGTTGTCACAGGTTGAGGAAATTCTCGGTGTACTGAAGCCTATCACCCAAGCGGTCCAACTGCTGCAGGCGCGGAAGTCTATGCAGGATGTACAGTCTACGGTCGACATGTGTGCTAACTTGAATGCTATGCAAGTTTGTAAGGTTGGTACCTACTTTTAACTATTACTTCATCATTCACCGAACCTTTTCCCAACTCAGTTGGGGTCGGCTTCCGTGAAGCGACTGCCATCTGACCTCCACAACCCATGCATGGGCGATATCGAAGTTCTATAGTCTGATATAGACTGCTTCGGTAGCGTAGTCGGTAGTGCACCCGCTTTCGACGCCGGAGTCTCGGGTTCGATTCCCAGTCGGGACAAACTTTGTGTGATGACACATACGTTTGTACCGAAGTCTGGATGTATCCTATGTATAATATTGTATTTACAAAAAAAAATGTATATAAGTATTTATATCAGTTTATCTAGTACTCATATCACAAGCTCTGCTTAGTTTGAGACTAGATGGCGTTGTGTGAATTGTCCTAACGTATTTATTACAGTTAGATCACGAGGATTTTAGATTTGGGGCTCCAACTACCCCTAACGACAGCCATAGATGTTCGTATGACAACCGGGACCGACGCGACAGCATGTTCTACGAGACACGGAGGGGTCTTAGTGTCTTATGAAATGAGCTCCCATCCTAATACCATCCTGGGTAGATGTTGCTTAACCTTTGCAATGTGTTAACATACTCAGTTACCATTAGACCACGAGCCCCTCCCAACTTTTTACTATCACTTATCCCAGATATTAAAAATCCGTAAGTGTGTATATTGGTTTGTTTGTACCTTCTTCTAGGTCAAACGACTGGACGGATTTAGATGAAAGTTGATACAGAGATAGTTTTGGGAATAAAGACGGAAATAGGATACTTAAGAATATAATAGTTCGAGACGCCTAGAACTTTAATAGGCTTGTGTCCCAAATTTCAAAAATTGATTATTTCTGTAGTTTTGAATCTACATAGTCACAAAAATGTATTATTTTGATTTAAAACAATCATTTACATAGTTTATTTTGCGATCTAAAAAATGTATTTAAATTGGTAACTAAAACGCTCCAATCTGTCATGGCGCCTTGGGTGATGTCACACGTTGCGAAACAAATCAAAATGTGTTTGACGAAGCTATCCTGAACAAAAATCGAATGAAGTTCGCTGCAGCGATTAAGCCATAAATTAGTCGTCTAATCGTAATATAAATATTCAAGCGCAAGATCGCTTATTATTTATAGTTTTTTCACGATCAAAAGGTCAAAAGCGCCGTGAATATCATGGCGCTTACGCGTTTCCTTCAACGTATTCCAAGAACATGTCACTTGTAAGGATTATACACTATAGACTGGACACGCATAGCTTTTTACCTACGACGGAACGGAGATGGTATATGGGTGAGAGGATATTTGTGCAATTCATGTTGCCATTTTTCTCCAAAACTACTGGTCGGATTTTGATGCAAGTTTTTAGTTATGGGTTCAGGTTTGATTGGTGCATGTTCTTAGATAAATGTTACGATGACAAGTCACCAGGGGGCGCTGCAACGAACATTATTTGTGAAAAGCAATGTTGCCAATTTTCTCAAAAACTAGTTGTCCGATTTTGATCCAGTTTTCAGTTATGGGTTTGAGTTAGATTGGTACAGGTTTCTAGATAGGTGACAACTCATCAGGGGGCGCTACATCTAACATTATTTGTGATGAAAATCAATTTTGATGCGGCTTTTTTCGTTTTTTCGTTCTTAAATAGGTGTAATGACAGCAACTTACTAGAAGGATCTACATATCTATGCTCTTTAAGAAGTTTTAAATAAAACTCAAAATTTAAAATTATGAAAAATCCCGCGACGATTAAAAAGCTGTTGAAAAAAGGATAAAATAATTTAAAAACCTCCAAAAAGTTAAAAATAAATTGTGTTGGTTAGCCCTTTAACTTTGATATAGGTGCCTAGCAATAATTTGATTCAAGCGTTGTCTCGAAATGCACATCGAAATAATGCGCCAAAACTGCGTTTTGTTCAATCTACTTTTGTTAAACACGTGGCAAGGAACATCTGCCATCATATTAGCCACATTTTGAACTTATGTATAGAGACGTATTTACTACCAAATTAAAAACTGTAATAATAAAACCTATATTTAAAAAAGACAATAGATGCAATGTGGAGAATTACCGACCGATAGCTCTTGTTCCTATTATGTCTAAGATATTTGAAAAATATATCTATGGTGAAATGAGCTGTTATCTGGAAACTAATTCTATACTGGCAAAAGAGCAAAAGGGTTTTAGAAGTGGCATGTCTATCAATATGGCCATATACGATTTCCTAAATTATGTACTGAAGAGTGTTGACACTAGAATACCCGTGTGTGCTATATATATAGATCTGAGACAGGCTTTCGACTATGTTAGTCATGACACACTACTGGATAAACTCTATGCATATGGTGTGAGAGGTGTTGTTTTGGAACTGATAGGATCGTACATTAAGGACCGTAAACAATATACTGAAATAGTAAGACTCAATACTGAAACCAAAATTGAGGAAGTGTATCGATCCAATGTACGACAAATACAATATGGCGTGCCTCAGGGCAGTGTCTTGGGGCCTCTGCTGTTCTTATTATATATTAACGACCTACCAAACGTAACTAGGCATCCAATATCCCTCTTTGCTGATGATAGTACAATCTCTATTAGGTGTAATAATAAGAATACGTACGAGTCCGATATAAACGGCGCATTAAACTCAGTTATGGATTGGTTAGATAGTAACAATTTAAAAGCCAACATAAGTAAGACAATGCTGATGCACTTCAGTCAACGTATCCCTAAAATGCAGAACCTGAACATAAGCGTTAATGGACAAGCTCTAACCGAAGTAGACTCAGCAAAATTTTTAGGCATAATAATAGACAATAAACTAACTTGGAAAGAGCAAATAGAAAAGTTATGCAAACGTATCAATAAGTCTGTATATGCACTCCATGAACTTGCAAAGGTACTTAACACTGAAGCTTTGTTGACCGCGTACCATGGACTAGTAGCTTCTGTTCTACGATACGGGGTGATCTTCTGGGGACATTCGGTGCTCAAAGATTTATTGTTCAAGGCACAGAAACGCTGTATAAGAGCAATGTTCTCATTAAAAGTAACCGATAGCTGCTTGCCTTATTTAAAAAATTATAATATTCTGACCCTGCCCTCTATTTACATTTATGAAATAGCTGTTTTTGTCAAGGGCAATCCAGGTTTATTTGTATTAGCTTCTAACGCATCTGGACGAGCACAAAGAGATAAAAGCCGACTTTGCTTATGTAAGGCTAATACAACTTTAATGCACGATAGTGTTTTTGCCATGGCACCTAAAATATTCAATAAGTTACCCAGTAGTATAAAAGAGTCAGACTTATTTGCTTTCAAGCAACGTCTAAAAATACTACTACTTGACAAATGTTACTATAGTGTAAAAGATTTCATACAAGACAAACTATAGTGAAATTAATATATGTATACCTATGTATTTAGCTGAATTTGACATTAAGTATATTTGAAAATTTCAATAGTGTGTCAACTACGATTAAATTACTCTGAGATTATTAAACTTGATCTAACTTGCTGACATAAACTTGACTTTGTAGAATTATAATTTGACATAATAGCCATTGACATTTATATCTAATAATATTGTATAATTTTAATTTTTTCATTGTTTTTTGCTTGTATTTTTGACATTCTTGATATTTTTGATATTTTTGTCATTGTAACTAAAATTTGCATGTCTATTCTAGGCTATAAAGCAGCGCACTATAAAACGTTTTTGGACACGTTTTTTTTTTTTTAGTTCCGTGACCAAGGCCGCGGCCGCTCTAACGTCCGTTGCCGGGCGTCTCTGGTTACAAGCAGAACGTATTTCCAGTGGCGCCCGGCGGACTTTGACCACCTCTTTGTGGTCTCTGCGGGGGTTGGGTCGGGATGAGAATCCCGCGTCGTTGGGGTAGGGTTTTATCCCGCGTCAGTGAGTGAATCTGGTTGCGTGCTATAGGGCAAAGGCCCCGCAGCACGCAACCCTTCTAGCCTGCTTCTGTAAGGACGACGGGTGGCGATCCCGCCGTCCTCAGGCCCCGATCATGGAGGTCGATGGTCTTGGGCGTAGATGAGTCTGCGGCGCCCTCGCCGCTGACTACGGAACTCGGCGGGGAGGGTACTCTCCCTCTCGGCCGCCTCCTTCGCGAGCACGACTTGCTCGCAGAAGGAGACGGCCGCGTTCCACCTACTCCCGCTGGAGACCATGGCTTGAAGCATGGTCTCCAGCGAGAGGGTATCCACGCCCAGACCCACTACGAGGTCCCGGCGCTGACTCACCCACGCTGAGCACTCAACCAACGTGTGGAGTGCGGTGTTTTTGGACACCTGTACTACACCTGTTTTATGCAAATAAATGCTTACTTACTTACTTACTTAGATTTATAATAATTTAACATTAAAATTAACAAAAATTCGTAAATTAATAAAAACGTACGAACAATTAGATTACACAAAATCACAGACACAACTTGAACAAGAAGTCAGCTCTTCATACATACTTACTCTATGGTGTGAGAGCGCAACCTGTGACGTCATATTTTCTGATTGGTGTTTGATGTGACGTGACTGAATGCCTAATTTTTCCAAACTTATTTTCTTAAAATAATAGTAATCTTTATTCTGTCTACTAATTTATATTACTTTTTGTTGTCTATTCATTGGAAATAGTCATAACAAACATACACCAATCCGATTTATTCTTAGTGGACACAAGCCTATTGGCTGTGCCATAGCGGCTGGCACGAACGATGTAGTTGCTTTTAATCAACATTTAATCGCAAGGCAACGGGGTTTCAAATGTTTGTTAAATGTAATCTTACTATATTTATTCGTTCCTTAGATATTAAACATGTACACGCCAGCGGAGGACTACGAAGTGAAAGTAACAAGAGAGTTCATCCACGAGATACAGAAGAAGATGCAAGAGAAGGCGGGAGTCAACCCTGACAAGGAACCAGTAAGATTTAATATCTCTTTTACGAACTTTTTACCTAATTAGGGTGCATTTCCACCAGACACGTGCTATGCTACGTTGCTATAAATACTTGTCATCCATCCTACTATTCTAACATTATTAACCACCCACGTCCACAACGTAATTATAACAATTTCATAATCGCAGTTTAGTGGTAAGGCCGCTATTTGTACATTTGTATTGGTGTACCTACAATAAAGTTTATTGTATTGTATTAAGTCCGAGATGCCCAGGACTTTAATTAGCAGTGCCACACCGGCTGGCATGTAAGGTTTTGTTGCCTTTCATCAACGTTTCATCGCAAGGCAACGGGTTTCTTTTTCAAAATTACAATATAGCTGTTACTTTTTATTAAATTCATTCGGCCTTTTGGCAATAGGCTTGTCTCCTATTACGTGGGACTAAAAATACTGGCAAATTGTGGGTGTGTAATGCACCTCTCGGGATATTAGCGTGATATGTGTGTGTATTGTATACACCAATCAAATTAATTTGTCCACACAATACGTCATAGCACAATCACTCATTGGTCCACAAGCTCATCCTGGCAGCATAGCTATAGCACATCTCTGGTCGACAGGCACTAAGGGTTCCGTACCAAAACGTAAAAAAAATCCCGTTTGTTGTATGGGAGCCCCCTTAAATATTTATTATATTTTGTTTTTTTTGTATTTGTTGTTATAGAGGCAACAATTTATTTGCCAAATAAAAAATCTTAATTAAAATATTTGTCTCTGTCTGTCCTATTGTACAGGCTACTCTCCTTAACGGCTGGACCGATAGCATAAGCCGCGGGCGTACGTTAGTTTATCATATTATCATTGTTAGATCCCTGGGAGTGGTGTTAGAGGTTAGACAGAGATGAAGAACTCACCCACAATTTGCCTAGATTACGCCGCCCGCCATTACATTTTTATTATCTCTGCACTTACAATAATTAAAGTTTTAATCGAACTGCAGAGATTGTATTTAGTGGTATGTAACATATGTCCTGACTGTAGGAATTTTGGTTTGTATTAGAGTTGTTTAGAATATTCTGTAGGTACCGGTAACGTCAATAGGCCTTCCGGACCGCAATGTTGAATTTGCAAAATGTTGAATCCATAATGTTGAATTCGCATAATGTTGAATCTCAAACTGTTGAATTTGCAAAATGTTGAATCTCAAAATGTTGAGTGTAATGTACCTCTACCTACACCTTCGGGACATAGGCGTGAATAATGTCTGTCACAATAATAAAACATGACGTTTTTTTTTCAGCAAAATCTTTTGATGGACTCAAAAATGATATTTTCCGTCCAATTTCCGTTCAATCCTTCGCCAATACGCTTAGAAGCGATAGAATTACCAGAAGTATTGGAGCTAGAAGGTCTACTGACCAAGATATAAGCAGACGAAGACAGAAGACCAAGTAGACCGAAAAGACCGGATGCTAAATATTATTTGTAGCATGTACAATAGATGGAATTATGCAGTACATGAATAGACTAGAAGAAAGGAAGCCGAGTAGACCAAAAAGACCGGCATTTTTAGCATGTATTGTACCTACATGAAATTATACAGTAGATGAGTACTTGTAAGAATGAAAAGACCAAGAAGACCGAAAAGACCGATTGCTATTTAGTATTTTTTAGTCAATGGAAGATACCAAAAAGTTTATTAACAATTTTGGCTGTATGTTACAATATCAACTACAAACTAAAAATTAAAAAAAATATCTTAGAGCCGTCAAAATCTTTTGGGTCTTTTCGAGTAAACATTCCAAACCAATATTTATTTATTAATAGGTGTTATAATATAATTTTATGTATATAATTGAAATACATAATTTAATAGATAATTAGAAAATGTATTATAAGAGTAATCCCATCAAATATAATATAAGAAAGATTTATTTTGGGAAATAGTTACGGCTAATACCCGAAATGCGGCTAAACTTAGATGTGGTCGACCAATACTATATATATGTATATTAAAATTTTCAGAATTTAATGGACTAATATACAAGGAACAGGAATTAAAATTAAGGAAAACTTAAACAACTATATTATCTAAAACTAAAAACTGAAATAAATATGTAAAGCATTCCCGCGCTGAATTGCCTGAATTTAATTGAATTTAACACTGAGAAGAAAAAAAACAAAAATCATTTATCTATATAGAAATGGGGAATGTCCCCCTTAGCTCTTGAGAACTGTTTATGCTCCAATGATGGTTGACCCTCTATGGATAGCCCTCGATCTGGAGGAAAGCCAAAAAATCGAAAATTTGACCTAGCCCTAAGGGGTTGAAAGTTATAGGCTAAAACCTATGGCGTGGTGCGGCGCGAAGCACAAGCAAGACACCGTACTAGTAATGAAATAAAACACTTTTTGAATGTATTAAATCGCATTTTATTTTTAAACCTGGATTAATAAATAAGGTTTAAAAATAATAAAAAAAGTAATTCAATCGATCAAAAAGTTTCTTATATCAAAACAAAAATAATAGTTAGTATAAACTGTGACAGATGACACCACTCACCCTGAATAGCAATACTGAAAATATCTATTCCAAAAAACCAAGAGTCGATTAAAATAATACATGTACTGTGAGATTGGCCCTAAACAATCCCCAAGTATTAAAAAACCCGGCTAAGTGTGACACACACTTATAAGCTATAATATATTATCTATATATAAAAATGGTGAATGTAATTTTTGTCCCCCCTTAGCTCTCGAGAACTGTTTATGCTCTAATGATGGTTGACCCCTCTATGAATAGCCCTTGATCTGGAGACAAGCCAAAAAATCGTAAATTTGACCTAGCCCTAAGGGGTCAAAAGTTATAGCCCAAAACCTATGGCGTGGTGCGGCGCGAAGCACCGCGCAAGACACCGTACTAGTGTATATATAAATGCATACAATCCGGTCTAGTGTAACCGCATTTCGGGTATAACCTATTACAAACTATACATATTTATACGGCTGCCTCGGTGGCGCAGTGGTATAAGTATGCAACTGCCGTCCCTGAGGTCCCAGGTTCGATTCCGGGTCGAATCAAATTATTTGTGTGATCCACAAATGTTTGTTTCGGAGTTAAGGTATTTTCTATGTATAATATGTATGTATTTAGAAATATGTAAGTATGTTTATCAGTCGTCTAGATCCCATAGGACAAGCTAATGTAAGCTTAATTTGGGCTAGATGACAATATTATGTAAGAATTTTCAAAAATATTTAATTTAATTAAAAAACACATTTAAAAAAAAAAAATTAAATACTGATATTTCGCCAAAAACCCGTAAGTCCTAATATTGTCATGGGCCCCATAAGATGCGATGTCGTTAATATATTTAGTACCTTATCTATCTACTCGTATTATTTGCCATAAATCTACAAGTTAGCCCATACCGGTGCCATAAAAAAATATCCGCTACAGTAATCTATATCGAATCCATATTTATTATTTACGAAAAGAATTTACATACATAAAAAAAGATTTAAATCATATAAAAATCATGACAAATTAGACGGACTGTTTACATTTTTGTAGTATTTTGGTAATTATATTATTTATTATAAATATTATTTATACTATCTTAAATATATAAATTGCCATAGTTACCAATAATTAATACGATCTACTCTTCGTAAATTCTTTTATTTTTTATTTTTGTTATTTTTTATATATTAAATAATATATTCTTATATATTCTTATTAATACATAAGTGTATTATATGTATAATAATAAATTACACTGTACACAGCCCCTATCATTTCCAACAATTTTCTTTCCATCCTAAGGTTGCCTGGAAGAGATTACCTTTTAGCTATTAGGCCGCCTGTTGTACATTATTTTTAAAAAAATGTGTCAAATATGGTCTCTCTTTTTTTGTGTACAATAAAGAGTATTTGATTGATTGATTGATTAAAAATTGGATATTGTAAACTTCATTTATCACAATTAGACCAATTCACGAATTAATAATAATAATAAATAAATCATAATTATATTTATGTAGCTGCAGAATTTCTATAGAAAGTGTAGTGTATTCTATAATATATAACTTAGTGTACATCTCTATATATATATAAATGAATCCCTATTTCCCTTGGTCACGCCATCACGCGTGAACGGCTGGACTGATTTCGCTTATTCTTTTTTGTTGTGTTCGTAATTATCAGGAGAAGGATCTTATGGAAGAAAAAAAAAGTTATGCGGAATTATTAGAAAAATTAATGCGGTACGAAGTTCGCCGGGACAGCTTGTGTAGTATAAAAATCGTTTTTGTTGTGCTTAGATTATGACAATTACAATAAATCATTGTAAATTTTATTTATACAATTAATCAATCCTGTTTTCTTATACAAATTTGAATATAAAACCTTCTTATGTAGTCGGCTATAATATCAGCTTCCTTCAGTCTTCCTTTTTGGGGGCCATGAATTAGTCTTCATGTAAAGTCTTATTTCAGCCATAACTGTTAATATATCAACGAATTATTTTAAGATTTCTTTATTTTTATATTTTTTTAAATGAATTCTATTAGTTCAAATTATTAATCACTAGTTACGTTTACAATATTTATACTTACATTCCTTTTTTGTATAAGTATAATTTATATTTATACTAAAATTGTTAGAGATGGGATATTTATTTGAGTGCTTTAATATGTGAGTTTTGAATTTAAAGGTATAATATAAAAATTAAAATTCATAATTTTATATTGCATATAATATTTTACCAGCTTTTTATAAAGCAGTTCTTCTTTTTTTTTTAAACGTGGCTTCATCGATGTTCATAGTTGTTTTGCCAATGTCAAGGTAATGCTTGATTTTTCCCGCACAGAAGAACTATTTACTAAGCACTAGTCCGCGGTGCGGGACATCCTAAAAGGCCACCAGACACGCGCTCCGCAAAAATCCAGGTCCTTCAAAGAAATTGATGTGCATCATTATTAGACATGCTGACGGATAGTAGTATGAAGTTCTATGTCAATTTCAAATCATAATATTTGTAGTCGACTGTCGGTCGACACATGTCTGTGCCATTAACGATATTTACAATACAACTTTAACTTTACAACCCATTTAAAGTATGCTTCCAAATCTTGTATAAAATTTCAGACTTTTGTTTATTCTATAATAGTGAACGTATATACATACTACCAATATAAATATGAACGTTTCTAAATGTTTGTTTATTTGTTACTCAATTTCGGGTACACCGTTGGTATAGATTGGGAATAATAAATAAATACTAGTTATCCAGACGAACTTTGTATCGCCTCAAGAAAAAAAAAATATTTCATGCAAATGTATTTAAATTGAAAAATGCGACGGACAGACAGACAGACAGACAGACAAATTGTCGTATTAAATATATAGATTGACAAATATATTACACCTTTTTCCCACTGGGGTAGGCAGAGACAAATGTATCCATTGGTTCGAGTGTGATACAAGTTCCAACAAACACACTAACATTCATATTTATTATTAGTAGGGTAATATTAGAAATTTCATACACAGAGAGTAAAAGTAATAATGGCTTCTAATTTTGAGTAATAACTATATGTACTTAACTAGATTAATTTTATTATTTAGCTAAATTAGTTCCTTTCAACATTATTAAGTATTTTTAAAAACTCCTAATGTATTAGCATAACTCAATAAATATATATAGAAAGAAATTATATTAAAAATAGATTATATATGTTAGTAAAAGTGTTACCAGATATTACTTTAAAGGTGCTTCCTTAAGTACTTTTGTAAGTTTGAGTACTATAAATATAAATGCCAATTATTTTATACTTTAAACGAATGTTATACTTTAAACAAATGCTTTACTTTAAAGTATCTGTTTTTTGTTCATATAAAAATTATGCTGAATATACAATTTGCAGTATTGAATAATTTATTTATTTATTTAGTCCTTAATTAAAAAAATATAAAAATCAGTATTTTGTATTTAAAAACGTATTTATTAACGACTTATGAATACGATGTATTAAGCAGTTTGTTGTACGTTCTGAGCCGTATAAAATACATTATATTAGTGAGATATTTAACATAAATTAATCCTTATACTTATTACCTATTAGAAAAATATATTCATACAGAGTGTTTACGAAAATTACACAATACAACACACATAGTAATATGTCATCTTACGAGTCACTATGTTAATACAAATTAGCTCAATTTCTTCAAGAGGTTAGACGTAAGACTATTTTTTAGTGTTATATAATTTTGAATACATGTATATGACGACAAAGTTTTCATTCATAATAACGAAATTTTTTTTTTGTATTTAATGACATCACTAGATTTTGTTTTCGGTTATTGTGAAAATGTCGTCATCACCTATATATCTTATTTTGTTTGTGATATTCTATATATTAGGTGCACGAGTAAAACGTATGTAGCACATTCTAAAAAACCGTCAATTTGTTGATTAAAATTGCTTTAGACTATGTAGTGCAATAGAGTTATACTCAAAGGCTAAGCAGAGGTATATAGTCCTATTTCATATGGCTTATTGCTGCTTAGCGGGCACTATTGTTGTATAATACCCGTAATGAATGTATTTGAGAATCTGGTGTCCCTTCTAGGTGTAAACCTGTATTACCATGGTACTATTACATTTGCTAGTGTTATTTGAGAGAGATCTTGGTGAGATCCATATGCAGTAGAGTTATTAAAGGTAGAATCACATCTTATTGTTATAAATTATATGTCCTTAAAGGATGGACGGTTTTGATGCAGCAGCCTAGATCTCATAGCTCAAAAATATTGCAGGCGCTATTCAAATACAATAACATGAAAATATAAACTACAGTGCGTGAGTTTTGGAAGAAGATTCCGGAAGTATATTTATTAATCGCTAAGCTTATTAAGATATACCACATAGATGGAACATTTCCTGAATAAACTGATATTTAAACAAGATTGACCGACCCATGATTAGTGCAATCCTATCGAAGTTCTCCAGCGGATACGATAAGACTGTATTTGAAAGCAACGAGTTCCTTTCTACAAATTTCTTAAATTCCCAACAACGGAACAAGGTAATTACCTAATATTATCACTATTTATGGCGCATGACTATATATGACATTGCTGCCAACTTATAGGTTTGTCCAACTTATATGTAAGTTGCAAATGTAACCTCATATTTGCATACAAGACTTGCCTAATGAAATTAAAGTAAAGTAAGTAAATATTTATTTCTCTCTTCCACAAAGGTATTATACATGTATTCCAGTCTAGTCTAAAACATACAGGATTTCATTTCAATATTTACACAGCCCCTTCGTGGAAGACTGGTATCTACACTAGGGGAGCCCTATGTCGCAGATTACCAGGTCTCCCACCACCACTTGATTCGCTATCCATTCACTAAGACTAATCACGGCTTACATACAGTTTTGAAGTCGGAAAGTATTTGTGAATTGACACACACAATATTTTTTTATCCCAGTAATGAGTTCCCGTGGGAATTGCAACGATAAAACCATTTTGCGAATACTTTTTAAAAACTAACTCACTGTAACCAAAGCACTACGTCATGTTCATGAACAAGAATAAATTATCCGTATCTATAATAAACGACATTTATACCATAATAGTATAAATTATATTTATCGTTAAATATTAGTATAAAATCATATATGAAAGATATAAGAAGACATTACATTTATTTTGTTGAAAGCAATATTTTGCATATCTATATTACATATTAGTATAATATATATTTATTATAGTATAAATAGTTTATTTAAAAATCTTATTGTTTAATAAGATGTATTATTAGAAGTGTGAATGTTAAATGGCTTATTTAAACATTCCTTCTAGAAACTTATGTTATTAAATCGTTAGCCAAAATCTTGTTTTTTTTGACTGAGCGAGCGAAGCGACTACGTTTCGCTTTCCTTTCCTACTGGACAATTTTGCTTTCCTCTGTAGGTATGTGAGTTCAGAGGTAGGGGACACATATTTTATCCACAAGGTAATAAAAGAAAGAAATTGAGAAGGACTTTTTTTAACCTTAGATTGTTTGAGTGATTTATGAGTGATCCGAAGCGATTGTCGTCGTATAGCATGCATGCATGAAAAGCTTTAAAGAAACTGGTCCTTCACATACGAGGTATGCCACGCGACGTGGGAGACAGCGACACACTGGTCCTACGTCTCACGACGTCTGACGTTGACGTTATGTACGCGCTATGACACTACACGTGACAGCGTCGTACGCGTGGGATAGCATGGGAACACGCGAGTCTGGCGCCGTGACGCGTTAAGACACCGTATTGAATGACCAGTGTGTTCGTTACCATACAAATTGTACTGTTCAGATGTCATAAGTCGCATTAGAAGGATGAGTTGGCCCGTACCTTATCGCACGAATCTAAATATATGCGCAGTTCTTTCAAAGGTAAGGCAGACCTACAGTAAGTTCTGCGTAATTCGTGACAAACCCACGGAATAGAAAAAACTGATTTTTCTATTTCGTGGACAAACCTATAACAATTCTTCATCATCTCGGCCCATTGCCGGCCACGGCTGGGCATAGGCCTCCCTCAAGAAACTGTTAATGGAACTATTGGTAATGAAGCAACTCAACAACATTCTGTCTAAGTATCTATCTATACTTATTAAGAAATGGGGAATCTAATTTTTGTCCCCCCTTAGCTCTCGAGAACTGCTTATACTCCAACGATGGTTGACCCCTCTATAGATGTCTTATTGAATTCGTAAATAGGTACTTATTTTATTTCTGTTGATACCGTCCCGTATTGTGACGTCAAACTTTAGCATCTCATACAACTACAAGTCGTTTTCAGTTCTACCTCAAATGGAATTGTTTAATTCTCAGATAAATAGATTATAATGAATTAATCCTGTTCGAGTATCTAAAGAAAGATTTATTTTTAGCAGATTATAAATACTTTCAACTGATAATATACCTACCAATTACTTATGTGTGAGCTTAAATCTAGAATTGCATTGTCTATGTATTTATTGGTATGGTATATATTCAATGTATTTAAAATTCTATGTGTTCCAACTTTTTGACCTCTGTGAATATAGGCAACGAAGTTTTCATTACAGTCATATTATACACTAGCTGTTGCCTGCAGCTCCGCCTGCGTGTTATAGTTTTCTTGATCACCAGTTACTGATTTATTATGTAGGTATAGCTGTTGCCCGGAGCTCCACCTACGACATAACTTTATTATTTATGAACCGATTGAAATAAAACAAACCATAAATGTTAAGTTGAATAATCTACAACGCATTACTGAAAACTGCATTAAAATCGGCTTAGCCGTTTCTGAGATTAGCGTGTTCAAACGTTCAGACAAACAGACAAAAATTCTAAAAATAACTTTTGGGTTCTATTGCGTTCATAAAGCCTACAACAGTTTCTTTATTATATCTTCGATGTACAGACATCGACCACTTGCAATTTTATTATATGTATTGATTGATGTAGAGTAAAAAGCGTAGGTGCTGAGCTAAAAGCTGAGCATTGCATTTGTGTGAGTACTCACGAATAGTAGAGCAAAAAGGCTGTGTGTAGCTACGTGTACAACAAGTGTGTGTAAAACAAGGCACATTATACGTACGTGCACTCACACAAATGCAATGCTCAGCTTACGACTTTTTACCTACACATAGTTTAAATATTTAGGACTATGTCTGACTCTTACCTGCACGCGGTTCCCGGCGTCACTGGAAATACCTCCCTCGTTTAACCGAAGAGGTAGACAGTCGTATTAAGTATAACACCCGCTCACAACATTACTGGTCCCACGTTATAGGGCGATTGCCATCCATTAATCGGTAGGTTTCCACAGGCACATAGGATCAACAAAACTACGTGCCAACTTCAAGGAGGTCAATAAGTTTGGTGACGGTAGGTGGATTAATGTACCTAGGTGGAGTAATCTATAATTAAAATCTATAATTATGTCATAATGTCCAACACAAACAAATAATTGCGTTAGCTACATCCTTGACCAAACAAACTGGTGTCGTTACAAGTGAGAGTACCCAAGTAGGTATTGGCGTAGATTTAAGAATACTATGCCAGTATGATTACTGGCATAGTATTCTTATTACACCTTCTGATATGATTATCACACACGTAATAAAAATACTAGTGTGCCTAATACAGGCACTGTTTGCTTAAAAGGAGGCTCCAATCACAAATTAATGTTAAGGTTTTTATTTTCTGAAACTATATGTAGGTAGATACCAGTAATAAATGTAAATAGGCCTACCTAGTAGGCCCGTTTTCATATACTAAGTATTAGGTATAATACTATGTAGGTACATACATCAGATAATAATAGGTAATAATGTTTAATTGTATGATTTATATACTCGTAGATATATGTAATTGGGTCTGTCGCTGTATTCGTACGGTTGATAATATTGACAAAACAGTAAACGAATAGTGTTGACGCTGTAACACCATTGTTCTACGTAACACAGCCAGCGTCGGATTTAGTTGATATCAACTCGCTTCTACATTCTATTAAAAATAACACACAATACAATCAATTCTTAATGGGATAAATTTAAATGCACAGCAAAAACCTTATCGCCTCTCAATTTATAAGCATCAAATACATACCTAAACATTTTTTACAGCAAATATATTTTTTACCTTTAAATAAACCAATTGTTTAACAATTCTAGTACTATAAATAATTCATAAATATACATCAACTAGTGGTCGCCCGCGACTTCGTCCGCGTGGTAATTTGGATTTTTTCCTGTTCCCGTCGCGCCGCGTCGTATTTTGAACAATTCACACAATATCTTTATAAATGGTAGCCTATGTGTTATTCTGATGTATAAGCTATAATTATTGTAAAGTTTCATTAAAATCCATTCAGTAGTTTTTACGTGAAAGAGTAACAAACATCCATCCATCCATACATACATACATACTTACATACTCACAAACTTTCGCGTTTATAATATTAGTAGGATAGCGTGTTGTAAGTATTTTTTCTTCAAATGCGTCAAAAATATATTTAACTTGGATAGGTTACGTTAGCTTAGTATTTTTAAATAAATAGCCATGCGTCATGAACTTAAATTGCTGCTAAAATTAATATAGTATGTGGTAAGTAATTATTTGCTGCGCAATCAGTATTTTTGTTTGGGAAAGGGTTTTTTTTAGTACAATACGAAGGTTTTATGATTAGCAGTTAAATACTGCCCCTTATTTAAGTATCCCCAAATTGGTAGACAAAGGCCTTACGGTCACATTGAGTTGGTCACTATTGGTATTGGCAAGCAATGCGTGGAGATAAGGGTGACTGGGACACTCCAGATGTTGCAGCTTAAATGTTAATATAGCACCCTGTCAAAAAAAGTAATAATTTTGAACAAAAAAAAAAGGAACTCAACCGTACACTAAAAAGTGGGGATATGTAAAGATCTTCAATATCTACAAATTAATCAAACCCAAACACAACGTAATTGCTCTAAATCGTTGATGAGTTATCTCGAATGGCTTTGAACTCCAAGCATTCATTAAATGGTAGTCCTTTATAATACCTAATGAAAAAATTTATAAACGCACTAGTTATTCGCCTTCACAATTTTTGAAGGTTCCCCTCGATGTCTACGAGATCCGTTCATCAGATCCTGGTTTCCTTATAATCTTGTAATCCTTATAATATATATAACCTTGGAAATATCTCCTTTACAACAAAAAAAAATTAAAATCGGTTCATAAACGACGAAGTTATCCGTAAACAAACATAAATTAAAAAATATATAAATACGGTCGATTTGAGAAACCTCTTTTCTGTTTTTAAGTTGGTTAAAAACATAAAATTCAGCTTTGAATGTCTTGATCTTGACCGGGGTAATTATGATTCAAAAATAAAACAATATCTTCCATTGATATTGCCTGCAAAAACTACAAGACAAGTTTAGTTTGTAACCTAGTTTGTAATCGCGAACCGCACCGTACTGACGTGTCACGTGTCTCTTGATAATATTTATGTGCCGCAAACAAAATTTAAAAAAAAAATCGTTTTAATTTTTTTTTAATTTAGGCCAATGCAATTTTAACCACAAGGTAAGATTTTGTTTTAATAATTATTTAGTCTGATGTTTTATTTTATTATTTATACGAAATATCGATATTTCAATCAGAATGCACCTCACTAATCACTACCAGATTTGGTAGCTAGTATGAGTAAATTTATTTAGGTACTTCCTTATGCCTATTTAATTGTTCGGTACCTAGTAGGTTATCTTACCTCTGACATTTTTTAGGTAACAAGTACGTTTCAAAGAAGTACCCAAGTAAATAATTACACGGATTTTCTCTCGGTAAATTGTTACCATGACCTACCTACCTATAAACTACTTATAACTTACATATTTATTACTAATTATTGGCAATAGGTATAATCGTGATGAACTATTATTGTACAAATCACATAGCTACCTTTAATTTTCTTAATAGGTAGTTTACCATTGTTATTGTACACAACGCCATCTAGTCTCAAACTAAGCAGAGCTTGTGATATGAGTACTGGATATATTTTTTGTAAATACATACTTATTATACATAAGAAAACATTCATACTTTGGTACAAACGTATGTGTCATCGCACAAAGTTTGTTCCGACCGGGAATCGAACCCGAGACTCCGGCGTCGAAAGTGTATGTACTACCGACCACGCCACCGAAGCAGTCCACACAAAATCACGCTTATATCCCCAAAGGAGTAGGCAGAGGAGAATTTCACACCTACATTCTACCAATAAGGGGCAAGCCTATAGCTTTTACGGGCACTATAGAATCACTCTTTAATTCAAACCAAAATTCCAACATGCAGGACAGATGTACATAGCTACAAAGAGAATCAATCTGTGCAGATTATATTTTAAAATTATTTAAGTAAGTAGTTGGGTACCTATGTATATTGCAATAGTTTTGCCACAACTAGTTTGGAAATAATCATGCAGCGGCAGTGGTTTATCTATAGTATTTATTTACCTGTTAATTTTCCTCAATTAGATAGAGATCTACGTTCATAATCTAGTTTTTTTCAAAGTATTACGTCAATTGCCGGGCGTCTCTGATATGTACCAGAAGGTATTATCAGTGGCGCCCAGTAGACTTTGGCCCTCTTCGGGGGTTTGGTCGGGATGAGAATCCTGCGTCGTTGGGGTACGGTTTTATCCCGCGTCGGTGAGTGAATCTCAGGCCTCGTAAGGTCCTCCGACCCCGATCATGGAGGTCGATGATCTTGGGCGTATGACGAAGTTTGTAGTTGCACTCCTAGGTAACGGCTTCTTAGACGGGGCGGTAGGAAAGAGAATCGTTAAGTATATTCCTCTCTCGGGGATTTACCCCAAATGCTATTATCTCCAAGAGAACGCCTGCGGATTCTCCCGCGTGTAATAATTTATAAATTATTCCTGATTGTTATACCTTATTACATCAGCTATCAGTGAATGAAACAGACAAACACACAAGAAATTTAAAAATTGTTTTTTATAATGTACCTAAGTCTCTTGTTTATACTCGTACATATACTCGTAAGTAGTATCGGTAATTTCATAATGCATTTAGTAAAAAGCTGTTGATTTGAAATTACACACAGACGCTTCAATTTTATTAACTTATCTGTGTGTATGGATTATCTGATATGACGTTGATGATATGATAATGACTAAGTACAAGAAAAGATTTGTATCTTTGTAACGAAAAAACTCTAAAATCACTGTACCTACGTACCTTGGTTATGTTAATTACTTACTCCACTTACAATCTGTAACCAACCGCTATAAAATCCCATCTCCCGAAGGGGAAGATAAAGCCATCTGTTTCACCTACATTTCGGCAGTCGCCTGGTTTTATTGTCCATTGCCAAGCGCCTCTGGGAAGGACTGAAAGAATTTCCATTGGCAGTCCCTTGGTTGGTCCCACGTAAAAGGGTAAACTCGTAGCATTTTGTAGTCCAAGCCATTCTGTAGATAGATAGATTAGATAGATAATACTTTTTTGTACACCAATACAAAAATACAAATGAAACAGAAACTTAATATTTAAGTAGTATGTACAAATGGCGGCCCTATCACCAAGAGTGATCTCTTACAGGCAACCTTTGGATGGACATAAGTAGATAGAAGTGAAGTAAACAGTGGATAGGTTTTGGCATATGTTATGAAAAGAAAGATGCTAAAGTTCTGAGAAGAAAAGTAATGGAATAAACTAAATATAGTCATTATATAAGATATACCTACATATAATAAAACTTAAACTTACTGTACGTTAAAAAGAATCGGTCAAGTGCATGTCGGGCCACGCACAGTATAGGGTTCCGTAGTTACCCATTATAGACCCTACAGCTAACAAACGAATTACCAACTTTATGAAGTCTAATTTTTGTCATTGCCAATTTATTTTTATTTCTTGTATTAAAATTATGGTTATCGGAATTTTTTTTGAATAGATCTATGTTCTTCCGTACATATAAGATGTTGTCGTAAACATATTGAGAAGCAACTGTTAAAATATTAATTTCTTTAAATAATTCTTTCAGCGAGTCACGGGGTCCGAGTCTATAGATTGCTCGTATAGCTCGTTTCTGTAATATGAATATTGTCTCAATATCGGCAGCTGAGCCCCACAGCAGCAGACCATATGACATAACGCTATGAAAGTAGCTAAAATAAACTAATCGTGCCGTTTTTTCGTTAGTCAGAGACCTTATCTTTCTAACCGCATAGGCAGCTGAGCTAAGTCTTCCTGCCAAGGCTGTGATATGAAGACCCCATTGTAGTTTACTATCTAGAGTTATCCCAAGAAAAACTGTGGTATTGACTATTTGAACTAATTCATTATTCATAGTAATATGAGTATCCACCTGTCTAACATTGGGCATAGTAAATTTTACACATTTTGTTTTCTTCGCATTGAGCAGCAAGTTGTTACTTGTGAACCAATGCAATATTTCCGAAAGGGTATTATTTACATCGTCAAGTGCTACTTTTTGTCTATCACTTTTAAAAATTGATGATGTGTCATCAGCAAATAATACTATCTCACAAAGATTTTTAGTGAAATAAGGAAGATCGTTTACGTATATTAAGAATAAAAGGGGTCCTAATATAGAGCTCTGGGGTACTCCCATGACTAATGAGGCGCCAGAAGAGTCGGTGCCATTAATGTTTACTTTTTGTACTCTACCAGTGAGGTAAGACTCGAGTAAGCCAAGTGAGCTGTTCGAAACACCATAATAACCCAATTTTAGTAGCAAAGTCCCATGATCAACACAATCAAAAGCTTTTGATAGATCACAAAATATACCAATAGCATCCTGCTTTTCCTCCCAAGCATCAAATATATGTTTCACAAGTGCAACTCCTGCATCCGTTGTGTTCCTGCCTTTAGTGAAACCAAACTGTTTGTTATGAAGTAACTTATTGTCTGTAAAATGTGAAAGCAATTGATTAAATATTATTTTTTCAAAAATTTTACTGAGGGATGGGAGTATGGAAATAGGTCGAAAATTTGAAGGATCACTTTTGTCTCCTGCTTTAAATAAAGGATTGATTTTACTGTACTTCATAAGATGAGGAAACTGATTTTCATCTATACATTTATTGAATATGAATGCAAGGTGAGGTGCTATAGCGGGCACTATTGATTTTATTATATTAGTTGAAATGCCCCAAAGATCCTCGGTATTTTTTATATTTAGTTGTTTAAAAGTTTTAAGTATAGTGACAGAGTCAATATACTGAAAATCAAATTTAATTCTACATTTATCAACACTAGATTTAAGAAGAGAATTGGCTACGTTTTTTGACGAATTTAACTTATTTGTAGTGGTGATTGGAACATTTGTGAAGAAAGATTCAAATGCATTGGCCACTTCAGAATCAGTTTTAATATGTTTATCATCTATTTTTAACTCGAAGGATCGATCACGTGACTTTGCTTTACAAGTTTCTTTGTTAATAACATTCCATATTGCCTTCGTTTTATTATCAGATTTTTCAATTTTAGCCCGTATATAATTAGATTTAGCTGTTGAACATACTTTTTTGAATAGTTTGGAGTACTTTTTAATCTGTTCAATTACTTGTGGCTCATTAGTAGATGCCTTTGTCTCGTATAATTCATATAATTTCCTTCTACTTTTATAGATTCCAGGCGTAGCCCAATCACTAAATTTTATTTTAAATTGATTTACATTTATTGTTTTTTTAGTGAAAATGTTATCACATTCGTATTTGATTACTCCGAACAAATCTCCGTAATGATCATTCGGGTGTTTATCATTATTCAACTCCAAAAGAGGTACTTTATTCTTAATGTTTTCTTTAAATTTTTCTAATCTATAAGTTGTGATTGGTCTACAAACAATATTTTTTGATAATGGAACATGTTGGAACTTAAATCTAGCAAACTGACCTGCATGATCTGAATTTACAAAATGTATTATAGATTTCTCATCTACATCGCTGTTAGAAAAAATATTATCTAAGCAGGTAGCTGATGTGGCTGTGGTGCGTGTTGGTTCACAAAAAAGATTTTGTAAGTTAAAAGATTTAAAAAGGTTGAGGAACCTTAGCGCGTTCTGAGAGTTTTCTAAAATATTAATATTAAAATCGCCACATACAACTATAGTCTTCTTACATTTACATACCTTTTTTAAGGCTTCCTCCATAATGGACTCAAACAGGTAGTAATCTCCAGAAGGAGGTCTATAGACGCTAATAATAATATATTGTTCTAGCTCTGCACATGATAGTTCAATATTTCGCTCACTTGTGAGTGCTACTACGTCTTTTCGGTCTTTTGATTTTAATTTGTCATTAATTAAAATGAGAGACCCACCTCTTATAGCGGAATCTCTAGTAAACGCACTAATGATTTTATAATTATCAATATTAACTAAGAGTTCATGTTTTTTTAACCAGTGTTCAGTTAAACAAAGTACATGGATACGTTTTTCATTTAAAAATAATTCTAGTTCTAACTCTTTGCCAGAAAAGCCTTCAATATTTTGATGAATTATATTCATGAACATAGACTTTTCCTTTGTCCTTAAATTTAATTTGCTAGGGATTTCCTCTATTGTCCTACAACTAAGTTTAAATTATTGTCACCCTTTTCAGGAACAGATTCCAAGGTCACAAGACAAACATAATGTCACAACATGTCTGCTGGCCCGGAATACACATAGAGACAGACAAACGAAAGGAATATTGTCCTATCTCGAAATGTAGACGCTTCGATCGGTCAGTCACTTTTAAAGTAAAAAAATAAGGAAAGATGACAAAGGAAATAATTATGAAGTAGGTAGTACATTTCCAGCCACCACACACACTCGAGGCACAGATTACTAAATAGTGCTCGAGGCCTGCCCCGGATACGTTGTTGAAACTTAAAAAAAACGCGCCACTTTCTACCTCATGGTGGTATGAAAATGAGTTTTTGGCCAGAACGAATGTTGAAGTAGGCTTTACGGCGCTTACAAAAATAAGGATGAAGAAAGGCTATTATAATGTAGACGAATATCTTAATGATAAAAATGCATGGTCACCCTAATCTGCTGTTGTTAGCCACTCGTAGGTACAATATAAACTGTAACACAATGTAAACCAAACTTTATTAAAAAAGAAAATGGATAATCTACCTGAGTTTCTTGCTGGTATCTTCTCAGGAGAACCAACTTACCGAACCAGCGAAAGAATCATTTTCAAATGGTTAGTATGTATGTACTTAATTTAGTATTTTTATAATATTGCTTGACATAAAATTGTAAAATTTTAACCCTCATAGGTGCTCATTATGTGCCTAAACTGAATAAACGAAATTGATTCTTTGATTCTTTGAAGGTTGGTACATAAAGTATGGATATAATTTTCTCTACTTTTATTTATTATATGGCTATTTTATCGTAAAATGAGTCGGAAAGGAGATATTGTAGATATTGTCAAAAACTGTTTTTAGACGCCATTTTTTTATATGGCGGCGCCAGCGGCTAATTTGTAATTCTCAAAGAGCACACCGAAATCTATAAAATCACCAATTTTCAAAACTCCCGGAAAACTTTCGAAGTAACCTAATTTTTTAGCACCAAATGACTGTACTATAGGTAAGTACTTAATATAAAAAAGTTGAACCAAAATGTTGATTGGTTAACGGTTAACTTATAATGTAGGTAATCTATATATTTAATACGACAATTTGTCTGTCTGTCCGTCCGTCGCGTTTTTTCAATTATAATTAATAATACATACATTTGCATGAAATATTATTATTATTATTATATCGTTTATTCATTTCTATTCTTATTTTATACATTTTTAAATACATTTATAAAAAACACAAATACATATAAAAATATAAAAAATAGTGACCCACCAGTAGCGGAGTAGGACCCAAATTACCGGCGGTGGAGGCTACAGACTGAGAAACCTCCTAACAATACGGCACGTGTCGAGGATAACAGCCTGCTGAATCTGACTCTTGATCCAACAATCTAACGAGAGTCTCTTGAGATGTTGATCGAGACTCTTCGCTATTAATCCGTTTGCTGAAACGACCACCGGGACAATGATCGTCGAGTCTACGTCCCAAATGGCGGTTATCTCGAAGGACAGATCAAGGTATTTACTAAGTTTGTCCTTCTCAGCCTTTACGAGATTTTCGTCATGCGGGACGGCGATATCGACGAGCACTGCCCGACGCTGGGTCCGATCAACCAACACGATATCGGGCCTATTGGCAACAATAGTCCTGTCCGTGATGATTGATCGGTCCCAGTAGAGCAATGCACGACCATTCTCAAGAACTGGCTTGGAAAAACTAATAAGTACCTAAGAGTATGTGGTGATTTTAATGTCGATTTACTTGTTAATACGCCTATGAGTTATAATATTTTAAATTTATTTAAATCACACAATCTTACAAACTTATTTTTGGAGCCTACTAGATATTGTAATACAATAGCCACTTGCCTGGATAATATATACAGCGATATGTTGCCAGAAAGTAAAAGTATTATAGAAAAGCTAGATTCAGACCATTGTGGGCAAATAGCATCTTTTAAAATCACTAAAGAAAAAGTTATAAAACGTAAAATATTATGTAGACCAATAACTGGTGACCGCTTGGAACGTATGAGGGTTGGACTTTGCAATAAAATTCCATTCTTAGACACTGGCTTAGATCCAAATGTAATGTATAAATTATTTTTTGATGCTTTTTACAACGAGTTCAACTCCATATTCAAGTCTAAGGAGGTCATGATTAGTGATAGTCCTACTTTCAGTGAATGGGCCACTGAGGGTATACACAAAAGTAGACAAAAACTTTATGAACTATACTCAGAAAGACAGCTTAATAGATCAGTTGAATTTCTAGATTATGTTAAAACTTATTCAAAAAAGTTTAAAGCAGATTGTTTAGCAGCTAAATCAAAATATATAAGTGATAAAATTCTCAATAGTGCAGACAAAGTTAAATCTACTTGGAAAATTATAAACGCGGAAAGAGGTCAACAAAAATTAAATGATAATAATTTTAAACTTAATATAAATGGTAAAATAACTACATCAGACTTCGAGGTCGCTAACGAATTTGAAAATTTTTTCTCCCGAATTCCTGTAGATTTGACAAAAACCCTAGGCTCTTCAACCCCCATTGCAGAATCTTTGTTAAAAGCAAACGTTCCTTGTTGTAACGTTATATTTAAATTCAGTAAAGTTAACATAAACACTATCTTAAAAACTTTTAAATCTTTGAAAACAGCTGACCTCTGGGGCATCTCTGTGTATTTAGTAAATTATTTTATTGAAATGGTTGCTCCTGAACTAGTAATAATATTTAATAATTGTGTTGATAGTGGTGTGTTCCCTGATTTAATGAAATCTAGTAAATTAATTCCCCTGTTTAAATCGGGTAGTACTTCAGATCCAATTTCCAATTTCCGTCCCATTTCTGTACTACCTACATTTAGTAAAATTTTTGAAAAAATTATGCTTAATCAAATGCAAAATCACTTTAACGTTAATAAACTATTACATACAA
Source organism: Nudaria mundana (assembly GCA_963556515.1). Classification (NCBI taxonomy): domain Eukaryota; kingdom Metazoa; phylum Arthropoda; class Insecta; order Lepidoptera; family Erebidae; genus Nudaria; species Nudaria mundana. The sequence continues at coordinate 7,521,184 of OY748315.1, forward strand.
AACAATTCGGTTTCACTCGTGGTCGGTCCACCACTGATGCCGGAATTAAATTATTAGAGTGTATATACAGGGCCTGGGATGAGTCATATGATGCTTATGGTGTATTCTGTGACTTATCTAAGGCCTTCGATTGCGTTCAGCACCAGACTTTAATTAAGAAACTTGATCATTACTGAATCCGGGGGACGGCCTTGAATTTCGTCAATTCTTACTTAAGTGATAGGGTCCAGAAAGTAGTGATCAATGGTAAACAGTCACCTGGTTCTCCTGTAGCAATGGGGGTACCGCAGGGTTCAATTTTGGGCCCTTTTCTTTTTCTAGTATATATTAATGATCTCCCTCACCTCATAAGAGACGACCACGAGGTAGTTTTGTTTGCTGATGACACTTCTTTAATATTTAAAGTTAAACGTGGACAGCGCGAACTTGACGATGTAAACATTGCCCTCTCTAGGATAGTCCACTGGTTTTGTGCTAATAATTTATTATTAAATGAAAATAAAACTAAATGTGTAAGATTCACCTTACCTAATGTAAGACTTGTTAAAACCAGTGTTAAGGTTAGGGATGATATAATAGAATTGGTCGATGACACTGTCTTTCTGGGCATAACGTTAGACTCCAAATTGCAATGTCCTCATATCGGGAAAATTTCGGCCAGGCTTAGTTCAGCAGCCTATGCTGTCAAAAAGATCCGACAACTTACAGACATTAAAACGGCGCGTCTTGTCTACTTCAGCTACTTCCACAGTATCATGACATATGGCATACTACTGTGGGGTAACGCTGCCGATATTGAATGCATCTTTGTGTTGCAGAAGAGGGCTATCCGGACTATCTATGGAATGGGGTCTCGGGAGTCATTAAGAGATAAGTTTAAGCATATTAACATCCTTACAGTGTATTCACAGTATATTTATAAAATTTTATTGTATACCCACAAGAACAAAAGTAAATTTATGAAAAATAGTGATAATCATAATCTAAACTTAAGAAATAAGTATAAACTGGCTGTTCCTAAATTTAGGCTTCATAAAGTGAGTAATTCTTTTGCGGGGAACTTTATTCGAATGTACAATACATTGCCAACCGAAATAGCAAATTTATCTGTCAATAAATTTAAAAAACTAATAAAAAGTAAATTGTGCCATAAAGCTTATTATAGTATTAATGATTTCTTAGATGACAAGGCGGCCTGGTTGTAACAACGTAACGAATTGCTCCTTTCTAAATAACTCTGTATTAGATTTAAGATGAAATATTTTGAAAAAAGCCGAGCTGAGTTTCTTGAGGGCTCTTCTCAGTCTCGTTGCATTTTGGAACCCTCGGTAGAGTCACACTAACTTCTGACGAATCTAAATAATTTTCTGAAAATTTCAAAGATAATAAACGTTATTTTATTTTATTTTATTTTATTTTGGCACTGGTGTGTACTTATAGTACGGTACTTCAAAGTCAATAAGGCCATATTGAAGAGCAAGTTGCTGGTGGATGATCCTGGCTACTTGATTGTGCGTATATTTTTATTATTATTTCCTTTATTTAACTTAAATACATATTTAATACATTTTTAAAGAAATCTATAAAAAATACAGATATATTTAAAAATACAAAAAATAGTGACCCACAGGCATCGGGTACAAGGACCAAGCTACCGGTGGTTAGGGCTCCAGAGAGAGGAATTTCCTCACGATGCGTGCCGTATCGAGTAACACTGCTTTCTGCATCAGGCCCTTGACCCAACTGTCTAACGAGAGCCTCTGTAGGTGTTGGTCGAGGCTCTTGGCGATCAGTCCATGCACGGAAACGACTATCGGTACAATAACAGCTGAGCTTACATGCCACATGTCGACAATCTCGTGGGCCAAATCCAATTGTCTTTTTCGGCTTTCACGAGATTGCCGTCATGCGGAATAGTAATATCAACTATTATTGCACGGCGCTCTAACCGATCTACTAACACTACATCAGGCCTATTTGCAACAATAGTCCTGTCAGTGATAATAGATCGATCCCAGTACAATGTGATATGATCATTTTCGAGAACTGGGTCAGGCACATACTTGTAATACGGTACTTCTGAATCCACAAGTTTGTACTTCAGAGCAAGTTGTTGATGGACAATCCTAGCTACTTGGTTATGCCTATGCAAATACTCGCCGTTAGCCAAACTAGAACAACCAGAGACAATATGTCTAAGGGACTCTCCAGGACGGTGGCACGCCCGACATATGTCAACCGTACCATCCTTCAGAATATATCTCCGGTAATTCTTAGTCATGATAACTTCGTCCATAATTGCAAAGACAAACCCTTCGGTTTCTCCAAATAGATTACCGAATCGTAGCCAGGATACGGATGATTTAAAATCAATATCAGGTCCATGTAGGGCCTGATAGAAACGCCCATGTAACTCTTTACTCTTCCATACATCCATGCGGTCATTGGTACTTAGTATAACAGGTTTGCGCCAGTTCTCTTTAGCCAAACCGAGCGGGGTCAATCCGTTGTCTACTGCGACAACATCACGATGCAAATCCTCGTCCGGCCGCAGGAAGTATTCCCTGAGATTGCACACCTCCGGTTGTGAAGGGTCTTAGCATTAAGAAAGCCTCGGCCCCCACACTTCCGTGGTATGTACAACCTCATTATCACTCATCATCATCATTATTCACTCAGTAGTGAGTAGCGTACGGACTTTTCGATCCAGGGCGTCAAGTTCTGTCTGTTTCGATCTGAGTATGCCAAACGAGTACACTAAAACTGGCATGACCCAACCATTGTAGGCTCGCACCTTGTTACCGCCCGATAAAAGACTTAAGTACTTTTTTCAGGCGGCCAAAGAAGCGTTCCCTCAATAATTGTTTCATGTCAGTCTCTGAAATGCCTAACGCTTGTGACATACCCAGGTATTTGTAAGTATCGGTTGCCGAAAGGGACCTAAGTTGGATGGAATCCGAAAGTTGTATTCTTTCGGAATCCACTATCCCACCCTTCTTCACATGCATGCTCGCACACTTGTCTACGCCAAATTCCATTCTGATAGAATTACTAAAGGTTTCCGTTACCTTTAGTAATTCCATCAGTTGGTGACTGTTTGGGGCAAGTAATTTTAAATCATCCATGTAAAGAAGGTGAGACAAAACCTGGCCATCATTCCGCAACCGGTACCCTAGACCTGAATTCTCCAGCAAAGCGCTGAGAGGATTCAGGGCCAGACAAAACCATAACGGACTCAGACTATCGCCCTGAAATATACCACGCTCGATCTTTATCGGTCCACCATTACCACACTTCTGTCGGCATCCTGAATAGCACAAGACGGTCTTCCATTGCCCCAAGCATGCCCCTAAGAAGGTACATAGAGTTGCATGAATCTTTTACAACTCCAGCACCCTCCTAAGCCATGAATGAGGCACAGAGTCATAGGCCTTCTTGTAATCTATCCAGCATGTCGCCAGATCCTTGCGATTACGGTGTACCTGTTGGCTAATAACCATATCCATAATTAGGAGCTCTTTAGTGCAACGAGCCCCACTTCTACATCCATTTTGAGAGATTGACATGATGTTGTTGTCAGTTATGTGGCGCGTTATTTTTTGTCTCAAAATAGATGTGAGAAGCTTATAGACCGTTGGTAGGCATGTAATTGCTCTATGGCACTACCAGATTTGTATAAGAGATGGGTCATACCAGTAGTTAGAAAATCGGGAAGCGATCCTGATTCCAAACATGATTGGAATTGAGCTGCCAACCGCCCGTGTGAACTTCGGAACCATTTTATCCAAAAATTGTGCACTCCGTCTGGGCCTGCTGATTTCCAGTTCGGTATCAGACGGACTGCGTCGGTGACATCACTACCTATAAAATTTAATGGTTCCATAGTTTGTATCGGTTCACACAGACGATTAACATCCCGCATCCAACCATCCTCTGTGTGGCTGACAGGAGCCGACCAGATGCCACTCCAGAATGCAATGGTGGCATCATCATCTGGCCGGCGCCCGTCAATCACACTTGAATTAGATCGCTCCCAATCTCTGTAGACCCATCTCTCATCTCTTTGGAACATGCAGTTTTGGGAATACCGGTTCACTCTTTTTTTATATGTTTTTATACGATCTGCCCACGCATATACTTTCTGCTTCAGGTAGTCAATGCGCTCTGTGACCCGAAAAGCAAATTCTTGGGATCTAATATTAGTCCCCAAGAATGCCCGGTTCACAAAGCGCATCACTCTAGGGCGACCTGAAGCAAATAAGTATCCCAATGAGTGCCCTGGTCTCGGCAATACGACGTTCAATCCTATACTGCCAGGCTGGTGTAACAAATTTCGGTCTAGTAGCTTTATCATTTGATAAAAGCTTAATATTTGCTACTCGACATGCCGCAACAGCCCCACAATACAGAATCGAATGTGTATCACCGAGATTTTCACTACTGTTAAAATGGTCTGACAGTAGTGAAGCCAGAGCACACATTAGGGCTATATTTTTCTTATGCGTAGGCAAACGCGGTAGACGAGGTCTTTCTGTAGGTGTTACGTTTCGATATTCCCTCAGTGCACATTCCAAAGCGCTCCCTAATTGTACATTGCACTGGGTACTTACATCTGTAACCCCGGTATCCAATAAATCATCATCAGTAGGACGTTGTGTGGAAACAGTAGGAACATGTGTACCTGATGATGTAGGTATTCTGATACCAGGATTACCCTGCAAATTTGAGCGAAGCCTCTCAAGCACGGCATCATCTAACATATGACAAATTATTATTATTATTTTTTTTTTTATATTTGAGGCGATTCAAAGGTCGCCGGGATAACTAGTTACTAATTAATACCTGCTCATAATAATTGCCTTCAGACATTCCGACGAATTCGTATGGAAGCTTGTTAAGATAGCCTTCCGGCGTATTATCAACATCGCACTGTACCTATTGTTATTTATTTATTTGAGAATTATTTTAAATAAGTTCCTACATTTATTAATTACTAGTTGACTGCTTCGGTGGTGTGGTCGGTAGTGCATCCACTTTCGACGCCGGAGTCTCGGGTTCGATTCCCGGTTGGGACAAACTTTGTGTATCGTTTACGTTTGTACCGAAGTCTGGATGTTTCCTATGTATAATACGTACCTATGTGTTTACAAAAAAAATGTATATAAGTATTTATATCAGTTTATCTAGAACTCCTAACACAAGCTCTGCTTAGTTTGAGATTAGATGCCGTTGTGTGAATTGTCCTAACATAATTTATTAATTACTAGTGAACGCCCTCGGTATCACCCGCCTGAAATAGTTTTATTGGTCCCAATTCCCGCGGGGATATATTCCAGGGATTAAAAGTGCATATGACCTATGTTATACCTTAAGGGACTACGCACACTTATTCAGCTCCATTCGCGTTTCGCTGAACAATTTTGATCACACTTATACAGCTCTGCTTCTATCAGCCGCGTACGGCATCGTAAGAATGAGAAAAGCTGTCATAACGTACTATCTCCGCTGAAACGCTTCTGTCTACTGCGTACGGCGCTGAATCAACGGTGAATGCGGCGGAACAGCGCTGAACGCTGCGGAATTAGGGACTACGCACACTTTTCAGCTCCATTCGCGTTTCGCTGAACGATTTTGGTCACACTTATACAGCTCTGCTTCTATCAGCCGCGTACTGCGTCGTAAGAATGAGAAAAGCCGTCATAGCGTGCTATCTCCGCTGAAACGCTTCTGTCTACTGCGTAAAGGAGAATAGACGCGGAAAGCTGAATGGATGCGTACTCGTATCCATACAAAATCGTTGTTGCCATCTGCCAGCTATTAAACGTCCCATTAAAAGAGCTGCTTCTGAGATTAGTGGAAACAAACAGACGGTAAAAAGCTGTTAATTAGAAATTACACACAGACACTTCAACTTTATTATCAAAGAATCAAGAATCATTCAAAGAATCAATTTCGTTTATTCAGTTTAGGCACATAAAGAGCACGTATGAATGTCAAAATTTTACAATTTTATGTCAAGCAATATTATAAAAATACTAAATTAAGTACATAAATAACCATTTGAAAATGATTCTTTCGCTGGTTCGGTAAGATGGTTCTCCTGAGAAGATACCAGCAAGAAACTCAGGTAGATTATCCATTTTTTTTATTATAATTTATAGGTATGGATTTAGAACACGGAAGGGCTCGTGACCAAGTGGTAACCGGTTAGGTTACTAGATTAGAGATTGCCAAAGTTAAGCAAGCACAGCCACACTGATCTTAGAATGGGTGGTCATTTGAAATGCAATGAAATGATTTATTTATTTGTATAGGTCACTAAATGGCTCTTACAAACGTCAGTAAGTACTTAAAATAAAAAAAATACCATTGCTTCTATATTTACATGTAGGTACTGCCAGATTCGCAAAGCAATAAGTAGAACCGAGAGAAAGAACCAGGAAATAAAACTCTCGGTCACTCTTTTTCAATAATTTACTCATTTACACATTTTCTTAAGACTAAATGTGGACGAATGTACATTGTTCTTTTTTTTATTTCTTAACCGATTTCCGAGTTATTTTTGCGATGTTTGTCAGTGAATACAGTGAAAAGTATAAAAAAGTATAAATAAAGATACTTTTTATCTCTGTAAATCGTTTTGAGAACGATAATGTACGTAATTATATATTTCAGTGTAATAATAGCTAGAAAAAATTTGGTGGAAAACCGTTATAAATTGGCCCGTTGATTTTACGTTTCGGCGGGTTGAGTTTTATGTGGTGTTATTATAAACACCTTGAGGTCTTTTATCAAAATATTTACGTTATTAGATAGCATAAGTCCTTGTTCTTTGAAATTCATTTGAATTTTCTTGAAATTCAGTTGAATTTCTTGAAATTCAGTTGAATTTCTTGAAATTCATTTGAATTCTTGAAATTTAGCTAACAACGTGGTTTCCAAATTTTGGACAATTTATAATAAATAATTTGTTTGCATTATTATTCATTTTTTGATGCTTGATCATCAAATATATATCAATAAAACTATTGCCGTTTACAGAATCGTAAAATATGGTTTGGTTGTAGAGATATTCCTTTTTTTCTACGAGATGGTAAGACAACGTCACGATGTCATCACCCGCCCGTGCTCCCAAGACTTTTTTTTTTTTGCGCGTGGGTTGAGAGGTTAAGACACTGCTAGTTGGTACCCCTTCGTGTCTCTACTTGGACAGTACGTTAAGCCGTCCGTCGCAGTCGTGTGTCGGTGTCGGTCCGAATTGCCATACGAACATCTATAATGGCCTAACTACAGAACTTCGCAACAAACTTAACTACGAGTAGCAAAGTGTGGTGATTTTTTATTATGTATGAAATAAGATTTATGTTACTTACTTATCATAGTTATTGGATAAAGCAGTTGCTTACGTCATTTATGGAATTTATAATCTGTATTGTATTATACTTTAACTACTTACGTAATGAATAGTAGTAAAATGTATTGTATTGTTACAATAACAATACAATACAAAATACTTATGATTAGTTATGAACGACGTGACCACGAATTTTAAGTAGAATATAATATGGAAATTTTACTTTATTTCATTTTATGCAATTACCAAGGTCAGGTTAGAATATTACAAATGCTAAGCAACATTAGCAAGGTCAGTCTTAGGATGGGTGATCATTTCAAGACATTTGACCCATGCGTGCCAAGGACGGCACGTTAAGCTATCGTTCCATCGACCATCGACCATTTATGGCAGTCGTTAGGGGTAGTTGAAGCGCTAAAAACAAAAATCCTCGTGGTCTAACTACAGGACTTCGATATAGCCAGTCAGATAAAATATCGAAAATCAGCCGCGAGCAGTTACACTGGAAAGGTGACTCCAACTGGTTTGGGAATAAGCTCTGAGTATGGATGACCAAAGTCTTAGGGGTCAACCCATCTTAACTGCTATTGAAGCACCCAAAAATATAAGTTAACCTGAGTAGCAAAAGTAAAAAAATTAATTTACGACCTGATTACAGAGAATTGTTGAGGGTAATATAGCAAAATTTGAGAGGGAGTTCGTGCTCTAGGAGGGAGTTCGTGGTCTAGAGGGAGGGAGTTTAGAGGTAACCGACATTTTTAACATCTAGTCAGGCCGGTTTTAGGATAAAATAAAATAAAATAAAAATAAATATTTTTGGAAATTCTCACACAACATCATCTAGCCCAAATTAAACTAATATAAGCTTGTGCTATGGGATCTAGACGACTGATAAACATACAAATATATTTCTAAATACATACATATTATACATAGAAGACACCCAAACTCCGAAACAAACATTTGTGGATCACACAAATAATTTGATTCGACCCGGAATCGAACCTGGGACCTCAGTGCCGGCAGTCGCATACTCGTGGATGCGTGACCATTTCTTAAGACATTGAGACCCCTCCGTGCTTCGGAGAGCACGTTAAGCCGTCGGTCCCGGTTGTCATACGAACATCTATGGCAGTCGTTAGGGGTAGTTGGAGCCCTAAATCAAAAATCAGACCGGTCTAACTACAGAACTTCGATATCGCCCATGGGTTGTGGAGGTCAGGTGGCAGTCGCTTCACGGAATATATCGAAGTTGAGCCGAATCGCAGTTAGACTGAAAAGCCGACCCCAGCTGAGTTGAGAAAAGGCTCGGTGGATGATGTATATAGCAAAAATTGAATTCTGCGCGGTAAATGGAAATCTCATTGGCTATTTTTTTTTTTAATAAGTATAGGTACTGAATGAATAGGTTTTTCAAAATTACAATATAGTCATTTTAGACATAACCCATTAAGTATATGTGTGCCCGGTGACGGCAATAGGCTTACCCCCTAAATATTAAGTATAGTGGCAAATTGCAAAAATACTGGCAAATATGTGTAATGCACCTCTGCCTACCCCTGCGGGGATATAGGCGTGATATGTGAGTGTGTGTAAAATAAATGTGTAAAACTGGGTCCCCTAGGCAGAGTTCCCATAACACGCAGGCAGCATTCCCACATTGAATTACCAATAAGAGTCTTGGCCACGGACCTAATATCTCTTTGGTCCTGGCTATTAAACGATCATTCACATGTTTTGATGTCACCTACTTAATATCCGTCCATGCTTAGGTACTGATTGTGGTAAATAACTTATAAATTGATACCTATCACAGCAATTATTTGATAACGATATTGGCTTATAAATAACTGACATGAATTGAATAGAGGTAAGTACTCGTAGGTATCTCTACAATCGATTGAATACGGTAATGCTTACTAACTTTTGAATTTAGGTAGGTACCTACTATGGCGCAGTACTATTCCCTTTTCTAAGTTTGGGATCTTTATATTTAATACGACAATTTGTCTGTCCGTCCGTCGCGTTTTTCAAATATAATTAATAATACATACATTTGCATGAAATATTAAAATATTCTTTTTTTTTTTATATTTGAGGCGATACAAAGTTCGCTGGGATAACTAGTACAATTTAAATCACAATACACTATTCACACTACCGCTGGTTATTATAGTGTCTGCACTATATAACTAAGTTTTTGGACCTAGAAAGAGCACAGAGATCAGTATTAAAAGTTATGTTATTTAAGTCTAATAGGTACCCTACAGACGAATTGTATCTAAGTGCTGAAGTCTTAACAGTAAGAAAGTTGTACCTCCTTCACCTTATACTTAAAAAGCACAAATCTTTGCCATATGACCCTTCGAAGGAAAAGGGAAGAAGAAAACACACTGTTGCCACAACACTTGCTGTTAAATCTAAATTTGCTTCACGACAGTATCCGCGCCAGTCGTCATTTATTTACAATGCTGTTAATAGGGACCTGCAAATATATCCCCAAAGGCCAAAACAATGTAAGAAGACATTGACTGACTGGCTGAAATGATTAAGTTATGACCAGGTAGAAACTTTATTACAGTAACTGTAACGCACTCTCTTTCATATAATCTCACTTACGCACACACACACACACACACATACACTTAGTTATACTTTAGCTTATTACCTAGAATATTTTGGTCTATTGTTTACTTTTGGATTTATAACGTATTCAAGAAAACATGCAAACTGTACATAGTTTATAGAAGGTCTGTAGGAAGAGCGGGTTCTCCTGATACAAGCATATATTTGCTTAAAAGGAGATCTCCAAACATGTGTAAGATGTACCTATAAGAAACCGAAAATAAACAATTTATTTATTTATTTATTTATATACATATAACTACACTACACCATATGACAAAGTATTTTTTTTTTTTTTTTTAGTTCCTCGTCCCAAGGCCTCGGCCGCTCTAACGTCCGCTGCCGGGCGTCTCTGGTTACAAGCAGAACGTATTTCCAGTTTCGCCCGGCGCACTTTGGCCACCTCTGTGGTCTCTGCGGGATGAAATAGCTTAAAAAAAAAAACCATCTTCAAATACCGGAATGAGATTAAATTATTGTCGAAATGGGACCAAATTGGAATGTGAACACATGGTAAGTTTTTAATTTAAAAAATATCAACATCGATTCACCCAGTCGCAATAGCTATGGAGGTAACAAACATAGGTATATACCTACAGTCGAATTGAGAACCTCCTCCTTTTTTAATTCGGTTAAAAAGATAGGTACTAGAATATATCTATTTGTATCGATAAAAAATATTAATAACTGATTGTATTTTATATCGAATCTTGCGATCTGTGTGACACACGGTACTTTTAGTCTTATAGAATAAAAAAAAATAAAGGTCGATCCATCCAAAGCCTTAGCCGCAGAATACAGCATACCTACCTTCAATCTGCTATAGAAGATTGTCATTATGCCTACAATTAATTGTAAAATCAAGATCCCAAGTATTGGTCGTTAGCGCTCGCATGCAACGCTGAGAGATTTTTAGAAAAGCATGCCATAGCATTTGGTTAGCGCAGGCTCAGGCATTTGGTTATGGGTGTAAAGGTCTACCAACATCAGCGACCTCATCTGCTAGTGGCGCACCTGCGGATCAACGGACGAGGCTCGTTAATTTACGGTACCTATGGAGTGGCTTCGGCCCCTACGTGGGTACCAGGTGGTACAACAGTGTTGGTCCGGGGGGGTACCACCGTGCAGCTGTACTAAAGCCCCCCAAGTAACCCAGCCCAGGCCGGGTTGCGTTAGGGGTTTAGCAGCTGCACCGCCGGGCCCAGGGCCATGTATGGTGCAGCAGGCATGGGACCAGTGGGGGCGTGGCGGAGTCTAGTGTGGGGGGTGTGGGTCGATTCGCCGGCCAGGGCGACCCTTAGCAACGGCATTGCCGCGGCCGCCTGCAACACAGTCATGGGGCCCGCCTGGGAACAACCACCCCAGGAGGCTGCCCCTGCTGCCCTGCTGTTTCACAGCGGCCTCAGGAAACCCCATAACTTGACTTTTCGAGGTGGAATTCACTAATATCCGTGGACTCCATGCGAACGTCTATAATGTCGTCCACCATCACCTTGAGACGGCACGGCCCGCTGTGATGTTCCTCACGGAGACACAAATACGCCGCCCTGACGACACGTCTTACCAACACCAGAGACCATGGCTCTATGAGCCAGATCTACGTGTGCGTCTACCACGCCCACACAGGGGATTCTGAGACAACAAAACTCTTCCAGTACCTCAGCGAGACGGCTGATGAAGCGCAGGTGCGGTTCCCGAACGCTGACCTAGTATTTCTGGGGGACTTCAATGGCCATCACATTGAATGGCTGGGGTCCCTCAAGACTGATCATGCGGGTAGGGCCGCCCATGCGTTCGCTCTCTCCCACGATCTGACCCAGATGGTATGCGGGATCACCCGGATACCAGACAGGTCAGATCACGCGCCCGCTCTGCTGGATCTACTGCTGACGAGTCGCCCAGCCCAATACAGTGTTTCGGTAGGAGCCCCACTGGGTAGTTCCGACCACTGTGTTATTCACGCTGGCATGAAAGTGTCACCCGTGAAAGGACGTGCAGAAGTTCTGCGATTGCTGGCGAGATCAGTTTAGGGATGGAATATTACATCCCTTTCACTGATGTCGAGATTGTGCCAAAGCTGTTCGACAAAAACAGTCGGCATATCGCGCCTGGATCAGGGCCCGGGCTGTGCGCGACCCAAACGTGGGCCACCTCAAAGCAGCGTACAAGCGGGCCACAAAATCGAGTAAGAGGGCCTTTAAGAGAGCGGATGCCCAGCGCGTCGCGCGGCTTGGTCAGGAGCTCACTTCCCATCCCACGGGCAGCCGTGGATTCTGGCAACTGGCCAAAGCCGTGCAATCTAACTTTTGTCAGCCCTCGCTGCCACCACTGCGTTACCCAGATGGAACACTGGCTCACAAAGCCCAAGAGAAAGCGGATATGCTCGCAGACCTCTTTGCGGCTAATTCCCGGGTCGACGACCGTGGCCGGCAGCCCCCCCCCCCCGTCGCCAACTGTGGCCACACTATGCCTGATATTGTTATTAGGCAATGTGATGTACGGGCAGTGCTGCGGTCACTCGACACGCGGAAAGCCAGTGGCCCTGACGGCATTCCGGCGGTGGTGCTACGAAAATGTGCAGCTGAGTTGTCTCCAGTATTAACGCGTCTGTACCGCCTGTCATACTCTTCAGGGCTCGTGCCGGAGGTCTGGAAGGAGGCGAACGTACAACCGATCCCAAGAAAGGGGATCGATCAGATCCAGGCAACTATCGACCCATAGCTGTCACCTCAGTCATTTGCAAGGTGCTTGAGCTCCTTATAAATAAGCAACTCATGCAATACCTAGAGGATCACTCGCTAATCAATGATCGACAATTTGGCTTCAGGCCAAAACGATCAACGGGTGATCTTCTGGCATTCGTAACGCATATCTGGGGTGGGGCTCTGGAAAGGCACGGCGAGTCCTTAGCTATTAGCCTGGACATCGCCAAAGCCTTCGATAGGGTCTGGCATGCTTCACTCCTTTCCAAGCTTCCGGCATATGGTCTACCTCCTCAACTGTGCAGCTGGATTGCCAGCTTTTTAAATGAGCGCCGAGTGCGGGTCCTCTGCGATCGCCAGGCTTCTCGCTTCTTGCAAGTGAATGCCGGGGTACTGCAGGGGTCCGTACTATCACCAGCTCTCTTTCTTCTGCATATGACAGCACACTGCACGGTAGTTACTCGGTTCGTCGAAGGGAGATTGAGAAGAAGAGACGACGATTCGTGGCTGATCTCGACCGTAACCTCGACAGTATCTCTCAATGGGGTACCGAGAACCTGGTCAAGTTCAATGCCCGCAAAACACAGGCGTGTGCATTTACTGCGAAGAAATCCCCTTTCCTTCCCCTACCCTCTCTTCAGAATGCATTATAACCAATGAAGGACAACCTTGATATACTTGGCATAGACGTTCGTCGAGAGCTCAATAATAAAAACTACATCGAAAGATGTATAGGGCTAGCTTCGCGGAAACTAGGAATACTGAATAAGGTAAAGAGATTCTTTACACCGCACCAGAGGTGTCTGCTGTACAAGACGCAGATTAGACCCTGCGTCGAATACTGCTCTCACCTCTGGGACGGTTCCGCGAAGTATCTGCTGGACGCTCTCGACGCTATGCAGCGACGGGCTATCCGTATTATAGATTGTCCGGAGGTAACGGGAAGCCTTGAGCCGCTAGTTCAGCGCCGAACAATAGCTTCCTTGGCCGCAATCTACCGTATTTACCACGGCGAGTGTTCTGAAGAGCTCTTCAATCTGATCCCACCCTCTTCCTTCCGATCCCGAACGACTCGTGCCGGGCAGAGATGCCACTCCCACACAGTGGATAGCATGTTCGCGAGAACCGAGCGTTTTAAACGTTCGTTTCTCTGCCGAACGATAGTGGCCTGGAACGCCCTGCCTGTGCACGTGTTTCCTCCCACATATAATCCTGGGTTCTTTAAGCGGAGCGTGAAGAGGCACATCAGTAGGTCGTCAAGTTGAGGGGCACTCTCTATAGTATTACGTGCTGTGAGAGTGGCCCACAATCGCTAGACGTTACGACTTACCACCAGGCGGGAGGCGTCAATTTGGCGAACTAAATATAAAAAAAAAAAGGCTGGGGTGCGGGCTGTCGACCAAGTTAATGTCCTCGCATGTGGAGGGCGCCTGAATGCGCGAAATAATGTAAATAAGCCCTTGCTTTTACGTAGTAGTATTATCTTCCTAATCTTATCAATATCATTACATAGAAAGAAAGAAAGATTTTTTTTTATTGTTGCATCACAACTTTACACTCAACGTTACACAAAGAAAAATATAACTTATCTGTGGTCACGACGGCCACAGACGTAAAATTGACGTAAGTGACACGGTCGTGTCACAATAACTGACAGTGTGGTTTGGTTTAACACTTATGAGTGACGTGTGAGTGGCAGGAAATACGTGGCAAGCACGTGCCGCGTTTTACAACATATTATTGAGCGAAGCGAGCGTAGCGAGCGGAGCTTCTTATCAGGTGATTCAAATGCAACACGATGTGAAATTGTTTCTCGACAACTACCCAACCGATTTTCATGATGTTTTCACTCAAAAATCAAGCATTCTCAGGAGCAGGTTTTGTTCGAGACCGAATTTTGATTTAGGACCCTCAAAAAAAGTTATCGACCAAAAAAAGTTATTGACCAAAAATATGACAATAGTCGCTTCGCTCAATTGCATGCTGCAGCGCAGTACCACGGCAGCGACCGCAGCTCCTAGTTTATAATTGTTTGCCTAAATTGGCCTAAATAAATCCACTCACACGTATCCACGTACAGCAACTTGTAAAAATTGCGACGCACAATACCTATGTGATAATACTCAGCATATTGTACTGAGATGAGCACATTGCCTATTTCAGTACATCTGGTTTTCAGTGTCTCCCCATACATACTTTATATAAACTAAATTCGACTATCTGAACCTTAAATTAGTTTACAAAGACACGTGTCCGGGTAAATAAGTTTTTCTCCACGAAACTTAAAAAAAAATCAGTTTTCGCGCGCAATGAGTATAAATCTTTTTTTTTAACACAAAGGTGTGATTAAGGAGTGTACATACACGGCATAAACTGTATCTTTATCTGAAGGTATTTAAATTATGATATGTAATGATATCATTTAGATAGTGACCATTGTTAAAGACTAAGTAAGTGTCTTTTAAATATTTAACTTACTGCGATGTAGTGTTTTCTGAGTTTGTTTTTTAAGTGTCAGTATAAGAGTAGAATATATATACACTAAAGTAAAACAGTTATTCTCATTCATCATTCACCGAGCCTTTTCCCAACTTAGTTGCGGTCAGCTTTCCAGTCTAACTGTGATTCGGCTGAATTTCGATATTTTCCGTTAAGCGACTGCCATCTGACCTTCACAACCCATGGGCGATATCGAGTTCTTTAGTTAGACCGGTCGGATTTTTAAGGGCTCCAACTACCCCTAACGACTGCCATAGATGTTCGTATGACAACCGGGACCGACGGCTTAACGTGCTCTCCGAGGCACGGAGGGGTCTCAGTGTCTTAAGAAATGGTCACCCATCCTAAGACCGGCCTTGCTAGATGTTGCTTAACCTTTGCAATGTATTAATATTGTCGGTTACCTCAAGACCACGAGCCCCTCAATTCTCATTATTAGATAAAAAAAGAAAACATATAGGTAGGGCATTTACTCTTTTTTTTTTAATTCCGCGATACGGCGGCAGCTCCTATGTCCATTGCTGCGGGCGTCTCTAGTACGCACTGGAAGGTATTTCCAGTGGCGCCCGGCGCACTTTGGCCACCTGTTCGAGGGTTTGGTCGGAATATAATTCCGCGTCGTTGGGGTTGGGAGGCATTTGAACTATCATGGTCATTCACATTAGGTATAGGTACCTACTAAGTACTTACTAAGTTATTAGAGGTTTCGGGATACTTATTTATAGATTAATATATATATGCATTGTTTCGAGTTTCCGATATTTTGGCACTGTTGCAAGCGCCCCTTTTTTCGTTATCATGCTGTTTGTCAGTCCGTACCATGGTTTCCAGCGAGAGAGTATCCACGCCCAGACCTACGAGGTCCCGGCGTTGACTCGCCTACGCTGAACTCTCCACCAACGTGTAGAGTTGGAGTGTTTATTGTCCTCGCTGAAAGCCTAGCAGCTATCTATACTGTGGGGATGCGAAACAGATTCTTGCAAACATTGTAGGGTCCTAAGCAATCTTCACCTGCAAGAGTGCACAGACGTGATGATTAACGAAGGAAACGCAGGTGCTTCCGAAGATGCCACCCAGCTGGCACCCAAGTCAGCCTGGCGTCACTGGAAATACCTTCTGGGGTCACCGGAGACGCCCGCAGCAATGGACATGGGAGCGGCCGCGATCTCGCGGAAATAAAAAAAAATAAAAAAAGGCGATGAAAAAATTAAATAGTCTAAGTATGTCCTTTATGATTACTTTTTAAATTTTCTTTTTAAAAAGCTTTTTTTGTTCCAGCTGAAAACATGTTACCGCGCAAAAGCGAATATGAAAATAATTTGGAAAAAGTGAAGTGAATTTTAAACAATAAATGAAATTGTGCAGTGGTATTTAATAATACGTACTTATTACTTACTTAATTATATTTTAGACAATTTCGTTTCAATTAAAATATGGAGGACAATAGTAATTCAAGACAAGTGACCATGGATAATAATCTGGTAAGTAAATCACAGATTATAAAATAGTAGATTTTATGACAAGGGAATAAAATTATATATTGTTGTCGAAGGCGCTATTTTGAATTCAGAACGAAGCAAAAGATTCTAGAGTAGTATCCCGAGGGTAGCGAGGGTTTCTAAAGTAGAATCCTAAGCGTAGCAAGGGATTCAAAGTACATCGCCTAAAAAGAAATAATTTTAGTCTCGAGTCAATATTTACTTTTTATTGCCTTCTATGAGAAAAAGAAAAAAAAAGAAATGTAATAGCGATGAAAAAAGTTCGCGCGTTTTGTTTTTTGAAAGATTCATGTTCGAAATTCAAATCTTATTATTGCCCGCCAAAAAGTCTCTGAACAAAAAAGAGCTACAAGAACAGCCGAATCTTAAAGTTACGTATGACGTATGTCAATTTGGCATTACTAGTGATGTACCTAAACATACTCTATACTTGTATCGCTGTGACTATTTATACTAATTAACGTAATTACTAATAAAATAATATAACATAATATATAAAATATAAAATAATATAATAATAAACGTAATTAACAGGTTATTTTATTTTATTTGGCTTAATTTTATTATATTTTGTTTTACAGGTTTTTGTACATAAAATAAAACAAGGTAAAATAATATAAATCCTTTTATTATTCGGATTCATCGTCGGAACTATCGCTATCACTGTCATCATCAGTGACATATATAATTATTTCATTTTCAATATGCAATAACGTTATCGATTCTGACGTCCCGATCAAAATAGGATACGATTAAATTTTCCAACAACCCATTTTCAACAAACCCGTTACCAGCTGACCCTGCGTGGCATATTATGAGCCTTGATCCGCCCATGGACGCTTTTGACGTAGATGCACTAGTATTGTCCGTTCATGTTCGGTTTAGTGTGTGGTTAGAATTTAACCACGTCTCATCAAGGAAGACCACGTTGTTCCAATATTTTATTCTCTTCGCTTCGCGCAAAAAGTCGTATCTTTTCAGTAATATGTTACCTCTTTCCATCAAAATTTTGCGTTTATTTGTGAAATATTGAAAACCTATTTTTTCAGTAAGGCTGACAACGTAGTCTTACCGCCATTAAAAAGGCCAGCTTCTTTCAAAGACGCAAGTAATTTTGCTCTTGTAGGGTATTCGTTACGGGTGTAGTAGCCATAGACATGGTTTCTTATGGCAACAGAATTAAAATTGTCGATATCCAACATGGTTGACGTCTTCCTCCACTACTTTCTTCCTGGGCGTGTGCAATTTATTTTCTTCACTTCCCGATGGGCCGAACTTTTCTTTATTTATTTTCGACACTGTCTGTCTTGAAATTTCGAGCGCGTCAGCAACTCGATCTTGCACAATATTTAGTGGTATCAAGGGTTCGCCATTTTGGTATTCGCGTTCAAAATAATTTTGAAGTTTTATTATTAACTAACGACTCTGGCTATTCAAAGATTTTCCACGCGTTTGACATATTGCCACACACAACACAACAAGTCCGATTATGAAGAAAAACAGAGTTCAAATTAGCGCCAAGGGTTAACGTATTAAGCGGGAACAGATAAACAAACACAGCCGGGTCACAAACAATAAGAACTTCGAGAGCAGGAGAACGTAGTCTGTACACGATAACGAGTAACGGACGACTGAGAGGCATGCATGGATCACCCCTCACCTCGCGCGTGCGCCTGTCTGATATAGTTAGGGTGGCAAGTTAAAAAACCACTTGCTTAAATAATGAATTGTTCAATATTTTTTTTTATGAAAAAGTATATTATATGAGAAGACCAACTATTATTTTCAATAAAAATGCAAATCAAATGTAAATGTTTTTTTTTTTTTTTTTTTTTTTTTTTTTTTTTTATCTATGTACCTATAGTAATGTCGGTACACGTATACAAGCATAGGTACTGTATGTACCTACCTATACATACGATACCTATGTCTGTACACATCTCCGACCACATAATCGTCGACCTGCGCGTGAATGCTACCCCCGCGTAAGTATAATCTTTATTTTTTCTTTATGATTTCGTAGGCCCAAGGCCGCGGCCGCTCTAACGTCCATTGCCGTGCGTCTCTGATTACAAGCAGAACGTATTTCCAGTGGCGCCCGGCGGATTTGTATGATCTGAATTAGTTGATTAAAATGTTTAAGCGTATTAGACAGCATGTAGTAGGTACCTAATGGACATTTTCTAATTACCTATTTAAGTATTTCAGGGCGAACTATCCTATTCAAATACGAACACTTTAAGCTATTATGGTAATTGGCAACGGACGTTAGAGCGGCCGCGGTGTTGAGGTATATATGACAATAGCACCAGTTATAAACTTGGTCCTGTGAGAAACTCATAATCCAGATTCAGGTGAATTAAAACTGCTCACTTCGTAATAACAAGGTATATTGGAATGACTTTCATAAGTAAGTAAATAACAATAACTTTGAATATTAATTTACACACATTTATATTCCATGTCTGTCTCTGTCGATGTACGAACTTACGAACAGACAGAATGTCATTTTTAAAACCTCCCACCCACCCCCAACACATTCATATAGATTCATTTCGTTCAAGAGTGAACGAAATGAATCTGTACGAACTTCATAGACTAACTTAAGTGAATAACATTTTGAATCAATTGACTTACTTACATACAAATCAAATACATTCATGGAATCACATCACGCCGAGTATTGGGTAAAAATATCAGTTTACCTGACTTTGTAAAACAATATTAAACTAGGTACCTATGCAATGCATGCTGCTGTTGCAAAAAACTCAGCGAAGAGTTAAATTTTCGAACGACAACGATATATTTTTTTATGTTCAAACTTTTTTTTTGTTCTAAACCACCCTCACGCCACACGTTATCATTGTGGTAAGTTTGAAGGAGATCGGTTCAGGCGTTTAGGAGGAGTATGCGCACAAACGAAATTCATGAGTCGCCTAAGATTGAGCTAAATTGAATAATCAACAATTCATTACAGGCCCATTTGAACGAGGCTATTGTCGTTTCAGAGAACTTAGGATATTTGTCGGAACCTCGTTTGTCTGTCAGGTGTACTGCGTGCAGATGAGGATAACTTGGCTCAGTAGTTAACGAAAAAACACGTCAAGAATTGACACATAATCCGACTGCAAATTACCGAAATGGGACCGAATTGTCGGTTAATACTTAATGAATAATGAAGGACTTAGTGTAATTTATGTAAGACTAAACTTCTCTGAGAGTTCCTTAATTTCCTTTAATTAACTAAGTTTCCAAAGACCAAACTTATCTGCACTATAGCGTGTAAAGTTTTCGGTGCTTACAAACCTCGTCGGTTTGTTAGTATTAAAATTAAATGTAACAGAGAAATAATTGTGGCTAGCTCATAGAATATAGCCACGTATTTTCTAGTATAGTAATGGTTTGTATACTAGAAACATTACTGTACTAGAAAATACGTGACTACATGACATAACTTTAATCGCTATAGTGATAAGTTTGATATTTGGAACCTTAGTTAGGTACTAGTTACTTAGTTACTAGTACCTATACAGTAATGGCAATACGCTTGCCCCCTATTAGATAGGTACAAACGTGGTGTCAACAAGATTATTGGCAAAGTGTGAGTAATACTGCTCTACCTTGGAGATGTAAGTGTGATTAGAATAACAATATACATAATTATATACTAAAAATATTTTCGTTACAAAATATCGTTTAAAAAATCCTTCGCGTCATTGCCGACTAGGAAGGTTCCCAGAATGCTGGCTGTGTTGCCACGTTGGATGGCGATACTTATTCTTTAGGCCATCTGGTCCTGAGAAGCATCGGTTAAGCGTGTAGCAATGTCTCTATAAGGGCGGCGAGCACTCGGACTCCATAACCCCAGTGTCTCAACCCCAAAGTGTTATTAATGTATGGATGTAAGTAAGTACCTACATAATAATAACTCGTGACAAACTTTATTTGATGGATGACACAGTGTTTGCCTCGGAGTCTGGGTAGTTCCTATGTAACTCTATAAAATAGACATGTACCTATAAAAAAGTATACTAGTATAGTATTAATATCAGATTGAGACTAGCTGGTGTTGTGTGAATTGTCCTAACATAATTACTTTTCGCAACAAATTTTATTGGTCCCCGAGCCTAATACCTACTGCTAACTAGGTACTTTTCTCGACGGTTAATCGGCAGTTTAAGGACTCATTTACATGGTGCATAACTTGGTCGTTACTCAAGTAACTTGTTCGACAGCATCGCACCCCGCATGTAGGCCTGCGCTAACGACCAACCAATATAAACAGTTACTTGCATGCGAGCGCTATGGCATGCGTTTCAGAAATGGCTCGTACCCCGCATGCAGACGCTAACGTAAATGAGCCTTAAGATGTTGGCTGTGGCAAAGGCTTTATAAATAGTTTTATTGCCTTCACGCGCGGATGGATCCCTTGTTTTTTTTTTTCATTTTTTTTTCAATCCGCGCCTCCGGTTAGCACTGAGAGAATTTCCAGTGGCGCCCGGCGGACGCGCGGATCCCTAGAATGTCTTATCAGTGTTTTCTTCGCTCCTTACCTATTGAGTTTTCACAGTCATAACATTGTTTGAAATATACTTAATATGAACGATTTTTTTTATAAAATGTGTCAGTTTTTGCCATCTGTAATAAGATCGTGGGTTTAAAATTAATAAGGTCGAAATAAGTCTTCATAATGTAAGTAAGGACATAGATACTAAGTTTTTATTATGTAAATAGACTTTAAAACATTTTTACTAATCTTACTAACATTATAAATTAAAAAAAAACATTTATTTCAGGCCATTTGGCCCATAAGAAATTAATTAAATGTATACAAAATCTCGCATTCTTTTTACATTGTCAGTCAATTTCAGATAGTATAATGTTACTATAAAAATTAATCTTTATAATTCTACTCTAAGTATTCCTGGTCTATGTGTATTGTTATTCTTTTAGTCTGAGGTGTATGTCTATCAATCTAGCTGGAATAGTGAGAGCTATATACGAAAAACATGTTAGCTTCGTATATGTATAGACGTCACTATCCCATTGTCCGAGTTATGCACCCTCGCCCTAAAGGAGGCCCTCGCCTTCCTCAGTACCCCACTGAACCCATTCACTCTGTTCACCGCGAACATACCGCACGCACCGTACCTCTATGGCAGCCCCAGCATGCAACGAAAGGCGGTATTGTATTGAACACGTAGTGTGTTGTATACACGTTGAGTATATTTACACCAGAGCTGACATGTGTACATCGACAGGCAGTACGCGCTAAACAGAGTGATTTTAACTTGTTCCGAACATTTGGCGAAACGCCTGGCCAGCATATTACTTTTCGCCAGGGCCGAGCCACACCTGTGTGCGAAGTGTGCGGCGCACACAGGCGCCAAGACGATAGGGGCGCCCGCGCCGCCACCGAAATTATTTTGGACGACGTATTCTTTTTAGTAGAGTAGGCACCTATCGATAAGTAAGTAACCTACATACTTAATGCATTGTACAAGGCTCCTCCAAGATAATATTCACGTTTGCTGTTTACAAATGGGCTGTTTAGTTTACATTAATTAGGTACCTACGAGCTAAAATTAAAGAACTGCGCTGTGCTTAGATCAATTTCATCAAGGCGCGCCCGCCGTGCGTTTGTTTATGAACGCAACCCGACGCGGTACGTGCGACGTGACGCAAGCCGCGAGGAGCCACGGGAATTCCCCGATTTTAACGAACGAGAGAGCCAACATAATTGAACAATCCTTTAATCAAAAGTTTGTGCAAAGTGGTGCTTATTAAATTGTTTTGTTTGTAATAAAAATTAAAATAATAATCTACGAGTAGTATGTTATTTATAATGTTCTGAGGGATTTAACACGCATCATACCGATAGATGTGCACAGGTAGTACTCCTACATACCTTTTGTACCTGACGTTTCGATCAGGTTACACCGGTAGTGGTTACCTGGTCGAAACGTGAGGCACAAAAGGTATGTACCTCTGTGCATAGTTATCTATCAGTATGATTCGTGCTAATTCTCATAGAATTTTAAACGAGTAGGTAATAGATTATGTAACGCGATAGTTTAATTAAAAGTTAATATTCTAGTAGGTTCACGCTAAAAACAATACATTGTGTTAGGTTAGGTGGTTAGGTAGGTAGGACATTTTTAACGTCTTCAAAATTAGAAGAAAACGTGATAAAAATACAGTTATAATAAATTAATAATATATTACGACTGTACCATTGACATATATTCTACGTAGTACATATATATCGATGGACTGTACTCTACCATCCACTTCCTAAGAATCATTTGCACAACAAGTGCAGGAGATGGCAGCGGCGGCGACCAGCGTGGACGACACTGGTCGGAGCTACCCAGTGGGGCGCCTACCGACACACTGTACTGGGCTGGGCGACTCACCAGCTCCAGTAGATCCAGCAAAGTGGGCGCGTGATCTGACCTGTCTGGTATCCGTATGAACCCGTATATCGACATCTGCTGCAGTAGTACGTGACAAGACGCAGGCGCTAGCTTCGTCTAGAACCGTGTGAGAGAGATGGGAGTCGACCCGCTGGACGGAAGGGTTCCAAAAACCCCACTGATGCGTGGTCACCGGAACCCGCACCGGTCACCACCCGGCATGCGGCACGGCAACACACATCAGGATTATCCTCGACCTAGTGGGGTAGCATCCTGGGGATGGTTGTTTAGGTTAGGCGCTGTATTACTCGCTGGAAACCATGCTCCAAGCCATGGTCTCCAGCGCGAGTAGGTGGAACGCGGCCGTATCCTTCTGCGAGCAAGTCATGCTCGCGAAGGAGGTGGCCGAGAGGGAGAGGGAGCTTACCCTCCCCGCTGAGTTCCGCAGTCAGCGGCCAGGGCGCCGCAGACTCATCTACGCCCAGGACCATCGACCTCCATGATCGGGGCCTGAGTAAGGCGGGATAGCCACCCGCCGTCCTTACAGAAGCAGGCTAGAAGGGTTGCGTGCTGTGGGGCCTTTGCTCCACAGCACGCAACCAGATTCACTCACCGACGCGGGATAAAACCCAACCCTAACGACGCGGGATTTTCATTCCGACCAAACCCCCGAAGAGGCCATACGGGTGGCCAAAGTCCGCCGGGCGCCTCTGGAAATACTCCTGGTATCACCAGAGACGCCCGCAGCAATGGACATGGGAGCGGCCACGGTCACGCGGAGTTAAAAAAAAATTACGCTGTATTAAGCGGGTGGCCAGCGGCACCAAAGTTTCCAAGGGCCTTCCTGGCCAGGGCGGGTCGACCGGTCGAATCACACCACCCATACATAATTGACTGCACTGCGCACCCACTGGTGACATGCCTGATGCACCACTCACACATCGCCCCGGGCCCGGCTGTGCAGCATCTGAACCATCAACACAACCCAACCCCCCGAGGGTACCCCCGTACTTACACTGATGTACCACCTGGTACCCACGTAGAGGCCCAGGTATAGATACCGTGTTCACATTGCCTAGTTCGTTGATCCGCAAGTGCGCCGCTTGCAGGTGAGGTAACTAGGGACCTGAAGATGTTAGAATGGCCCCTATAACCGACTCGCGTTTAATTTTTCGCAGTAATTGGCAAGCGAATTGGTTTTATATAATTAAAAAAAAAGTCTTTAAAACATGAAGATTCATAAAAAAAAAGGCGCTTCATAGGGTTCGTACACAGGCGCTGCCAGGGGTCGGCGCGGCCCTGCTTTTCGCTGCCAATACCCTACGCTGCCTACCCATATCCTCGGCATCATTGAAAGTGTCAATCAATATATGTCCCTAATACTTAAACAGTACACAACCTTTAAATAATATATAATAATAAATTTAATAAAGTAAGGTCGTAATTAATACTATCAAATGCACGACTTATATCGAGGAAACAGGCGTATACGTTAGTTTTTCTATCTAAATAATATCTAACACTTTCCTTTAATGAAAAAATAGCCATATCGGTTGACAGGTTGCTACGAAAACCAAATTGGGTACAATGCAGTTTAATATTTTCATGTAAATGGGGCTGCAACAATCTCTCAAATATTTTAGAAAAAAGTTGATAATCATTAGCAACTTTTTTCTAAAATATTTATTTTTAAATATGTCTATAATTTGATATATCCGATAGGTTCTTGTTCTTAATAAGTGGTACAACTATAGTTTTCATGAAGTCTTTGGGCAGATAACCGTGCATCAAGCTCCCTTTGAACAATACAGACATCTATCCTCCAACAGAGGCCCCGCTCGTATTATGTGCTAAGTGTTAAGCCGTCGTGCCCCGGCGACTTGCCGCGTTTCATTTTAGGAATACATTTGTGATGTTATTGTTATCGACACGTAGGCACTGGCGTTGACGCCCGAACGGCTCACATTGTCCCTGTGAATACCTTCGTTATCTAAACCGGTTCTAAACTGCGAAGCAAATGCCTCCGCGATTTGTTTGGGATTTTCAATATTGTTTACAACAACAGCCCGATTTGGCTTGTGCGTTAAACTATTAGTTGACCTCCAGAACCGGACCTCCAGTTGACGCTCTTTGCTCGGCAATATTATTCATTTTAAGTTGTTCTTGTCGCTGTTGACACCAATTTAACTTATTTTTAAAGATCTAACGTCATTCCAGAGATGCCACACAGTGGATAGCACACATATTTTCATATATCGGACCTTGCGCGGGCCTACCATGCAGTGACCAAACATAAAATGATTCGCGAGCATCAGAGTGATGAGTATTTGATTGAACTTTTTGTATTGTTTATGTTCATGTGTGTTAACAGCTGCCTTAGTCAAAGCACCCACCAATACTTGATAGTACCTATCTATCAAAGCGTAACATTTCTGGTCACTGCAGTTTAGCCCTACACAGTTACAGTTATACAGGGTTATTTGTAATTAACTAGCATCCTCCCAAGGGTAGGTAGCACACATCATAAGTAACAACGTTTGTTCTACGACTTTTAATAAAACTGAATACATTTCTTAATAATGAGTTTTCAAGTTTTTATTGTTATAACGCGACTCTATGTTCCATTCATAAACTGAAGGTCGACACACGTACTGCAAAATCCACACGCGCAGGTTTGTCTGGGTCGGTGAGTTCCTAGACACGATGAAGATGGAATGGAAATTTGCCTTCGTTGTGAATGGCACTCCACGCGAAGAACTGCGATACATTAAATCGTAGCGCGGCGTCATTGGTACTTGCGGCGGGATTATCCTCAAAGAACTCCAGTATCCCTTCTTGTTCCCGTACTGAGTGCCTCGGTGGACGACCACTATCACTGAACCTGGGCTGGAACTGTCTGTAATCGCGTAATCGCTGTGTTGCTCGGCTCGGTGTAGGTAGATTTGGACACCTTACTGCATATTGGCGGCAGGCTTCCGCCACATTATCATCACACCTAGCAAGTATCCTCACCATTTCCGTGTATTCCACATTGGAATACTGATAAAACATGGCGATAGTCAGATCGACGATACATGGTAACGCGAAAAATCGTGACACACAAGGACAAGTGTGATACCTGTGACGCGCGCGCATCTAGCGACCGACTGGCAGCTCGCAAAAAGAAATGGGTCAAGATCAAAGGCGCTAGCGCCGCACTGCCCCACGCCCCGCCCCCTATCCGTGCATTGCATGAATTGATGATACGAGTTTGTTTACCTACCTTTTTTACGATGCGCGTAAACTGCGGTGTAGAGTTGGCGTAGACTGTCAGACGCAAAACTAAATCAATACTTATTTTTGTATGAAAGTAAAATTTAATGAATTATAAAAAGTCGTAGAACAGACGTTGTTACTTATGATGTCAGCTATCTACCCCTGCGAAGATGCTAGTTAATTACAAATAACCCTGTATAATATGTAGTTATTAATAAAATTTAGATATTCATCACAAAGCTGAGAGTACATCGACAACTGCTCTTTATTTCTATTGTCCAATGAAATACTATTTGCACTTAACGTATCTGTTACTATTTTCATTCTAATTACTTCCCAATCACACTCAACTACAAGAGGAAAGTGATCCGACCAACCCGGATCATACAAGACATAAACATTACGAATGGTGTTCTCGGCAGCCGGTGTCACTACACAGTGATCTAGCCAACTGGGGTGGTGCCGTGCATATCACTCACATATGTATAATTGTTATAAAAAGGTGATTATGATTGTTTGATGATGAGTATGATTGTTTGTTTGTTTGTATGAAATAGGCTCTGAAACAACTCAACCAATTTTGAAAGTTCTTTTAATAATGTAGCTACGTAATCCCTGAGATCCCGTGGGAATCGGGAAAGTGAAATACCCTAAGGCTGCAGCCGCACCTACGTCCGTTGCCGAGCGCCTCTGGTAAGCACTAAAAGAATTTCCAGTGGCATATCTCGTGGGTGGAGCCGCGTCAATCAGATAACTTACTAAAGATTATAACCCGGCAACGGAGGAGGGAGCGGAACGCGGAATTAAAAAAAAAAAGACTTCATTATACTAATTATTTACGAGATTATATTAAAACATCTGTTCATATGAAGGTTAATAAATTCCTAGTTAAATATCAGTCGGCATGTTTTCTCACGTTCACAATAAAATGGCCCTGAAAATATTAATGTTTTTAATAACACCTCCGTGGGTGTATAATATACATCCTCTGCTTATCCGTTAGGGGCAATGAGCACGATTTTATCGGTCCTAATAGGGACGGAGCAATATTCCAAAGTAATAGGAGGGATATAATACCTAAAACAGATAGGTTACAAAATGTAAAGCCTCCGTTACATTGCAGCGCCCGCATGCAGGGTGCGTGTTGTCGTTGTCGACCAAGTTTATTTCATTAGTCGTTAGCCCGCATGCGCGGGATTACCAGCATGCGAGCTATTGACTAACGACCGAATACTGAAACGTCACTCAAATATTTAGGAGCTGTTTAGATGCATTATTCATACCCAGACGTCACTTGTAGGTATCTGAATATTTGAGGGACGTTTCAGTAAGTTAAATACATTATCTAGTAATATGTAAATTTGCAACTGTAAATTTGTAGGTCATTTAAATGACAACACAACGAGAAAAACATGTTTAAGAAAATAAAAATTCTAAAAGAATTATTTTTAAAATATTATACCTAAATAAATATTTTATTGTGTAACAACTGCATTTATTTATTACCAAGCCAATGCCCGCAGTTTCACCCGCCTGGACAATGTCACGATAACTTTTATTCTACCATACGATTTTGATGTAACAAAATCCTTAGTGTTGCACCTGTTTTGTGTTTTTTGAATATTTTGTTAATTTTATCACTAGCAGTAGGGAAAATCCAAATGAAATGGCATCGGCAATCCGATTGCTGGACCTTGCGTCGGCAAATCCGATCGCTACCGGTACAGTGGACGCACTGTGAAAAATTAATCCGTTTGATGCGATACGTCGGATCCTTACTATGCGGAAATGTGGACGCTTACCTTTATAGGTCATTTTATCCTTTGTTCCTAAGTAAGCTTAAAAAATGCTACGTTTATTCGTTAAAGGATTTTATGTCAGACTAGCTGTTGCCCGCAGGTCCGCCTGCGTGTTACTTTAGATCTACATAACTTTTTTATTTATGAACCGATTGTAAACCAAACCTTAAATGTTAATTGAATAAACCACAACGCATTACTGAAATCCGCAAATTCAAATCGGTTAAGCCGTTTCTGAGATTAGCGTGTTCAAACATTCAGTTGTCAAACAAACAGACAAATGTTCTAAAAACCATTGTTTTGGGTTTTATTGCGTTCATAAATCCCCCCTACACAGTTTCTCTATTATATCTTCTATTATATTCTCTATTATTAAGATACGAAAATATGAAATAAATTATTTATTATCTTCGTCGTGTGTGATAGTCCATTGAATTGTATGGCGAGCGATATTGTATCTTAAGATAAAATATTATAGTATCTTACCCGTGTGCAGCGCCCCTTAGTGAACTCCACTGCGGGTGACGTAACCTACGACAAACTTATTATTTGCTGTTGGTACAGTACCGATGTCTAGGGATCGAACCGTAAAATTAAATTTGTTTTTTTATTGTCTATACTTTTCCGGGATAAAAAGTACCCAGCGTGGTGCCCAGGATATTAAAGAATAATTACACCAAGTTTCATCATAATCGAATTTAGATAGACAGACAGACAGAAAATTTTTTAATCACATTTTTGGGTTCGGTGTCGGTCTAATAACACCCCCTGCCATTTATTTTTTTGATATTTGCAATGTACAGAATTTTCACTTCTACAGATTTATTATAAGTATACTTAGATAAATCGTTACAACAGTACAAATTGCCCAAGCTGTGATGTGTTCAGTAGGTACCTATGCATTTGATTGTAAAATTAGAAATGTATTTCCTTGACAAAGTTAATTAATTAGATACTAATTGTATTTGACGCTACTATTATATTATGTAACTGAAACCTAAACTGTCATTAACTATAATTAAGATGATTTATACTGTGACATTGATAATTTTAATCTTGAGAGTATTTTGGAAATGATATAATCTAGATTATAATATCTGATCCACATGTTTTCCTCCTAATTTAGCGACTAAAATTGCATGCCTAATGGTGAAATATGGTGAATCTGTACCAACCTACCTACTGTATTTAACATCTTATTGTAATTCATATTAGCAAATTATAAATAAATTGAAATTAAAATGTACTTAGCTTTATTTAAGTGAAAGAATTTTCTATATCGGTCGAGAAGTTTCAAAGCCTATTCAATGCTATTAAATAATCACACCTTTCCTCTTTATAAAATTAGTAAGTATCTATACTAATCTGTACTTATAATAAATCTGTAGAAGTGAAAATTCTGTACATTGAAGATATCAAAAAAATAAATGGCAGGGGGTGTTACTAGACCGACACCGAACCCAAAAATGTGATTAAAATTTTTTTTGTCTGTCTGTCTGTCTGTTCAGGCATCACGCAAAAACTACCGGTTCGATTACGATGAAACTTGGTATAATTAATCTTTAATATCCTGGGCACCACGCTGGGTACTTTTTATCCTGGAAAAGTATATACAATAAAAAACAAACTTACTTTTGCGGTTCGATCCCTAGACCCGAGTACTGTACCAACCGCAAATAATAAGTTTGTCGTAGGTTTTTTTTTATATTGAGTTCGCCAAATTGACGCCGCCCGCCTGGTGGTAAGTCGTGACGACGTCTATCGATTGTGGGCCACTCTCAAAGCACACAATACTATAGAGAGTGGCCCTCAACTAGACGACCTACTGATGTGCCTCTTCACGCTCCGCTTAAAGAACCCAGGGTTATATGTGGGAGGAAACACGTGCACAGGCAGGGCGTTCCAGGCCACTATCGTTCGGCAGAGAAACGACCGGTTAAAACGTTCGGTTCTCGCGAACATGCTATCCACTGTGTGGGAGTGGCATCTCTGCCCGGCACGCGTTGTTCGGGATCGGAAGGAAGAGGGTGGGATCAGATTGAAGAGCTCTTCAGAACAGGTTACGTCACCCCCAGTGGAGTTCACTATTAATGGTTTTTAGAACTTTTGTCTGTTTGTCTGAATGTTTGAACACGCTAATCTCAGAAATGATTTGATTTTTTGATTTGAACTTGCGTTTTGGTTTTCAATCGCTTTATACATAAAAAAGTTATGTAGATCTAAAGTAACACGCAGGCGGAGCTGCGGGCAACAGCTAGTATACTAATAATATTATAAAGCTGAAGAGTTTGTTTGTTTGTTTGTTTGAACGCGCTAATCTCAGAAAGTACTGGTCCGATTAGAAAAATCTTTTTAAGTTATGTAATACATTTATCCAGGATGGCTATAGGCTATATAACATTACGCTACGACGAGTAGGAGCGGAGCAGCAATGATATATGTTTCAAAAACGGGGGAAAATTATTTGTTTTGGGAGCTTCCGTGGCGTACGCTGCTTAAATGGTTAAAGTAACGTTAAAATTGTGTACTACGAATTTATTTGCCTTAAAAAGTTCTATAAAAAAGTCCGCGATGGCATATATCTACCTCTTAGGGTTAACGCACTATAACGTAATTTATAGCAATCAAAATTGATTCAAAACAATTCATGGTTTGCGAAGCTATTTTTATGCTTACGATATTAATCCTTATCCAAACAAATACGCGTATACGTCATAAGAATTTAATTTAGAACAAATTAGTCGTTTACATCATTTGATTTCAACGAATATCTTAAGAGATATTATAGATTTAGTCAAAAAGTACACTATTTAAATACCTGACAAAGAATTAGATCCCAATCTTTATAATATCGTCATGAAAAACATGATTCATGGTCCTTGCGGGTTTCATAATTCTGCATCACCATGCACGAAAGAGAACATTTGTTCTTAAAGAGACCTCAGGTCGCTTATTACAGAAACACAAACCGGAGATGACGGTTAGCCAACCTATAGGCGCAGATCTCCAGACGATGGTGGAAAAACAGGAATAGTTCGTGTCAAAGGAACGGAAGTCAGCGTAGACAACAGATGGGTGGTTCCATATAATCCGATCCTATTACGAAGTTTTAATGCGCACATAAATGTTGAGTTTTGTCAATCAGTCAAAGCAATTAAGTGTATATGTAAGTACATTCATAAAGGTTCGGATCAAGCGACATTTACTTTAATTAACGATGAAGTAGAGAAATACCTAAATGGACGTTATATTAGTTCTTCAGAAGCGCTTTGGAGAATTTTCCAATTTCCCATTCATGAACGTTTTCCAGCTGTACTTCATTTAGCAGTGCATTTGGAAAACGGACAAAGGGTCTATTTCAATGACGAAAATCTCCAAGATCGTATTAACAATCCTCCTTTGACAACACTTACACCTTGACCTTTGCAAAAGAGATGAATTTGCAAAAACTCTTTTATATCATGAAGTACCTCAATATTACATATGGGAAAGAAATACATTTTCAAGAAAAAAGCGTGGGCAAGACGTTGATGGATTCTCTGGTGTTAAAAAAGATACAGCTTTAGGCCGTGTCTACAATATCCATCCAAGTCAAACTGAATGCTTTTATTTGAGAGTATTACTACAACATGAGCCCGGCCCAATGTCATTTAAAGGTATTAAGACTATTAATGGTATTATTTCACAGACATTTCAAGGTGCATGCAAGAAATTAGGTTTACTAGAAAGAGATCAGCACTGGGAAAATACTCTATCAGATGCTGTTATATCAGAGCCAGCCATAAGATAATTATTTACCATCATATTTTGTCAGCCATCTGATCCTTTCGAGCTATGGAATAAATTTCGCAATGATTTATGTGAAGATGTGTTAAACAAAATTCAAAATGATAATCAGGATGTAACTTTAGACTATAATGATAACATATACAATGAAGGGCTTATAATGATTGAAGATAAGATTCATGAGATGTCTAATAAATCTTTAACTGATTTTGGGCTCCCCGCAGCGAGTAGAAATAGTTCAGATAGTAATACATATAGATTCATTAGAAGAAGCTTTGCGAAAACCATATGACATAAATAAATTAACTGAATATTTATCTGAAAATGAACCTAAATTAGTGGATGACCAGCTTACGGCTTACAATAGTGTAATTAATAGTGTTCGTTTTAATGACGGGAAAATATTTTTTTTGGATGCCCCAGGTGGAACTGGCAAGACTTTTCTTACTAATGTAATATTAACGAAAGTACGATCTCAGGGAAAAATAGCTTTAGCCGTTGCATCATCGGGGATCGCTGTAACTTTACTAGCAGGTGGACGCACAGCTCATTCAACTTTTAAATTGCCTCTTACTGTTTCTCTGCAGAAAGATAGCGTGTGTTCTATTCGTAAAAATGGTCCTTTAGGTAAAGTGTTGCAAGATGTCAGTATAATAATATGGGATGAATGCACAACGATTCATAGAGCTCATGTAGAGGCTTTGGATAGGACTCTAAGGGATATTAGAAGCTGTGACAAACCCATGGGTGAAATCACTGTATGTTTGCTGGTGATTTTCGACAAACGCTGCCGGTGATTGTTAGATGAACAAGAGCTGATATTGTGAAGTCTTGCTTGAAAACTTCCCATTTATGGAAGTTCGTTTATACTCTTAAACTATCAACCAATATGAGAGCACATTTAGGTGGAGGGAGTACACATTTTACTACAAAGTTGCTTTTAATAAGAGACGGGAAAGTACCCCATTTGGCAAACAAAATTGATGTAGATTCCGATTTTGGTGAAAAAGTAACCACCATTGAAGAATTAATCTCGAAAGTCTACCCCGATGTTGTCCAAGTACTAAATAAAGATTACCAGTGGATGTGTCAAAGAGCAATATTAGCGGCTAGAAATAGTACCTAGTGTTGACAATATCAATGATCTAATACTTACTAAACTTCCAGGAGACAGTGTTCATTATATTTCCATAGATAATGTAATGGATCAAGAAGACCCAGTACATTATCCACAAGATTTTTTTACATTCCTTAAATCCGAGTGGCCTTCCCCCCCCACCCCCCCCATGTTTTATACCCCATACATGTTTTATGTTCATTATTACAAGATATTATGTAAATGACAATTTTGGAATGACAGGAAGACTTATCCTAGACTTACTTATACCTAGAATACCAATGATACCTAATGATTTACCTTTTAACTTCAAAAGGATACAATTTCCCGTTAAGATATCTTTTGCCGTAACTATAAATAAAGCCCAGGGGCAAAAATTTAAGCATGTTGGTATAGATTTACGTGAAGACTGCTTTTCACACGGATAGCTTTACGTTGCGTTATCTAGATTGTAATGTTTATAATTTTTGATGTTAGGATGTCAAAGGATAGAAATAAAGTATTCATTTAAGCCACTATATTTTTATTGTAAGAACCTTCTAAGATAATATAGGGGTACTGAGGGTTCCCCTCTGCAAGGATTTAATGTACTTTTAGCCTAAGATACAATTTAGGTCTATTCTAGGTGCTATGTTATTCAGTAATACAGGGTATATGGTTGGTGCGCTTGGTCAGTAACGATAGTGTATCTTTATGAAGATACCGTGGTAATTAAGGGTAATAGGTTAAGGGATTTTATAAGATACTTTCCCGGTGAAATACGCCACTCCTGCAAGCCGGCAGACACCGTCTCTGTTCCGGTCTCTGCCCACTCCAGGCAGAAGGAAGCTGGGTTCTCACCCAGGTAGTATGGTAGTACCGTAAGCCTCCTGTAACAGGAGTTAAAGACTTATTCCATGCATTATGGCCACTGTTATTATCTAAGCGCCTACCACGTCGTACATATTATGTGTACATACCTTTCGGAGGCGAATATCCAAGCTTCACCCGATTAAATCCGGCTAACACATGCAAAGCATGCATGCGTATCGTGTAAGTCGGTCTCTAGCCAATTCTGGCCAGATCAGGCAAAGATTCCTGTTTAAATTTAGTGAGACAACTCCAGACACGTGTGCGTTCAAACTCAAACCTGTAAGGAACGAGAACCCACTGTCAAAATATACAGTACATACGCTAACTCACGCTAGCACAACAACATTTTATCTAAAACTTACCAAACTTCGAAATAAATTACAATAAATTAAATTGTAATATAAATATGTGATGCGAGCGTAGCTCGCTTGTATAAAATGGCTGTCACACAAGTCACGTGGTCCAGCGTCCAATCAGGAGAAAGCCAGTGTTGTCGCTTTATTATGCAAATTTCAACCAACTAAAATGGAATACTGCCACTACAAAAATTACAACATTACAAGATCAGGTTGCGGAGAAAACCAATATATTCTTTTTACCGCCAGAAAAGCAGAAATACTTTGAATTTCTTCTTTACACCCTGCAACAATCCCATTACTGTATAATTTTTATTAAAATACCAAAACAAAAGTTGGAAAATAAATTTCTCCATACTTAGGTATGTAGGGTCCGAAGTTGGACAGTGAACCAGTCGTACACAGTGCCCCACCATTCATATCTCACGAATGCGACGTTGTCAATTCGTGCCATAAACGTGAATAAACTTGTTTCTCGAGCCATTCCTACATGCCCAGTCAACGGCACGCTCCCGCCGAAAACAGTCGTGAAGAGAGACTATACCTAATTGTTTTGCGCGCGAAAAACTTAAAAATTACGTAAGTACCATTTTGTTTTCTAGTGCATTTTCGTTATTGTTTTTCATTACCTACATATTACACGCTCATAGACTGACTATTGACGCATCGTATATGTATACTAATAATTATTATAAACGTTTTCATCATTAACAAATTTAAACTTAAAAGAAAATAAATCATAGTCGTGCACAGTGGCTTGAAATGGGGTGGTACACAGTGAATCATGGTTCACTGTGTACTTATATAGTGGGCATTATGCATCTTCACTACATATATTTTATCATTCATTTGGTACCTTCACGAAAAGACTAGATACAGTTCTATTAATGCATCAACTTTTAATTTGTCTATTATTAGTTCCTTAGTATTATTTTTTATTACAGGATGGGTCGAAAGAAATCTGCTGGAAGAAAAATTGGAGGTCATAGCGCTTTAGTTATAAAAGAAGCTGTCCAGCTTGTAAAAAATGGAATAAGTATTCACCAAGCTGCTAACAAATTTGAAATATTCGACACTCAGAAGATATGTCAACACGAGCAAAACAGCGAATCACGATTAGTACCAAATTATGAAGTGAATGCTGTATTTTAAATTGCTTAAAAAATATGTTAATTTTTGGAGTTTACTCCTTAAAAATCGATTTTCATATATAAGGCGCCCGGTATGAGAAAAATCCGAGGGGTAAAACCTACTAACAAGTAACGAAAATCGTGTCACGTTTTTGGTGCGCAACTTTCTAATTTGGCTGTGAGTGTATTAAGATTATTATTATTGTTATTTCGTTTATTCAATAACATTCTTATTTTATACATTTTTAAATAGATTTATAAAAAAACACAAATACATTTAAAAATATAAAAAATAGTGTCCCACCAGTAGCGGAGTAGGACCCAAACTACCGGCGGTGGAGGCTACAGACTAAGAAACCTCCTAACAATACGGCACGTGTCGAGGATAACAACCTTCTGAATCTGACTCTTGATCCAACAATCTAACGAGAGTCTCTTGAGATGTTGATCGAGACTCTTCGCTATTAATCCGTTTGCCGAAACGACCACCGGGACAATGATCGTCGAGTCTACGTCCCACATGGCGGTTATCTCGAAGGACAGATCGAGGTACTTACTAAGTTTGTCCTTCTCTGCCTTAACGAGATTCTCGTCATGTGGGACGGTGACATCGACGAGCACCGCCCGGCGCTGAGCCCGATCAACCAACACGATATCAGGCCTATTGGCAACAATAGTCCTGTCCGTGATGATTGATCGGTCCCAGTAGAGCAATGCACGACGATTCTCGAGAACTGGCTCTGGTGTGTACTTATAGTACGGTACCTCGGACTCAATAAGGCCGTATTGAAGAGCAAGTTGCTGGTGGATGATCCTGGCCACTTGATTGTGCCTATGCAAGTACTCGGTGTTAGCAAGATACGAACAACCGGAAATAATGTGGCGAAGTGATTCACCAGGACGGTGGCATGCTCGACAAATGTCGACCGTACCGTCCTTAATGATTAAATTATTTTATTATTAATTGTTATTATTATTATATCGTTTATTCATTTCTATTCTTATTTTATATTATTATTAGTGTATTATTATTATTTCGTTTATTCAATAACATTCTTATTTTATACATTTTTAAATAGATTTATAAAAAACACAAATACATTTAAAAATATAAAAAATAGTGTCCCACCAGTAGCGGAGTAGGACCCAAACTACCGGCGGTGGAGGCTACAGACTGAGAAACCTCCTAACAATACGGCACGTGTCGAGGATAACAGCCTTCTGAATCTGACTCTTGATCCAACAATCTAACGAGAGTCTCTTGAGGTGTTGATCGAAACTCTTAGCTATTAGTCCGTTTGCCGAAACGACCATCGGGACAATGATCGTCGAGTCTACGTTCCACATGGCGGTTATCTCGAAGGACAGATCAAGGTACTTACTAAGTTTGTCCTTCTCTGCCTTAACAAGATTCTCGTCATGCGGGACGGCGACATCGACGAGCACTGCCCGACGCTGGGTCCGATCAACCAACACGATATCGGGCCTATTGGCAACAATAGTCCTGTCCGTGATGATTGATCGGTCCCAGTAGAGCAATGCACGACCATTCTCAAGAACTGGCACTGGTGTGTACTTATAGTACGGTACTTCAGACTCAATAAGGTCATATTGAAGAGCAAGTTGCTGGTGGATGATCCTGGCTACTTGATTGTGCCTATGCAAGTACTCGGTGTTAGCAAGATACGAACAACCGGAAATAATATGGCGAAGTGATTCACCAGGACGGTGGCATGCTCGACAAATGTCGACCGTACCGTCCTTCATGATGTATTTCCGATAGTTGTTCGTCTTGATAACCTCATCTGCAATTGCACAGGCAAAACCTTCAGTTTCCCCAAAGAGGTCCCCAAAACGCAGCCAGTTCACCGATGTGAGCAGGTCTACATCGAGTCCTGTTAAGACTCGGTAGAACCGCCCGTGTAGCTCCTTGCTCTTCCATACGTCCTTACGGTCTTCAGTACTTAACACCTTTGGTTTACGCCAGTTCTCGTTAGCCAAGGAAAGAGGTGTAAGGCCCTTGTCAACTTTCACAACATCGCAATGAATGTCACATCCATTCTGTAGGAAGTAATCCCTGAGACTGCACACTTCACGGTTGTGGAGGTTCTTGGCATTCAAAAAGCCTCGACCCCCCCACTTTCGTGGAATGTACAGTCTCATGACAGACGATCGTGGGTGTAACATTCGATGCAATGTCAGTTGTTGACGGACTCGCCTATCCAGGGCGTCTAGTTCCGTTTGAGTCCACCTAAGTATGCCAATGGAGTACAACAATAAAGGTATCACCCAACCGTTGAAAGCCCGCATTTTGTTACCACCGGACAAAGAACTGTTAAGAACTTTTGTCAGGCGGCTAAAAAAACGTTCTTTCACCGATTTCTTAATATCCTCTACCGCTATACCCAATGACTCTGACATACCTAGGTATTTGTATGTTTCGGTCTCGGTGAGAGATCTGAGAGTTATTATCTCAGAAAGTTGTAGATTCGGTGAATTTACAACCTTCCCCCGCTGTACATGCATAACCGCACACTTATCAACACCGAACTCCATCTTAATGGCATTACTAAAAACTTCCGTAGTTTTTAATAATGTCACTAAATCTTGGTGCTTCGGTGTGAATAGTTTGAGGTCATCCATATACATCAGGTGAGAAATAACCTCACCCCCTCTACGAAACCGATAGCCTAGCCCTGAATCCTTCAGCAATGTGCTAAGTGGATTCAGTGCTAAACAAAACCACAATGGACTCAAACTGTCGCCCTGGAATATACCACGCTCAATCCTTATCAAGTCATGCGAATCAGAGGCGTACCCACCACTTATTATTATTATTATTGTAATTAATAATGAAGGCAATGTTGATCTAATTAATATTTAAAAAAAATGATAATTGTTAGAATAATAATTACCTAATTTATACAAATTTCTAATGAAATATTTGTGCACATCTAAAATTGACTATTGTGAAAAGTTTAATGTAAAATATTTCGCCGATTAATTATAATTAATGTATATAAAATTGAATAAATGTATATTTATATATGAATATTATTTTTTCATTAATTTGTGAATTTACCCTTTCATATGATATTAATCTTTTTTCAGTTGAATAAACTCTTTTTGCGTATGGTTAGATACTCGTACTTAAGGAGTAAACTCCAGTCGTGCGTCGGAGCTGACACACACACTTTTTCTTTTTACGCAAATAAAGCATTTATTTCCATATATACATATAACCGATGTTTTAATTATTAATAACTTTATTAAACAAATTATATTTCTAGTCACTTCCAAACACATAAAATTTAGGTGTTGGTTCACTGTAAACACTATGGTTCACTGTAGGCTAACCCCCTGGTTCAGTGTGTACATATGGTAGTACACAGTGAACCATTTCCCGACTTTTAAAAAAACAGTAACGGGCAAATTTACAATAGACATAAAGCTGAAATTTTAATGCAAATTCAAAGTTTAATAAACAACAAGTAATACATGTCAAAAACATCACGATTATAATCACTCTGGGTGGAGTTTTGAGCTTTCAAACTTTTTCTGGGCCACTGTTCGACAGCTTACCCTACCTACTCCATGAAACTGTATAAAACTTTCAAATTTTATGTCTCTTCTAAAGTAAAAGTAAAGTAAAAAACTCTTTATTGTACACCAGGAAAATATTTGAACTTCTATTTGTATATAGTAATTTACTTTTCTATCGACAATATTAATTAAAAATTCTACCAAAAGTCACTATTCCACGCAGACGAAGTTGCGGGCAAAGCTAGTTTATAATATAGATATGTCATAAGAGATCTTGAGATTCTAATGTACTGTTATAATATAGTCCCGAAGATTTATTTATTATTTAAATGTGTATAAATAATGAAAATAAACAAACATTGCATTCATAACTACAAGTCTTTGTTCAGTCAACTTTAGTGTGGTGTAAACCGTAAGCCGTAACGAACTCGTTAACATCCATAACTGTACATACTTACCTACTGTTTTAACATAAAAATATTTGTTATAATAAATACAATATTAGACACGCGATATCGCGATATATTAAAATACCCGGTCGAGTGCGAGGGTTCCGTACCAAAACGGTAAAGAAGTCACGTTTATTGTATGGGAACCCCCTAAAACATTTATTGTATTCAGATT
The DNA here is from genome assembly GCA_963556515.1 of Nudaria mundana. Taxonomy (NCBI): domain Eukaryota; kingdom Metazoa; phylum Arthropoda; class Insecta; order Lepidoptera; family Erebidae; genus Nudaria; species Nudaria mundana. The sequence continues at coordinate 7,560,741 of OY748315.1, forward strand.
TTTAGTTTTTCTTTATAGCCGCAACAGAAATACAATATGTGAAAATTTAAAATGTCTAGCTATCACGGTTCATGATATACAGCCTGGTGACAGACGGACGGACGGACAGCGGAGTCTTAGTAATAGGGTTCCCGTTTTACTCTTTAGGTACGGAACCTTAAATATCACGAGTTACCAAGGCCCCAGTAAACCACCCAGGTACGAAGTATACTTGCTGACAAAAAGTGGTTAGTAACACTGCCTCATATACCTAACTACAGACCGCGTCATGTAAAAAGAACGTTGACCTTCATGCTGTACAACAGGCGAATTATCGATCTAAAGTAATCTAAACGGTGGTAACAGCAAGTAAGAGCTAGAGTACCGATGTGCAAACACACCCCTCCACTCTTACCCAGCGTTTTTTTTACATGCAGCAAACTATACTGAACTCGGGGGTCGTGGGTTCAAATCCCAGAATAAAACTTTGTGTGATGAGCACGATGGTTTGTTCTGTGTTAGCGTGTAATTTATCTTATGGTATTAATATATTTTATAAGCAGTGAAGTATGCTAACTTTTTCTTATATAATTTTACTATATGAATCACAAAAACTATAGTCTTGGGCTGGACTCGAACCAGCGACTGATCCCTTTCCAGGAGGAACGTTCCACCAACTGACCAATACACTACTAGCTAGTTATTGAGTTTATCGCGAAAAGGCAGTCGTATGAAGATATTTATTTTGTTAGATATAATATCGACTACGCAACTCTAATATGGATTTAATTCTATTACAGAGTCCACCTCCAAATGGGTCCGTTGAAATGGGTCCAGATGTCCAGAAAAATGGGATAAACGATCAGGTAATATTTATTTTTATATAAAGGTACTTATTCATTTACGGGCCAAGAAACAGAATCAGTTGCACATATGCTAAGTCAGCGCATTTGCCGATTGACGAGGCCGTTGATTACTTCTTCTCAAATAATTCACAAAATGCGTGCGGAGTAAATACCGACTTTTCGACCCAACGTAAATGAGATAGTGGTAAAGCAGTTAGTACTTAAAAAGCAATGGTAAGTAGAATATTAAAAAAAAAATGTTTTAAACTTTTTAAATTTGTAATAGCATTGTTTTCCGCAGAATTAAAAAAGACAACAAAACGTCGACAATTGTTTCGCCTCTAAACGAGGCATTATCAAGACTGTCTCAGAGAGAACAGTCGCTGTTCTCTCTGAGACTTGTCTTGCTAGTCTTGTATTGCTTTGTCATGGATTTTCGCCAAGTAACGCCTGGTTCCATCCAATAGTTAGTACTTAGTTTACTATTAAAATAATAATAAATTTGAAAGAAATAAACGGAATAAATAATAATATGTTTGGACATTCTCACACAACGTCATCTAGCCCAAACTAAGCTTGTGCTATGAGCAATCTAGCAAACACCCAAACTCCGAAACAAACATTTGTGGATCACACAAATATTTAATTCGACCCGGGAATCGTACCCGAGACTCCGGAGTCGAAAGCCGATGCACTATCAACCCCGCCACCGAAGCAGTTATTAGTCGATTTGTAGGTACTTCTGCCTTGAAGGTAATGTTTTGTTTTGTTATTCTTTTAGATACACCACGAATTAGAGTACCAGCCTTCAGGTTGGTTGGAGAAGAGCCTCACCAGCGTAGGCAGCTCCACCGAGAGTTTCATCCAGAAGAACAGTTCGGCTATGAAGACAATCTCTATATTTATACTTAATGGTTTGGTGATAGGATACTTTGGAGCGTGCTTACATTATTATATAAATTATGGTGAGTAAAAATAACATTTTAAATTTTCATTTATGTAATAAAGAAAGAAAATAAACATTAGAAGAAAATACTATTACACTTACTGAAAACTATACTATACCACAGATTAATAAATAGTTCTACGTAACAGATACATCACTCCCATACAAAAGAGAAAATACCTACTCTATATTAACCTACAAAATTTTAATAATAATACCTGCTGCACAGAACGAGGAGAATTGTACCTTAAACTCGTGTCTATAGAGTCGCCGTGCGAGTGACGCCATCGTAAGAATGCGCTAGGGTTGTACCTATGATGATTATTGTAATAAAACGAATGTTACGAATCAACCATTTTTTTTATTAGTCAATTCAATATGTTTTAGTTTGATATAATGATTTATATTTTTTTATTGATCAATCAATAAAAACGGCAAAAAAATCACGTTTGTTGTATGGGTTGTACCCTAAAATATTAATTTTATTCTGGTTTTTAGTATTTGTTGTTATAGCGGCAACATAAATACATTATTTACTATGTTACGGTTCAAGATATACTAATTATCACGGTTCATGAAATACAGCCTGGTGACAGACGGACGGACGAACAGACAGACAGACAGACAGACGGACAGTGAAGTCTTAGTAATAGGGTTCTGTATTTCCCCTTTGGTTACGGAGCCCTAAAAAGAAAATAAATAATATCTATGGATAGGTCATCTAAAATGATATTGAGGATTCTAATATCATTTTTTTTCTAAACTGAATAGTTTGCGCTAGAGACCCTTCCAAAGTGGTAAAATGTGAACCCCCGCCCCCCCCCTACCTCTAACTTCTAAAATAAGAGAATAATAAAACAAAATATATATATGTTGTACATTACCATGTAAACTTCTACCGAAAATTGGTTTGAACGAGATCTAGGTAAGTAATTTTTTTTAATACGCCATAAATCGTAAAAATTAAAATATTTTGTTACTTGCTGGAACCCTTCATGGGCGAGTCCGACTCGCACTTGGCCGCTTTTTTTGTTAGCCAAACAACGTAATCCCAGTGCACGAAAAACAAAAGGAAATGTAAGTAAATGAAACCCAAGTTAAAAATGCATTTTGTTATTATTAAAATAGTGCATACCATTTGCATACCTACTATAATCCGCACAATAATTACGTGGTTTCTGCATTTCGAAGCGTAAGCGCGGGATACCTGCAGCGCGGTGCGATGCGAGCGCTCAGGCGGACGTTCGGCAGCCCTCTGCCAGTTTGTACTCTTGAAGGTACGCCGAGCGGTAGGTATATAGCGCGCGGCCTTGAGCGAGTGACGGAGGCCTGACTATACGCGTTATACAGGCGTCAAAGAACTCCTCCGCCTCGTCGCCGACTGGCAATGTTCCCAGGAGGCTGCCACGTTGTATGGCATTGTTTATTCTTTGAGCTAAAAAGTAACCAGGCTTCTGGTCTTGAGAAGACTCGACCCCAAGATCCAAGCGTCTCTACCCCAAACGGCTCAAATATGTAGTCTCATGTGTTTAAGTATTTGCGCTGTTTGTGGCTTTCCGCTGATGCAGCAGCAGCGCTGGCACAGCCCACTGTACTAGGAAGGTGAGAAGGTGCCAGAGTGTCAACGCATATTACGTTCCACACTAAAGATCTTCCCATGTTCCATAGCAGCAACGACATGAAACAGAACAACGACTGCTTTCCAAGTGATCCCATTTCGACCATAATTTGTTTCCATTTCGGTAATTTGAAGTTGGTTTTTGTGTCAATATTTCAAGTGTTTTTTTATTATTCTGTTACAGTAAGTGAACCTCTAGAACTATGCTATGGGTTTGGAAGTCTCATAGCGCTACTCAGTATCATCTATTTCTTCGTTATTTACTTCCTCGTGGTGAAGAGACTCATTGGAAATTGGTTTGAGAAAGTTATTTGGAAAAAAGTGGATCATGTTTCTTCAAAATTGTGGAGCAACTTGTGAGTATTTGAAGGTATATTAAACTTGTAGGTATCTCTACTTGTTGCTGCATTTTTTTTTATATTTGGTTCGCTAAATTGACGCCGCCCGCCTGCATCAACGGAAAGCCTTAAATGACGCAAATAATACAAGCAGGAGACTACATATTTGAGCTGTTTGGGGTAGAGGCGCTGGGACCTTGGGGTCCTAGTACTCGCGGCCTATTCAAAGTTCTCAAGACCATACTATTTGGTACAAAGAATAAAGGCTTGGGCAAACCAAAAGCAGGACAGGCGCAGCTCCTTAGCAGGGCAGGTCAGTTGCGTCGCGGTTGACGTCACACCAGAAACATGAGCAGTCAGAAAGCAGTTTGAAGGCGGTCCTGCTTTATAACCGCGTTATGTGTGTCGTATCGATCGCCACACTCAACACACCTCAAGATGTTGAATGATGTTGTTGAGCTATCTTTCCCCATAGTCGCATCTTGTAAACCATATTTCTATAATATCTATCCTTTAAATCATATAAACATTTATTTTCTCACCAACTCAATCAATTTTTCATTTGGTTCCATGATAAACTTGTAAAAAATTACAACCGTTTACAACCTGCGCTGCGTCTGTCCCGCTCAACTGCTCTAGTGTGACCACTCAAAATGGCGTAGGTAGTAATACAACGTGTGCTCACTGCGGCCGCCTCGCGCCTGCGCTGCCACCGCCCCGCGTCTGCGCTGCTCCCGTCCAAATGTTTTGTCGAAAAGCAGTGCGTGCGCGGCGCAGTGGCGGAGCAGGTAGGTTCAGCGGGCCCGCGTTTGTTCAGTGTGTCATCCCTCAAATAACTACATTATTTACTAACGTAGACGCACTGCTCCCGCACTGCAACTGCTTTTGGTTTGGCCAAGCCTTAAGCATTGCCATACAACGTGGCAATGCTGCCAGCCTTCTCGGAACATTAGCAGTCGGCGACGAGGCGGAGGAGTTCTTTGAAGCATGTTACAATTTAGATGTAATCTTAGTAGGTATAATTAGAATAGGTAATGTACATATTTAGTTAGTTTCAATTGTATTGTTTTATAATTTGATAGAAATAAATAAAATTATCTTGGTTTCGATAGAATGTGTGAAAGGGAATATGAAAAAGGAGTTACTGAGGAAATTACATCTGATAAGAGCAATACAAGTAGCGTCACCACAATTAATAGGTTGGTAGGTAGATGATGATGACTTGATTTGAACTACAGAACCCTAAAAATGAAGTTTGAAGGACCCCAACTGTGCATTTTCAACCGACTTCCGAAAAAGGGGGAGATTCTCAATTCGACTGGTTTTTTTTTATGTTTGTTACCTCATATCTTCGGACTCAGTGAACCGATTTGGAAATTTTAATTTGATCCCATTTCGATAACTGTTTGGACCCATTTCGATAGTTTGAAGTCGGTTACTGTGTCAATTTAAGACGTGTATTCTTATTAGGATAGACAGACATAGGTACATCACGTCTATATCTCCTAAAAGGTAGGCAGAGGTGCACTACACACCACTACACTACCTAAGTATATGCTCGACTTTGAACTTAAACTGGGCACTTTCGAAAAAAAACGTCGTTTTTAAAAGATTAAACGTTAAGTGAATCACTATTGACTTAAAAAATGGATGAAACTGGTGTGATAGGATGTATTTAAGTACCTACCTATGTATCTATAGTTATATCTACTGTTTGTTTTTAGACTGTTCCGCTGGGGCCTATGTCTGGGAATACTGGCCGCCATTGGTATTTACTTATACTTTGACGCGCGAGACTCCCCTTCTAGGCTCATATCGTTACTGGGACTGACCATCTTACTGTTACTAGGTAAGTTCGATACCCCGTCACAACATAATGGATATGAAGCCAACAATAACGCAAGCAACACCTGCCACAGACAAACATTACGTATAAAGACTCGCATTAAAGATGCCACTATTTGAATTCCGTCCCATGGACCATCCTTTGACAGACAGAAACCTAAACATAAACAGACATACCTATATAACGTCTGATTGTTCATTTGGACCGTCACAATAGGACGATATCTTCCATTTGGATGGACTAATGGAAGATTTGTTTGTCATTTCTGGAAGACGTTTCTGAAAGAATACAAAGTTTATCGACTACAAACCTACACACCTTTATAATATATAAGCGGACGCCCGCGATTTCACTTGACAAATTATATACACTAAAACCTTCTTCGAGAAACATCTAATGGTGAAAACGGCATCAAAATCCGTTGCGTAGTTTTAAAGATCTTAGCATACATACGGACGGAAGAGGCTCTGGCAATTCCCTCGGTCTACACCTCCAGAGCTCATCATCTACCTGCCCTTATCCTTTATTTGTGGTCGACGTATTATGTTGAGGGTCACTCTCTACAGTATTGTGTACTGTGAGAATCGCCAACAACCGCTAGACGTCGCTGTTGTCGCCACGACTTACCAGCAGCCGGCGTCAATTTGGCGAACTTAATATAAAAAGAAATGTATCTATGTGTCTACCTATTCCTCCTCCACTGTCACTGTCTGTCACACGTCCTCTCCTCAGTCACTCCTTGTCATCTCCTCTTTCACGCATTTCATCCATCGTTTCTTTTTGAGCGTTCCTCTGCTTCTAATGCTCTCTACTTTACCCCACAGGAGTATGTAATGTATGTATGAGTATAAAAGTTAAGAATAAATGTATTTACAGGATTTGTGTTCTCTGCCCACCCCGGCCGAATTAAATGGCGTAGCGTTCTGATGGGGCTACTCATCCAGTTTCTGTTCGGAGTGATCTTCATCAGATGGAATCCCGGGAGGATAGCGTTGCAGTGTTTCTCAGATAAGGTAATTACATCAAGACCATCTGAAATAATGTTACTATATGTATAAATCGCAAAACTAGTCTTGCAGGCCAAGAGCATTGAGCAAGCGGTTGACTGACTCTTTCCAATACAAACGATCTCCCAATTGACTAAGACACCACTAGCAGACCTCTAATATTACGATCACTATTATATCAATATCGCGACTTACGGCGTCGCCAGAGCGCCATCTCCAGCAGAATAGAATATTTATTTATTTGCATACAGTTATTGTTTCCTTATACTCGTACATTCTGCCGTTTGGCATACAAATATTTCGTCTGAGTATAAATTCATGAATTAAATTCAACAATACCTACGACAATGAATAATTCCAATAATACAATATCAACTTAGTAATTGAGCGGAGTTTACGAAGCTCTTTCTTAGACGACTCGTGTATTTCGTTCGTGATCGAACTCCTCCTAAACAACTGAACCGATCTTTTTGAAATTTGGCACGGTCATAGTGACCATCACCGTGTGTGCATATATTTGAATTCATAAAGATCGGTCCAGTCGTTTAGGAGTTCGACCCGGATCGACAAACTCAGCTCAATTATTGCAACAGCAGAATGTATTGCATACCTAGTTAATAATTCCAGTTCATGATGTGGGAACCTTCCCAGTCGGCAATGCCGCAGAGGATTTTTTAAACGATATTTTGTAATGTAAATATTTTTAGTATATAATTATGTATATTGTAATTCTTATGGTAAGAGGTCAGATGTCAGTCGCTTCACGGAAAATATCGAAGTTCAGCCGAATCGCAGTTAGACTGGAAAGCCGACCCCAACTGAGTTGAGAAAAGGCTCGGTGAATGATGATTGTAATTCTTATTGTAAATAAATAGTCAATTAATTAAATAAAAAAAACTAAAAAAATAAATAAAAAAAAATAAAAAAAAATAAAAAAAATAAAGAAAATTGTTTATTAAGTTCATTGATAGAGGTAGTCAGATCCTTGATAGCTACAGCTCATCGGCAAGAAACTCGGATATGGAGTAATAGCTGTTGAGGAACTGACCGCTATGGTAGTCTGTGCATGCAATAACGTTTAGACACAGCTGGTTTCTCCATCTCCCATCTAGATAACTCCTTTGTTCACCAGGTGGCCACGTTCCTGTCATATGGTGTGGACGGTGCCGCATTTGCGTTTGGATATCTGCTTGTTAGAGTGGAAGGAGTTTTTGCTTTCAGTGTAAGTATTTATACACTAGTGGTTCTGTGAACAGTAGACCTCGCGTTATTTTCGCATTTTCCCCCCAATAGAAAAATCCCATCGACAAAAGTTGCGCCTTGCAACAAAGAACACTTGTGCCAAATTTCATGAAAATCGGCTAAAAAATGCGGCCTGTGGACCGGAACTGACACACATACCAACAATGCCAAATCGGCCAGTCCTAACCAGTTCGGTTTCCGTCGAGGACGCTCCACCGTGAGCGCGATCATGCGCGTGAAGAGCCTGACGGAGGAAGCAGTCTCGCAGGGCAAGGTGGTGGTGGCGGTGTCTCTTGACATCGCCAACGCGTTCAACACCTTGCCATGGAGCTGCGTTAGGGAGGCGCTCGTGTATCACGAAACGCCTCTCTACCTCCGTCGTATTGTCGGGGCCTATCTCTCGGAGAGGGCCATAGCTTTCCCCAGCTGGCTCGGGCCAGCTCGGCGAGATGTGTCGTGCGGTGTTCCGCAGGGGTCGGTCCTGGGGCCGCTTCTGTGGAACATCGGCTACGACTGGGTGCTGCGGGGTGCGTTGCCTAGGGGTGTCGGCGTAACGTGCTACGCCGACGATACCCTCGTCACGGCGCGGGGTGCAACGTACCAGGAGGCAGCACTCAAGGTCACGACGGGTGTTGCTCGAGTCGTGGGTCGGATACGGCAGCTGGGACTGGAGGTGGCCTTACACAAGTCCGAGGTTCTGTGTTTTCACAGACCTCGGAACGGTCCACCAGAAGGTTCCAGCATAAATGTGGGAGGCGTAAGCATCGGCATCAAGCCCTCGATGAAGTACCTAGGGATCGTACTTGATAGCCGATGGAACTTCGGACCACATTTCCGAAGTTTGGTCCCCAAGGTGACGCAGGCATCGGTCGCGGTTTCGCGACCTCCTGCAGGAGACTGTACCTGGGGATCGTGCGGAGTATGGCCCTATACGGGGCTCCCGTATGGGCGGATAGGTTGGCGATCAAGGGAACGTGACTCTGTTAAACAGACCACTTAGAACCTTGGCCGTCAGAACCATACGGGGGTACCGCACGATCTCCGGAGAGGCTGCATGTCTCCTAGCCGGGACCCCTCCATGGGACCTGGAAGCGAGAGCCCTTGCGTCATTGTTCCAATGGCGCAAGGAGGCGCTGGAGCGGGACCACAGGCCTGCGTCTCGAGAAATCGAGGACCAGCGGTCCCAAGTCCGCCAGGATCTCATGGAGTCATGGAGGGTGCGACTTGAGCAACCCAAGGGGGGTGCCATCTTCATCGCGGCGGTGAGACCGATCATGGACGATTGGCTGCAGAGGCAGCATGGTGACCTCACGTACCGTGCGACGCAGATGGTTGCCGGGCATGGATGCTTCGGTAGCTATCTGTTTCGCATGCATCGTGAGGTCACACCCCGGTGTCAACACTGCGAGGTTTCCGACGACGACACCGCACTCCACACGCTGGTGGAGTGCTCAGCGTGGGCGAGTCAGCGCCGGGACCTCGTAGTGGGTCTGGGCGTGGATACCCTCTCGCTGGGGACCATGCTTCAAGCCATGGTATCCAGCGGGAGTAGGTGGAACGCGGCCGTGTCCTTCTGCGAGCAAGTCATGCTCGCGAAGGAGGCGGCCGGGAGGGAGAGGGAGCGTACCCTCCCCGCCGAGTTCCGTAGTCGGCGGCCAGGCCGCCCCAGACTACGCGACTACGCCCAAGACTATCGTCCTCCATGATCGGGGCCTGAGGACGGCGGGATCGCCACCCACCGTCCTTACAGAAGCAGGCTAGAAGGGTTGCGTGCTGCGGGGCCTTTGCCCCATAGCACGCAACCAGATTCACTTACTGACGCGGGATAAAACCCGACCCCAATGACGCGGGATTCTCGTCCCGACCAAACACCCGCAGAGACCACAGAGGTGGTCAAAGTCCGCCGGGCGCCACTGGATATACCCTCTGCTAGTAACCAGAGACGCCCGGCAACGGACGTTAGAGCGGCCACGGCCTTGGGCCGCGGAATTTAAAAAAATAAAAATAAAAAATAAAATAAAAATGCCGGCCAGTCCTCGAGTTAAAACTGAGACGCTCACTCGCTCGGTCAATTAAAATCTGAGTGATAAAAGACAGTCATAAAAGTAGCCTAATAAAGTCAATGTCAAATATAAATTACCTATTTATGTAGCTAGACGAGTGATAGACATAGTAACGTAGATTAGAGTTTTAAAAAGTATCCTACCTATTATCGGTCCAGCAAAGTCAAATATACTTTTTTAAATTAGCTGAAACCAGTGCACCCTTGACCCCGGGTCTTGTATGTAACAGGGTCGAAACGTCTTGGACAATATAGAGGTATACATCTCAATAATCTCGTAAAGTGTCTTAAGTTTATAATAAGTCAAATATGTAATTATTTGGTCATTCAATCAAGAAAGCGAAGAGAAAGGTTAATGTTGCCCGTCCGCTTTATAATATACTAGCTGTTCGCCGCAGCTCCGCCCGCGTGATGTAGTTTACTCATTCCCAGTTCCCGTGGGAACACATAACCGGGATAAAAAGTAGCCTATGTTACTCAGGGTGAATTTTTGAAATCGGCACAGTAGTTTTTGAGTTTATTCATTACAAACATACAAATCTTTCCTCTTTATAATAGTAGTATAGATATAACGCATTTATTTTGTTGCCATGGATTAACTCGTATCACCATGCCCAGGATTCATCAATATTATGATTGTATATCTTTCCTTTTTTATTTTTTTCCTTTCTCTTATTTACTCGTGTTTACGTGACGTTTTATTCAACTATATTTATATAAACCACTATCCGGCCGTTCCTAAAAACCAGCGCTCTCTGACTAGCACCATGCAGACAGCATTACGCTGAGGGACGGCCGTTTATGCCACGTTATTATTGTCAGTGCGTAAAACATAGGTCCAATTTTTATTTTATTTTTAGTTTTTGCTTTGTATTTTTGTTATGTAACCTATGTGTGTTTGTTTAGTTTATGGCATAATGAAGGATTCTTTCTTTCTTTCTATAAAAACAGGCCATGTGCGTGTCGGGCCACGCATAGAATATAGTTCCGAAGTCACACACAATAGCCTCTATAACTCTTGAACTAACAGAGTTATCTAATCCGCTATAGCATTCTTTCCTTCCAAGTTCATTACGTAATGGCCATCATGATTTATGTCAGATACTTATGTCATAATCATCATCTCAACCTATTTGACGCCTACTGCTGGACATAGGCCTTCCCCAAAGAGGGGGGAATTCAGCCTACATATACTACGCTGGCCGGATGGGTTGCTATAGTGTTTTGTGACGAGTTTTGACCTTGATCTCGACTTATTCCAGACGCTGCCGGTAATTTTCTTCTTCAGCATGTTAGTGGAAGTGCTCTTCTTCTGGGGAGCTCTCCAGTGGTTTGTACTGAAGCTCGGTCAGTTGCTGCGAGCCGCCACAGGGACTACTGTGTGTGAGAGTGTCATCGCTGTTGGGAACGTGTTCTTGGGAATGGTGAGTCCTGGTAAATTCTGCGTGGAATGTTGAAGATGAAACTTTAAACACTAAAAAGTCTTTAGACTTTATAAAATTAGTGTAACTTTACTGAGGTTTCCATTTCGCCAATTAATTATTTGGTCTCATGTATACCTAATATGCGAGTAGTTTATTGCCGTCAACCGGGTACCTTACCGTATATTTTTTAACGTGTTTCTTCCGAAGAAAATATTGACCGACCGACCGTGTTTTAATCGACAGGTGAGATTGTGAGACAGCTGAGATGTTCCTTCAAGATCTTGGACCCTGGTGTGCAATAAAAATATTCGTCGCTTGCTTTAAATTGAACTCAAACAAGTGTGGTTACCTTTTTTTTTTAATTCCGCGGCCCAAGGCCGCAGACTCACCTACGTCCGTTGCCGGGCGTCTCTGGTACACATGCAGAAGGTATTTCCAGCGGCGCCCGGCGGGGTGTTACCTTCCCTTACTTTAATAGTATTGACTTCGGCCAGCACCTCCACCACCACCAGCCTCAAACCAGCACCTGTTCCCATTCCAGGAGGAACGTTCTACCAACTGATCAAGACACCACTAGCCCAAGACCTCGAAACTTGCCACCATATTATCAAAGTGTGACACTTATGACGTCGATACTTTCCTTTCCACTTACCTAATTCTCCATTTCAGACAGAGTCAATCCTCTTAATCAAGCCGTACCTGTCTCTGCTCACACCCTCGGAGTTGTTCGTGGTCATGTCTTCAGGATTCGCGACTGTCTCTGGTAAGGGAGGCCAAATATTTTTACCAGTTGGACGACGGAAGTAAACTGCTGGCGTAACTATTGCGGTGATATCTCTTATTTAATGGAGGGTGACCAGAGAAAACTGCTTGACTGTGCTGTTCAGAAAAGAAAGTAGGAGCAACATTGAGGTGTAGTACTGAAGGAACACCATGCAGTCGCGGTAGATGAGTGGTAGGTGGTGGCGGTGCTTACACGTAATCAGTTGCACGCATTCTACTGTCCTTTCTTTTAAGGAAGTTTGTTCTTGACAACCTTTTCTCATTTAGCGACCAGCTCCAGGAGTATGGCAATGGCGTTTGACCGAATGGACAATTTTGATGTCATAATCTGTCTGTGTTCCGAGCTAGGGGCCACAATATCGGATCTCCACAAAACACAGCACAAGTGTTATTTGATTTAAAACATTTATTTTCTCGAGAGCTGTTTTTTATTGGGGGAATAGGCCTAAATAAAGCCTAATCTATACTAGCAGCCCGCTCCGGCTTCGCACGGGAAATTTAAAATAACTATTAAGTCACAAATGTTTGTGAATAAATGTGCCCAATTCCCACGGGAAACGTCTTTTCGGGACAAAAAGAAACCTATGTCACTCAGGGACAATTCAGCTACATATACACGTTGATTTTATTACCGTCAGCACTACGCAAGGGTTCGCTTTCGGAATAATTTTTGAACCAACTGGCAGCATTACTTTGAAAAACAAACACATTTTTTTTAGAAATCTAAAAAATAATATTTAGTTTCTAGACATCAAATGAGAACCCGTTGTAGTGGACTCACTCTCTTAAATACTTAAGTTTTACAACGATAGTTACGGTACAGTTCGTTTTCATTCAACAATGCGCTGGCACAAAGCAAGCGTACGCCGCCGCCGGCCCTCACCTCAGCGTACCCCTCCGAATCCTCCTAGCGGCGCGACGCGCCGACACTGCAGGCTGCGGCTCGCCTGTCCAGTAGACCTCGTGACAGCGCTGGTGTCTGTTGCGTAATCGTGTGTGTCAGTGAGTAAAATGAGTCGTCAGTACGAATATTCGAACGTGGAGTATCTAGCTGTGTATGTAATGGTACAATTGTATGCCATTGCTAACCACAACCTACAAGAGGCTAGACGATTGTACTCCCAGCCGGAGCACTTAAATGCGTTACGGCTACGAGGAGTCAGTGATCCTCAAGTGCCGACACGCGGGACCATCTTGGCTGCAACCCAGCGCTTACTCGACCACGGACAGTTCCACCGGACACCGTTACATGCACAAGCCCGAGGCCGTTTGAATGATTATTCCCAAATGGAAGTCATCAAACCCGCGAAGAACTACGCAGTGCGATAGTGGACGCTTTTGATATTGTGAAAAGTGATAGAGACACATCGAACAAGTTGAAAGACAATCAATTATCACGTGCACGTTTGTGTATCGAAAGGAATGGACTCCATATCGAGCAGTTACTTCGGTACAGAGAACTGTAAATTAGTGTAAATAAACTGTAAATAGGTATGTAAGTTTGATTTTATTTGTGAATAGCTCCAATTTTTTAAATACGCCTGAAATACCTCCTCGCAGTCAGTTGTAGTTCAGTGTATTTTTATTATTATTATTACATAGTTCAAAAGTCATTAAGTCGCTATTGTTAATAATAAAGTAGGTATTATAGACGGTCCTAAGCCCGTGTAAAGTACGAAGGAGAAATTGGAGTGTGTATTTTATGTTCAAGTAGGTATGTTTCGTAGTGATGCTGGCCATATTGGCTGTGCGGGGTCATTGCTCCCTACCACATGATTTGCGCGGTACTTAGAAGCGCTCGAAGGATGGATGTGTGTGTGCGATGCGTGCAGCCTTGAGCCTGGCGTCCACGTCAATTCATCAATGAAATATCGTACTGCTACTAATGTTAAACTTGATCGAGTGAGAAGAATTACAGAAATGACTAACTTTTTTATTATTATCAGTACAGTAATTTAGATGTTAAAAAAGGAATGCAAATATTATTCCGAGAGCGAACCCTTTCGACTGCTGACGATGATAAAATCAGCGTGTATATAATTACAGCGGCTCCCCCCACTTGATATAGTTTTCTGGTACCCAATTCCCAAGAGAACACTTCTCCGAGATAAAAAAATAGCCTATGTTACTTAGGGATAATGTAGCTAGATTCAAACAAACAAACATTATTATTAATAGTATATTGTAAACGGGACTACCAACGAAAATCAATGGATTGCGTCCCTCGCCATTCTAGTTCGTACTACTGCGTTAGTACCGACGATGAAAGTAGATGGCGCCACCAGTAAATTTAAATGTCGCTATTAAGATTCTCGGAGGGTCAATGACGTCCTCGACACTCAACTGGAATTGTGCTATACAAATAACTTCGAGTTGGTTCTAGTAGTAGAGTGAGCTGGATAGCGGATATAGGCAAGCGGCAAATCCCAAAAAAGTGCTTAGAAATGAAAATGTGATTTCCCCAATACAAATTTTTACTTTTTGTAAAAAAAACAGTTTTCAAATCTTTAGTTTGTCGATAGTCAACTATTTTTGATCCCGGCAAAGAGAATACAATACTACGTAAGAAGAGACGGGACTCCCATAGTGCAAAATAATCTTACAAAATGTCAAATCAGGGATAACGTTATGTAGCCAACCTAACAAATGTTACACATACAGAGTCGCCAACGTAAGGAAAAAAAATAGAGATTAATAATAGAGTGCCACTTAATACTATTTTATTTATCGATATCGATAAATGCAGTGGCATTTATCGATATCGATAAACGCAGTAGTCCGTACTTTTTTTAAATAATTTTATATTGTGTAACATTATGACCCTTTTTATTTAAAACTCACTTTAGTAGGCTAGAAGGTTTTATATAATCTACAATCTGCTTCGCTTCTATTGTGTAATGATGATCCGGTTATCTGAGCCTCCAATACATCCTTAGTCCATAGCACCCAACAGTCCCTCTTGTTCTCCTTTCTGTAAGTATAAATTAGAGCTCAAGCAACCATTGTCACTTGTCTAAGTATCCTACATTCTAAACTATGGTAAACCTGGTTTCATCTTTTCTTTAGGTAAAAGGAAGGGTTAGGCTTTTCTCTTTAGCATACAATTGAATGAACCAGGGAATGATTTATCTAAGGGCAAGTAAGTTACTATACTCACTTTATACTACACACAATGGTCAGACGGTCCTGGTGGATCATCGGAGGCCGTCTACCCTTTACTGTACAACTCTTTCACTCTACTCAATGCTCGGACGGCCCTGCTGTGGATTCAATACATCACATCAGAGGAAGCCGTCCGTACTCTACTTTGAGGACGTCTCCTCACTCTCATCTGGCGGTCCTGATGGGGGTCACATACACCCCGTCACAGGAAGCCGCTCACTTTACTTTAGGGACGTCCCCAACACTCTTTAAGGACGTCCCTCATCTCTTTACTTGGCGCCTAGATGAACATAGGACGTCTCAATCCATCCCCAATTAAGTAAGTTACATGAAACCAATACAAAGGATATCAACGTCCCGGCATCTGTCTGGTGTGTCACTCACACTCTCTTTCTTTAGTCTCTTTACAATTCTATTAGTCTCAACAGGTTACTCAATTCAGTATCACTTTAACGGGTCAAACTTACTTTCACGGTTGGATGGAGGTTACTTTCCATAGACATAGACATCTTAGATAGGTAATATAAATAAGATTTTAATAATTATTAAAAAAATAAAATAAATAGTAGATAATAACCACAACCACTGTTTATTAGGTAGGTACGTAAAAATCAGTTTTGTACCACCCAAAACCTAAGCAATTGTTATTGTTGGAATTTACTCCTTAAGAATCGATTTTCATATATAAGGCGCCCGGTATGAGAAAAATCCGAGGGGTAAAACCTACTAACAAGTAACGAAAATCGAGTCACGTTTTTGGTGCGCACCTCTAGTGCGCAACTTTCTAATTTGTTATGGTTAGATACTCGTACTTAAGGAGTAAACTCCAGTCGTGCGTCGGAGCTGACACACACACTTTTTTTATCACCAAATCAAAGTTCATGCAATTGAAAAAACCTTAAGAAATCACACATAAAAAAACACGTTACACAGAAAAAATTGTACACAAACATAAGAAAGTTACCTACTAAAAGAAAGTTCGTTACGCGGGTCGCGGTTTAAAGTCATGACGCAACTGATTGTTTACGTTTTATGTAAACAAACAATCGATCGACGAATCGACCCGAACAAACCGGTTAATACAGGTACAGGTACCCATGCATGCGGCCAAGTTCAGCGCGTGATCGACGGGTCACGAAATGATCGAGTCTTTTAGAGATCGGTGATTGACTCACTCGTATACGACTTGCGACCCAATCTTTTTGATTCGATCAATCGTGATCGACACAGGACTACCTTGGACCAAAAGGCGTCGATTGGTAAGAAAACAAAATTTGTGCGGTTGGGCTATTAATAAACAAATTAATTTGTTAACTGATAAAAAGTTGGTTTTTATATTGGAAAATGATTTCTAAGGGTAAAACGGGCAAAATAGAACACTTTTTACTTTGTGATTTTTTCGAAAAAATGCGTTTTAATGAAGTTTAACCATTTTAAAGCGCAAAAATTCACATCATCACATTCAACATTTTTTATCTCGACGACTTTTGATCAAATTCAAAAAAATCCTGCTGCAGAATACTTATCAGATCTTAAGCTTCAACTGACTATTTTTCAAAAGGAGAAAATATACATTTTTCACATCGTAAAATAGCGTAGCGTTTTTCCGAGTTAAGATACACTATTATACGCATGTAGAGTCGCGTCAACTCGTATAAAGTGCGTTCAATTTGACAGGATTCAAACGGGCAACAATAAGGAACTCCAAAATAAAAAAAAAAAGACCCAATAAATAATTACCCGTTATAATTCAGTTCATCACAGACAAAATAAATATTTCAGGATTCACGTTGCATTAATTCGCGCAGGTGTAGGAGAGCAGGATTGTAAATATTGAGTTATTATTGCTACGTACGTATTACTACGTACTCAATGATTGTAGGAGGCTATTTTTTTAGAATATATTTGTATTGAAACCAATCCACGAGTAGTCCTTATACCTCGTTCCTCCGCCACCCACCCATCTTCTACAATATTAGTAATAAGTGTAGCTATTTTTTTTTTTTTTTATCTCGGGAAAGTATTACCGTGGCAATTGGGCATGGGTACAAGAAAACTATCAAGCGGGCGGTACCGCGGCGGCCAGCGACCACTAGTATAGTTTTAGTTTAAATCCCCCCCCCCAGGCACGATCCTGGCCGCGTACATCGGCTTCGGCGCGGAGCCGGCGCACCTGGTGACTGCCAGCATCATGTCCGCGCCCGCCTCCGTCTGCGTCGCCAAGCTGATGATGCCGGAGACCAAGAGGTCTTTGACCACCGTCGATAATATACAGCCAGTCATCAGGTATGTCCAATTTAAAATAAATATAGATTATAAAAGTAAAAAATATGGCAAAAAAATTGCCATATATTTGAGAGTTTTCGGAAGTTTTTTCATAAAATCTAAACAATGTTCAACATCATTTTAGAGATCTTTGACCATGCTGAGTTGATTGCGGCTGGTCTTGAGTCTCTAACTATTACCGTTCTCGATTTGACCTTGACCTTGAGATCAGAGGTCAAAGATCAAGTTCATTTTGGGGGGTTTTCGACTATGCTAAGTCGATTGGCGTTTACACTGAGTCTCTAGCTCTTACCGTTCTCGAGTTGAAAGTTGTTCACGGACGGACGGACATCACTGTTGTACATGTATAAGAGATTTTCGTTTCGAAAACTCTAAAAGCGACTGAACAGCGACAAGCTTTTATAACATGTAAATTGTGTAATGAAAATGTACCTAAGTTGATAGTAAAAGTTTTAAAGTTTATTTTGGTCTTTTAACGCATTCAAACAAAAGTTTGTTTTTAATCGTGCGAAACGCCCAGGACTTTAATTGGCTGTGACATGCGGCTGGCACGTAACATTTTGTTGCCTTTCATCAACATTTCATCGCAAGGCAACGGGTTTCAATTTTTTTCAAAATTACAATATGGCTGCTACTTTTTATTAAACTCATTCGGCCATTTAGGACATCAGCTCATTATAAATGAGCCCGGTGACGGCAATAGGCCTGCCCTCCTATTTCGTGACTAAAACTACTGGTAAATTGTGGGCATGTAATGCGCCTCTGTCTACCCCTTCGGGATATAGGCGTGATGTTGTATGTTGTTTTTAAAAAGATTTTTTTACTTTTATTCTATTTTGTTAGTAATATGGGCGTGAATAGGTCTAAGTTATCTACAATCGTCTTGCCCTACTTGGGTACTTGGGTACTTGGGTACTTGGCTACTTGGGTACTTGGGACCAACAAGGTTGCTTATGAAATGTGTGCGTATAAAGAGCGAAGGGATAGAGACTTTCATGATGATGACTGAAACGTTCCATAGTGATTAGTCTGACTAGACTGCTTCGGTGGCGTGGTTGGTAGTGCAGCGGCTTTCGACGCCGGAGTCTTGGGTTCGATTCCCGGTCGGGACAAACTTTGTGTGATGACACATACGTTTGTACCGAAGTTTGGGTATTTCCTATATGTATGTATTTACAAAAAAAAATTATATAAGTATTTATATCAGTTTATCTAGTACTCATATCACAAGCTCTGATTAGTTTAAGACTAGATGGCGTTGTGTGAATTGTC
Source organism: Nudaria mundana (assembly GCA_963556515.1). Taxonomy (NCBI): domain Eukaryota; kingdom Metazoa; phylum Arthropoda; class Insecta; order Lepidoptera; family Erebidae; genus Nudaria; species Nudaria mundana. Next base: position 7,579,551 of record OY748315.1, read on the forward strand.
CTAACATATTTATTTATTAGTTCTTTAACTAATGGTAGATGGCTCTGTATTAACGCCGTAACATTAAACGTAACATTGGTAATATGATCGCAAGTTTCGAGGTGTTAGGCTAGTGGTGTCTTGGTCAGTTCGTTGAACATTCCTACTGGATGTCGCTGGGTCGAGTCCAGGCCAAAACTTTCCTTAGAAAAAAAAAATTGAAATTTTTTGCTTTGACAACAATGTATACCTAAATGTTAGCTCGTTCTGTACTTAATATTGTAATTTCATACTAATAGAAAAGAGATCCCGTAAATTTTATTGCTAGGTTCTTTATCTCAGGCTCTCACTATTGTTTTGCGAATCTGGCAGTAACTTTAATTGTAACCTTTATAAATGACTGACTTTCAAAAGGGTTACCTGGTAAAACACTTGAATAAACATATTTTTCATTTTTATTTTCATCAGTAGGTAAAAAAGAGGTTTCTCTTCAATTCTCTCTTCTTTTGTTTGTCAGTCAAGACCAATCAGCTTTATCAGCTGCGACCCGAGGAGCTACTAACGGCATCAGTCTAGTCCTCAACATCGTCGCCAACATTGTAGCCTTCGTAGCCGTGATAGCCTTCATCAACGGGTTCATAGGCTATTGCGGCGGTCTACTAGGAAACCCGGATCTCAACCTAGAGTTCATCTTTGGGAAGATATTTATCCCACTGTGTTGGGTTATGGGTAAGTTTGTATTTACATTATTTTGGGTTCTATATCCTAAATCTCCAGGGATCAGGTCGCGCTCCCCTGCACGCGGTGCAAACAAACGGTCGATGCTCTAGCAAAGATACCCTTGGCTCGCCACCTATTGGCGAAAAGTGGGTGTAATAAGCACCTATGTCTACCCCTTCGGGGTATAGAAGTGATTTGTGTGTAATGCTTGGTTCATAGTGGTCCCACCGAGATCAACGAGCATAAAAGTGCTTGGTTGGTGGCAACAGGCTCGCCCCTGTTATTTTGGACCAAAGTTAACTACCTATTGGCAAAAAGTTTTATAGGCGCCTGTAGACCCTTGGGGAAAGAGGCGTGAATAATACCCATGTTATTTTTACTATCCCTTTTTTTTAAATTCCACGGCCCAATTAAGGCCCTGGCCGCCCCTACATCCATTGCCGGGCGCACTCGGAAGAATACCCAGTGTCGCCCGGCTCTCGAGAAATCGAGGACCAGCGGTCCCAACTCCGCCAGGATCTCATGGAGTCATGGAGGGTGCGACTTGAGCAACCCAAGTGGGATACCACCATCATCGCGGCGGTGAGACCGATCATGGACGATTGGCTGCAGAGGCAGCATGGTGACCTCACGTACCGTGCGACGCAGATCGTTGCCGGGCATGGATGCTTCGGTAGCTATCTGTTTCGCATCCATCGTGAGGTCACACCCCGGTGTCAACACTGCGGGGTTTCCGACGACGACACCGCACTCCACACGTTGGTGGAGTGCTCAGCGTGGACGAGTCAGCGCCGGGACCTCGTAGTGGGTCTGGGCGTGGATACCCTCTCGCTGGAGACCATGCTTCAAGCCATGGTCTCCAGCCGGAGTAGGTGGAACGCGGCCGTGTCCTTCTGCGAGCAAGTCATGCTCGCGAAGGAGGCGGCCGGGAGGAAGAGGGAGCGTACCCTCCCCGCCGAGTTCCGTAGTCGGCGGCCAGGGCGCCCCAGACTCCGCGACTACGCCCAAGACTATCGACCTCCATGATCGGGGCCTGAGGACGGCGGGATCGCCATCCGCCGTCCTTACAGAAGCAGGCTAGAAGGGTTGCGTGCTGCGGGGCCTTTGCCCCATAGCACGCAACCAGATTCACTCACTGACGCGGGATAAAACCCTTCCCCAACGACGCGGGATTCTCGTCCCGACCCAACACCCGAAGAGACCACAGAGGTGGTCAAAGTCCGCCGGGTGCCACTGGACATACCCTCTGCTAGTAACCAGAGACGCCCGGCAACGGACGTTAGAGCGGCCGCGGCCTAGGGCCGCGGAATTAAAAAAGAAAAAAAAAAAAAAGTGTCGCCCGGCGCGGCGGTGTCATTTGTACCGTAATTTCTGGGAAATTTAGTTATTAATTACATATTTAGGTACAAACTTGATATCGTTTGAACGTGTAAAATCGTTAAGTTCGCTTATAACTTTGTTGCCAAATATATCTCAAACATTCAAAGTTCACGCACGGAATTAGACTGGATTTTTTCTCTTATAACACTATACCAGTTAGGCCAATGATGACCCGTCTAATAACTTTGAACTTCTGCGTCATTTTTTTCCTTACTAGCGGATGCCGACTGCTTTGCCCGTGACAAATTATATACTAAAACCTTCCTCAAGAACCAGTCTACCTATTAGTGAAAGCAGTATGAAAATCGGTACAGTAGTTTTTGAGTTTATGGCGAATATAGACGCTTTGTTTTATAACTAGTACGGTGTCTTGCGCGGTGCTTCGCGCCGCACCACGCCATAGGTTTTGGCCTATAACCTTTGACCCCTTAGGGCGAGGTAAAATTTTCGATTTTTTGACTTGCCTCCAGATCGAGGGCTATCCATAGAGGAGTCAACCATCATTGGAGCATAAGCAGTTCTCGAGAGCTAAGGGGGACAAAAATTACATTCCCCATTTGTACATATAGATATGTTGTGATGCTTTGAGTGGGAGATACTGACCCTATAGCAGGTCTGATAATGTTAATTATTCCTGGCAGGAGTACCTTGGGAGGAATGCGAGCATGTCGGGGCTCTGATAGGTCTCAAGACTGTAGTTAACGAGTTCGTCGCGTACCAGAGGATGGGAGAAATGAAGAAGGAGGGATTACTGTCGGTAAGCTGTTGGTTGAATGGCCAAAGGTTCGATTCCCAGGTTGAGACTAATTGAGGTACGATCTGTGTCTAAATATTTTTGACGAGCAAGGGAAGCGTCTATATTTCGAGATTGGACAATTTTGCTTTTGTCTGTGTCTGTCTGTCTGTATGTGTGTTACGAGCTAGCGGACACAGTTTTTATCAATTCATTACGAAACTTGGCACAAGTGTTCCTTTATTTACCTACTGAAACCATTTTTTCATCGTGAACTTTTTTGTATTGGTGGGAAAATGGAAGGAAAATAATATTTTTAATGTTTTTCTGGGCTTGTGCCACAAAACTTGGTACAAGTATTGCTTTTACTTGAAACAATTTTTTCATCATGAGTTTTTAATGTTCGCGAGGTTTCATAATAGTTAAGATTGTATATTTCAGCCGCGATCAGAGCTCATAGCCACGTACTCCCTGTGCGGGTTCACGAACCCGAGCTCGGCGGGGATCATGATCGGAGCCATCGCAGCCATCGCGCCCAACCAGAGGGAGACCTTGGCTAATGTGAGGATATTTCACTTATAGTTATTTTACCCGATTATATAGTCCGAGACGCCCAGGACTTTAATTGGCTGTGCCACAGCGGCTGGCACGTAAGATTTTGTTGCCTTTCATCAACATTTCATCGCAAGGCAACGGGTTTAATTTTTTTTTTTCAAAATTACAATATAGCTGCTACTTTTAAATAAATTTATTCAGGTATTTTGGACATAACCCATTATATGTGTGCCCGGTGACGGCAATAGGCTTGCCCCCTATTACGTGGGACTAAAAATACTGGCAAATCGTGGGTGTGTAATGCACCTCTGCCTACCCCTTCGGGATATAGGCGTGATATGTGTGTGTGTGTTATTTTACCAAGATCTCAGAAGTCCAAGTAGTGCACCTGCCGATCAGCGGACAAGGTTCAGACATAGTGTCCGGTTAGCGGCACTAGGTTCGCAACCTATTCCGTGGGGCAAGAACTGGCGAAAACTGGGCGAATAATTTTCCTCAGTCTACCCCTTCGCGGTAATAGGCATGCTATATGTATGTATACTTTACTTGCTGATTCCCACGATAAGATCACGTTTGTTGTATGGGAGCCCCCTTAAATATTTATTACTAGTACGGTGTCTTGCGCGGTTTTGGTCTATAACTTGTGACCCCTTAGGGCGTGGTCAAATTTTCGAATTTTTGGCTTGCCTCCAGATCGAGGGCTATCCATACAGGGGTCAACCATCATTGGAACATAAACAGTTCTCGAGAGCTAAGGGGGACAAAAATTACATTCACCATTTCTATATACTTATTCAATTTTATATGTTGCTATAGAGGCAACAGAAATACATCATCTGTGAAAATTTCAACTTTATAACTATGATCATGAGATACAGCCCAAGACAGACGGATAGCGAAGTCTCAGGGTTCCTGTTTTAACCCTTGGGTACGGCACTGTAAAAACTAGTCATACTTAGGTAAAAAGTAACCTAGAGGTTACTTTTACTACTAGCCAGGAGGATCAGGATCTGGAGAGGGTACACTCGGGTCTTCGAGCGGTGACACCACGTGGTTCAGTAGTAACGGGGTAAGGTCCATGTGGAGGTGCAAAGCGACCTTTATACCAATTTTTATCAGTATTGACTCTGCCTTTAGAGGGTGAAGGATTAATCAAGGCAATTTAGGCTTCTATGGTAGTGGAACTAAAGCAAACGGCTCATCTAATGGTTTATGGTAAGGGGGGTTCCCCAGTTTTCAAAAGTTAGGTATTATTATAGGTATGTTGTTTTTTTAGATGGCGGTCCGAGCTTTCTTCGCCGGTTGCGCGATATGCTTCATGACAGCATGCATAGCGGGTAAGTAGATAAAAAAAAATAAAGGTCGCTGCATACGTTACGTGTTTTTATTGGACGCGCGGACGGGACGGAACGGGAAGTTTTGGAAATATCGTTTCATACAAAATGTACATGAAGGACATATTATTATGTCACGGAGTCACGGACGGGACGGGAACGGGGCACTCACGGGGCGGGAAAAATATCGTCGCCGACGATGTTTAGCGCGTCCCGCCCCGCGCGTGTCCCGTCCCGTCCGTGTTTCCGCTGCGTATGCACAGTCTCTCCGTTCGTTCCGGAGAGAGAAGTAGTGATGCCTTTGATATTTTTTGTAACATCCTACTAATATTATAAACGCGAAAGTTTGTGAGTATGTATGTATGTATGGATGGATGTTTGTTACTCTTTCACGTAAAAATGGATTTTAATGAAACTTTACAATAATATAGCTTCAGAATAGGCTACAATTTATAAAGATATTGTGTGAATTGTTCAAAATATGACGCGGCGCGACGGGAAAGGGAAAAAATCCAAATTACCACGCGGACGAAGTCGCGGGCGAATAGAAACAAAAATACTGAAAAAGTAGAACAACATACTATCGAGGCATTTTTACAGGGACTTGCACTCACTTAAAATCATTTTCTCCATATTTCAACATTTGGCCAAAGGGCAAATATTTCAAGTAATACACAATTTGGAGCTTCAGCAATTAACAGAAAATGTAACGTCTTCGCAATCTTCGCCTATTATTTTGTCTTCATCATCAATGCCCATTATATCATCGTCTTTGCCATCTTCTGAACAACGATGGACGTTGGATTCAATACAACTTTCTGAACAACCAGGGTCGTCGGAGTCAATACAACTTTATTTCTCGCAGTATGATTCTGTTAAGGACTAATATTTTAAAACAAATGTTACATGATTACAATATTGAAATAAATAACTACTGCATAAAAATGTCTTTGATTACCTTATACTCGTACATACAGCCAAACGTTCTCGAGGAGTGTCTTTCTTGAGTAAATGAGGGCTTAGCTTATTTTCCAGTAAAGCAAAACATTCTTTTGACATACGAAAATACTGATAAATTTGAGTCTCATCATCCAGAAGTTCTTTGTAAAGAGTGTGGTATTCTCCTTCTTGTTCTCTATTGTGCCATGTGGGATGTACAGAAAATCTCCTTTTCTTGTTCGGGGCCGTAGCTACTTCGTCATCTAGGGGGGTATGACTAACCGTCACACCAGTGTGGAACAGAAGAATTTTTTTCTTCACCGTCACACTAGTGTGATACTCGAGATTTTTATTCTTCACAGTCATACTATCATCTTTACATTAAGGATTTGCATTTATATGCGCCTACTTATATACAACCAGAACCTCCTATTCTGTTATGATCGCCTGGTACTTTTTCAGAATAATAAGTTCAAACTTTCAATCGGTTTTCACTGAATTTAAAATCTTGAAGGCTGAGAAGAATGTTGTTATGTATTCCTGGTACATTTGAGGTTTGTGTCTTTTATAATGGACAATCATTTTCATATGTACTCGGTGCACCTGTTGACACATTTAAATAAACTAAACGGATCGAGATTCGAATGAGATTTCGAGAGTGCTTATGTAATTCTGTAGTCCTAGTATTTTATTCGAAATTCGTATCATTTATAATAAAAGATGGCCTCACCATCAATGTGACTAAAGAAATATGGGTACAATAAACAGCTCTGTCTACCTTATCAGAGCATAAAACAGAAGTATCTATATGACATTTTTAAGCACCATCAAAGGTGAACGGTTTCTGATCAAAACTTCTTCGAACACATTTTGAATAAACCAAACTGAGCGAGATAAGAGTTGGCGAGTGCTCTTTTGTAGTTCTGTACTCCTAGTACTTTTGTTGTTTGTGTATCTTATAATAGAGAGCTAAGGGACCCAAGCGGCTCTGGTAAGATATATCAATAAGTAAGATATGCCCTACTAAGCGCATGATATTTTTTTTTGTCCCGATGAAAATTAATAAAGAAATATGTGTCAACAGGTGCACCGAGTACAGATGAAAATGATTGTCCATTATAAAAGACACAAACCTCAAATGTACCAGGAATACATACTCGTAACAACATAAGAGCCTTCAAGATTAGAGAGACTGACCATAAGTTGCATGTATATACAAAATGGTGTGACGGTTAGTCATACCCCGTCCAAGGATCCACTTATTTCTCGCCAGTCACACTAGATAGTGACGGTGACGAAAAAAAATCTTCTGTTCCACACTGGTGTGATAAAATGGTGTGACGGTTAGTCATACCCCATCTAGGGCAATAGCAATTAAAGCCAATTCTTGAAATGAAAAATCCACCTTTCCTTATTACAACACTAGCACGTTAGATCCGAGTCACTGTCACGGTGCGTATGCTTTTACACCACGTTCCCGTTTTAAACAAATAAATCACGTCCCCGTCTCGTTCACGTCCCGTCCGATGTATTATCTCGTTACGTATGCAGTGACCTTAAATTGTATGAAAAATATTTAGTTTCTTTAAAATTCAGTATCTAACAACCATCAAAAGAATAATTCTGTTTCATTAACCCTACCTGAGAGCCTCGACAGTTGATCGACAGGTGCAACATTTACACTGGGGATGTTGGTAAAACATTTGAGTCTAAAAGAGTGATATATATCACCATCATTTTAAATACTGAATGGAGTCAGGCGTTACCTGGCGGAAGTCCATGATAAAACAATGGAAAATATGATGTTGAATTTATATATAATTGCAATGACTGTTCTCTTTGAGACAGTCTTGATAATGCCTCGTGAGTTGGTGAAACATATGTCGACGTTATAATGTTTTCTATTTAGCGAAATCATTGCAATTATATATAAATAATAACTTCATATTCTCCATTGTTTTATCATCATTTTAGCCCATTTGACGCCCACTGCTGATAGACCTCCTCCAAAGAAGGCGGAAGAACCTACAGATACCACGCTCGCTACACGGGATGGTACAATGGCGCGATTTCCTGTAAATAATGATTGTCGAAATGTGGGTTTGCAATACATTTCTGCCTGTCCCCCTGACGACCCCTCTATATGGACCTTTTTCAATTATCCAATAAGTTCATTTGTCTATCCGTCTGTTTCAGGTATGTTGATGCCCGATGATGCATTTGGATAACTAAACCAGTGATATTATTATTAAAATAGACAATAAGTGCTTAAGTAATTTAAAATATAATTTATAATCATAGATTATTTTATTGTAAATATAAATAAATATTTTACATTATTTTTGTTCATTTTTTTTACACAAATAACACTGAATCCCCAAAGGCATAGGCATACTATACGAGTATCTACTCATTTTTACCAGTAATTTATTTGGTCCCACGTAAAAGGGACGAGCCTATGGCCTCTAGCCAGCCACGTAGGGCATAAAGCACGCCAGGTATCCAATTCATTCGAATTCAAAAGATTTCCGCTTCACGCAGTCGCCTCTAGTCGCATTAAAATAGTCAAGAGGTCGACTCTACTTTGTACTGTGCCCTTAAGGCCGAACGAGGCTCGACCAAAGGTTCGAGTCTTCGAAGAAATTAAACATTATTATTATTCCATTTTTCCAATTATTTTTTATTCCAAATATTTTTTTTACAATATTTATATAAAAAGTTACATATAATATTATAAAAAAAATCCATGTCACACCACCACCAGTTGCGGAGCAGGGCCCAAACCACAAGTGGTAGAGGTCACAGACTGAGAAACATCCTAACACAGCCTTGTTATCTGACCCTTGATCCAACAGTCTAGCGAGTCTCTTGATATGTTGATCGAGACTCTTCGCTATTAGTCCATTTGCCGAAACGATTATCGGGACAATGATCGTCGTGTCTACGTCCCACATGGCGGTTATCTCGAAGGTCAGATCGAGGTACTTAGAAAGTTTGTCCTTCTCTGCCTTAACGAGATTCTCGTCATGCGGGACGGCGACATCGACGAGCACCGCCCGGCGCTGAACCCGATCAACCAACACGATATCAGGCCTATTGGCAACAATAGTCCTGTCCGTGATGATTTATCGGTCCCAGTAGAGCAATGCACGACTATTCTCGAGAACTGGCTCTGGTGTGTACTTATAGTACGGTACCTCGGACTCAATAAGGCCGTATTGAAGAGCAAGTTGCTGGTGGATGATCCTGGCCACTTGATTCCTTAATGTCCTCTACCGCTATACCCAATGACTCTGACATACCTAGGTATTTGTATGTTTCGGTCTCGGTGAGAGATCCGAGAGTTATTATCTCAGAAAGTTGTAAATTCAGGTCATCCATATACATCAGGTGAAAAATAACCTCACCCCCTCTATGAAACCGATAGCCTAGCCCTGAATCCTTCAGCAATGTGCTAAGTGGATTCAGTGCTATACAGAACCACAATGGACTCAAACTGTCGCCCTGGAAAATCAGATCAAGTCATGCGGATAAGAAGCACACTCACCACTACCTGGTTGACGAAGGACTGTGGTCCACTACCCCATACACGAGACTACGAAGGATTTAAGAGTCGGATTAATTTTATACAACTCTAAAATCCTCCCTAGCCATGAATGAGGCACCGAATCATACGCCTTCTTGAATTCAATCCAGGCAGTAGAGAGGGCGCCCTTACTCCGCTTAACCTGTTGGCTAATGGCCATGTCAATAAGGAGTAGCTCCTTAATACCACGTGACCCAGCCATCCATCCATTTTGAACACTATCTGAGAAGTTATTTGACATTATATGTGAATTTATTTTAGTTCTCAGAATAGATGTAAGGAGCTTGTAGATGGTAGGTAAGCAAGTAATAGGTCTGTAGTTCTTAGGTTCCGTGATTTATGGAGCAGGAAGGTGATGCCAGTGTTCATGAAAGCGGGTAAGGAACCAAACTCGAGGGCTTCTTGATACTGTGTTGCCAAGCGTTCATGCGAACTACGAACCCACTTTATCCAAAAGTTGTGCAATCCGTCCGGCCCAGGACTTTTCCAGTTCGGTGCCGTACGCATTGCACAACTAACAATAGACTCCATGGGCTCGATGTTATCGCATTCACTCTCGACAACACTGATCATGTTATCCTCCGAATGTTCGACGGGCACCGACCTTAGGTCACTCCAAAATTGATTCATGGCGTGAGCATCTGGCCTCCAAAGTACTCCTTAATTGCTCACTTACCTGAATATATATATCACTCGTATCATCTTCTGTGTCAAGTGCAGTCTCGACTGAAGTCGCACTAATCGGGACCGTCTGTGCTACAGGCGACGGTGCCCTCGTTGACACAGGAGCTGGACGATTAGATAATACATCCAGGCGCAGCCGATCAAGCACAGATTGATCCAACAATTTGCATGGTTGGATAGCCCGCACCTGATCCGAAAGTCGTTGAACGGAAACGGTAACTGTCGGTTGAAGAACCAGAAACAGAGGAAGCATCCTAAAACGATACGCTGTCAGGTTAGTTTCCCCGTCTGTGGCCTCATAGTACGCACGCATGACATGTTCATTTATTATTGGTGTCCACTAATTCCTTGTAATTTTGAAGTGAGATATATATTAGCTATTTATATTGGTGTAAAATGATTCTGAAAACTGATCTATTGTAATAAACTGCACCAATTTTATTATTATTTCCTTTATTTAACTTAATTACATATTTAATACATTTTTAAACAAATCTATAAAAAATACAAATATATTTAAAAATATTAAAAATAGTGACCCACCGGCATACCCGTATACGTATACATATACCCGATACCCGTAGATAGTTAGGGCTTCAGAGAGAGGAATTTCCTCACGATGTGTGCCGTATCGAGCAACACTGCCTTCTGCATCAGGCCCTTAATCCAACCGTCTAACGAGAGCCTCTGTAGGTGTTGGTCGAGGCTCTTGGCGATGAGTCCATGCACGGAAACGATCGGTACAATAACAGCTGAGCTTACATACCACATGTCAACAATCTCGTGGGTCAAATCCAAGTACTTTACTTGTGTCTTTTTCGGCTTTGACGAGATTGCCGTCATGCGATTGCCACTACATACCGAATGCATCATCCGCGTTCATCTGTAATGAGGTTGTACATACCACGGAAGTGTGGGGGCCGAGGCTTTCTTAATGCTAAGACCCTTCACAACCGTGAGGTGTGCAATCTTAGGGAATACTTCCTGCGGGTGGACGAGGATTTGCATCGTGATGTTGCTGCAGTAGACAACGGATTTACCCCGCTCGGTTTGGCTAAAGAGAATTGGCGCAAACCTATAATACTAAGTACCAATGACCGCATGGATGTATGGAAAAGTAAAGAGTTACATGGACGTTTCTATCAGGCCCTACATGGACCTGATATTGATTTAAAATCATCAGTATCCTGGCTACGATTCGGTAATCTATTTGGAGAAACCGAAGGGTTTGTCTTTGCATTTATGGACGAAGTTGTCATGACTAAAAATTACCGGAGGTATATTCTGAAGGATGGTACGGTTGACATATCTCGGGCGTGCCACCGTCCTGGAGAGTCCCTTAGACATATTATCTCTGGTTGTTCTAGTTTGGCTAACGGCGAGTATTTGCATAGGCATAACCAAGTAGCTAGGATTGTCCATCAACAACTTGCTCTGAAATACAAACTCGTGGATTCAGAAGTACCGTATTACAAGTATGTGCCCGACCCAGTTCCCGAAAATGATCATATCACATTGTACTGACTCAGACTATCGCCCTGAAATATACCACGCTCGATCTTTATCGGTCCACCATTACCACAAGTCTGTCGGCATCCTGAATAGCACAAGACGGTCTTCCATTGCCCCATGCATGCCCCTAAGAAGGCACATAGAGTTGCATCAATCTTATACAACTCCAGCACCCTCCTAAACCATGAATGAGGCACAGAGTCATAAGCCTTCTTGTAATCTATCCAGCATGTCGCCAGATCCTTGCGATTACGGTGTACCTGTTGGCTAATAATCATATCAATAATTAGGAGCTCTTTAGTGCCACGAGCCCCACTTCTACATCCATTTTGAGAGATTGACATGATGTTGTTGTCAGCTATGTGGCGCGTTATTTTTTGTCTCAAAATAGATGTGAGAAGCTTATAGATCGTTGGTAGGCATGTAATTGGTCTATAATTTTTAGGCTCTATGGCACTACCAGATTTGTATAAGAGATGAGTAATATCAGTACTTAGAAAATCGGGAAGCGATCCTGAAATGAATGAATGAATGCCCGGTTCACAAAGCGCATCACTCTAGGGCGAGTATTGCCCGACCTGAAGCAAATAAGTTTCCCAATGAGTGCCCTGGTCTCGGCAATACGACGTTCAATCCTATACTGCCAGCCTGGTGTAACAAATTTCGGTCGAGTAGCTTTATCATTTGATATTATTTGCTACTCGACATGCCGCAACAGCCCCACAGTACAGAATCGAATGTGTATCACCGAGATTTTCACTACTATTAAAATGGTCTGACAGTAGTAAATCCAGAGCACACATTAGGGCTATATTTTTCTTATGCGTAGGCAAAAGCGGTAGACGAGGTCTTTCGGTAGGTGTTACGTTTCGATATTCCCTCAGTGCACATTCCAAAGCGCTCCCTAATTGTACATTGCAATGGGTACTTACATCTGTAACCCCGGTATCCAATAAATCATCATGAGTGGGACGTTGTGTGGAAACAGTAGGAACATGTGTACCTGATGATGTAGGTATTGTGATACCAGGATTACCCTGCAAATCTGAGCGAAGCCTCTCAAGCACGGCATCATCCAACATAGGACCACGTTGTATAACCCGCACTTGATCCGATAGACGTTGCGTTGATACGTTAACAGTTGGTTCGAGTTCCTGAAACAGAGACAGCATTCGTACACGATACGCAGTGAGACTAATTCCTCCCTCTGTAGCCGCATAAATTGCCCGCATGACGTTCTCGTTCATGGAAGAAGTCCATCGCATGCGGTGCACATTACCACCGGCAGCGGGGTCCCTAATCGAAGCCGGAGGGCGTCGGGGTCCCAAGCAGGTCGGTGGCCGGCCTCTCCCCTGCCGACGTACAGGTGGAGGCGACGTCGGTGGAGAGAAATACTCGTCAAATACTTATTATTATTATTAATTGGGATTTTTGCCCCAATTTTTTTTGCCACAAACGGTGCCAAGTTAGCGGAAGACACCGTGGGAAATCGGTGCTTCCGCTGCAGCCGGCCCGGCCATAAGGCCAATGGCAAAACGGCGGACCATCATCGGGTCGGCAGCCGTACTTGCGCCGACTCGAGGCCAAAGCCTCGGCCTGTTGCATTTTCGGGGGTTCTGCCGCGGACACCTCGCGCCTATTAAGTGTTTAATTATATGGTATGGTGACCTCACGTATCGTGGCTACTTGTTTCGCATACATCGTGAGGTCACACCCCAGTGTCAACACTGCTAGGTACTCCACACGTTGGTGGAGTGCTCAGCGTGGGCGAGTCAGCGCCGGGAGCTCGTAGTGGGTCTGGGCGTGGATATCCTCTCGCTGGAGACTATGCTTCAAGCCATGGTCTCCAATGCGAGTAGGTGGAACGCGGCCGTGTCCTTCTGCGAGCAAGTCATGCTCGCGAAGGAGGCGACCGAGAGGAGCGCTGAGTTTCGCAGTCAGCGGCCAGAACGCCGCAGACTCATCTACGCCCAGGACCATCGACCCCCTGAGGACGGCGGGATAGAGACCTGCCGTCCTTACAGAAGCAGGCTAGAAGGGCTGCGTGCTGCGGGGCCTTTTCCCCACAGCATGCAACCAGATTCACTCACCGACGCGGGATAAAACCCAACCCCAACGACGCGGGATTTTCATTCTGACCAAACCCCCGAAGAGGCCACCCAGGTGGTCAAAGTCCGCCGGGCGCCACTGGAAATACCTTCTAGTGTCACCAGAGACGCCCGCAGCGATGGACATGGGAGTGGCCGCGGTGTCACGGAATTAAGAGAAAAAAATAAACTTTGCCAAGTTTCCTGCCCGGAACAACCAAACAGACAGAGAAAAGCAAAATTGTCCAGTATGGTCTCGACATATAAACGTTTCGCTCTCTCGGTCAAATTGCTACCCAAAGGGTAAAATGGGAACCCTGTTACTGAGACTTCGCTGTCCGTCCGTCCGTCCGTCATTCTGTCTTGCGCTGTATCTCATGAACCGTAATAATTAGAAAGTTGCAATTTGTACAGATGATGTATTTCTGTTGCCTCTATAACAACAAATAAAAAACAGAATATAATAAATATTTAAGGGGGCTCCCATACAACAAGCCCTTTATGAGCGAATGCGTCTCGCACTTGTCCGGTATTAAACAATTACTCTATTATTTTTTCTTATTCTAGAGAAGGCTCGAAGCATTCTCAAACTGGTCAAAAATACATATTACAACTAATTCAAAGCAGGTTCCATTTACGAAAATGACAGAAGTACGCCAAAAATGTCACTGCAAAATCATGCACTCTATAGATACAAGATTAATAATAAAAAACCATATACAATTTGGGAAGTCATACAGTTATGATACCGTATCGAAATTGCGAAATAATCGCTAGTGTCGTATTCTTTTTTGTGATCAAAATTTTCTGTAGTTTATATATTTGGTACAGAGGTATGTATAAAACGCAGACAACACTTAGTAGTATACCGGAAAAGAACGAAAATGAGGAGGAGCATATGGCCACGAAATGGGTTCCCAAGAAAAAGCACGAAGTCCTCAAAGCAAAGTACAAATGCTTAAAGAAACTATTCCAAATATACGACGCCAGCGTTATAGGAATCCTGCCCGAGTCGTACGGCACTGAGGCTTATTTAGACGAAGAGATACAAACTAAAAGGCGAAGGAAAAAAAGATCACATCGAACCAAAACTGATGCATGTGCTGGAACTAGTGAAATTTCAAACGGTGATGTCACGCAGCAATCTTTAGGGGACGATTCCGAAAAGGAATCTATTGCAAATGTGGTGATCAGAGATCTTAAAATGAAGCAGCTAACAAATTCGGCTACGATGGTAGAGAACGTCGCTACGCAAGATTCTAGAGAGAATTTCCATGTCATGATTGAACAGGAGTGCGAGTGTACACAGACGTGTGAACCGCCTCTCCCTCACGGTATACCATTATTAATGTTGAACGAGAAGCGAAGGCTTACAAGATTTCAAAGCTTCATTCACAGAATATTCGGTATTCGGTACGAGAGACCGTACAAGAACTATGTTCTTCCAAACGGGCATGTTTATGCCGCGAGCGATAACACATCTCATTATAACTATAGCGAAAAGAGAAGGCGGAGAGGTTTGAGATTCAGGAAAATGAAACGACCGAAAAAGATCCAGTCTGAGTCTGCCCTCAGAGATAAGAGTCCAGTAATTCTGACGTACGTGCAATCGGTGCAGAGGAGTTGTTTGATGGACACCACGCAGCGGCAGTGTCCTATTACTGGATGTTCGATGCTATCCTATGGTGAGTAAACTATATGTCAAGTTTATTGCCTACTTAAGTATTGACTGGAAAACACTCCATATATTTTCAGCGTTACATAACTGTTCAGATGATTTTTGATTTCAATCGTGATATATTTTAGGATAATATATAATAGTCCGAAACGCCCAGGACTTTCATTGGCTGTGCCATAGCGGCTGGCATAACGTAAGATTTTGTTGCCTTTCATCAACAATTCATCGCAATGGTCTTCAATTTTTTTTTTCAAAATTACAATAAAGCTGCTTTTCTATTTAATGCCCTGCTCTAACATCCGTTGCAGGGCGTCTCTGGTAACAAGCAAGTATTTCCAGTGTCGCCCGGCGGACTTTGACCACCTCTGTGGTCTCTGCGGGGTTTTGGTCGGGATGAGAATCCCGCGTCGTTGGGGTAGGGTTTTATCCCGCGTCAGTGAGCGGGTGGCGATCCCGCCGTCCTCAGTCCCCGATCATGGAGGTCGATGGTCTTGGGCGTAGATGAGTCTGCGGCGCCCTCGCCGCTGACTACGGAACTCGGCGGGGAGGGTACGCTCCCTCTCCCTCTCGGCCGCCTCCTTCGCGAGCATGACTTGCTCGCAGTAGGACACGGCCGCGTTCCACTTAATCGCGCTGGAGACCATGGCTTGGAGCATGGCTTCCAGCGAGAGGATATCCACGCCCAGACCCACTACGAGGTCCCGGTGCTGACTCGCCCACGCTTAGCACTCCACCAACGTGTGGAGTGCGGTGTCGTCGTCGGAAACCTCGCAGTGTTGACACCGGGGTGTGACCTCACGATGGATGCGAAACAAATAGCTACCGAAGCATCCATGCCCGGTAACGATCTGCGTCGCACGATACGTGAGGTCACCATGCCGCCTCTGCAGCCACTCGTCCATGATCGGTCTCACCGCCGCGATGACGGTAGTTCCCCACTTTGGTTGCTCAAGTCGCACCCTCCAAGTCTCCATGAGATCCTGGCGGAGTTGGGACCGCTGTTCCTCGATTTCTCGAGTCGCAGGCCTGTGGTCCCTCTCCAGCGCCTCCTTGTGCCATTGAAACAATGACGCAAGGGCTCTCGCTTCCAGGTCCCATAGAGGAATCCCGGCTAGGAGACATGCAGCCTCTCCGGAGATCGTGCGGTACCCCTGTATGGTTTTGACGGCCAAGGTTCGCAGTGGTCTGTTTAACAGAGTCGCGATCTAATCCTAAAATAAATCGGGGGAGGGGTGTGCACCCCCCCCTTAAGGGGTAAAACCTGGAGCCCCCCCCCCCCCTTAAAAAGGGGGATATTAAAACTATTAAGCATGATGTCAAGACTTTTTTTTTTAAATCCGCGGTCTTAGGCCGAGGCCGCAGCCGCACTACGTCCATGGCCGAGCGCTTCTGGTACGCACTAAAAGAATTTCCAGTGGCGCCCGGCGAACCATGGCCACCTGTGTGGTCCCTGCGTGGTGGTCGAGTTTTACCCCGCACCCTTGGGGTCTGCGGGCGTCTCAGGATCTATTTATAATTTCTTTCTTAATATTTTAACAACAGTTTAAGCAAACTCATTGCTTTAAAATACAAAGATATATGTCCTAACATACTTATATTTATTTATTTATAAATTCTATTGTGTATAACTAAACCTTATTTTTACAGGCATTATAAATTACAACGACCACCTCAACATCTGTCACTTCCCCGACAGAAGATTCTTCTGCCATTATTGCCATGAAGGTTTCGCAAAGGAGTTTGATAAACTCGTTCACGAAAACGAACATATCGGCATTTCAAAACTGTCTCCCAAACTCAGCACTCCGTCCAGCGTCAGACAATTCACTCTAAAAAAGGCTAGCGACACTCAGACCGATCCTAATTTGACGAGAGATATTTCAGAAGACAAATTAAAAAAGATCGTTTCGTTTTTCGAGAAAATAAACGATCCTGATCAAATTTTGACAGAGATTAAGAAGAATAGATTTTCTATGTCGAATTTACATACGGAAACTACTGGGGACAGTTCTGATTCTACGTCAGATAAAAGGACAGTGAGCTTGGTGAATCTGAATCGGAAGGAAGGTGCGTCGAAACACTCATCCGGGGAGTCTGAGGTGAACGTACGACATGTCGCTTGTCGCTTTTGTGGTGAAAATTTCGATTTCCGGTGAGTTACAATGTGAGTGTTCTTCTTCTTATTGTATGTTTAGGTTGATTATTCTCAGTTAAGGTTTACCCATATCCTATAAGATACAAGATGGATATGGACGTATAATGTCAATGACATTATACGTCCATATCCATCTTGTCAGCGCCTTTTTGTTCGCGGCTTTTTTACATTGGCATTATCTTAAAATTATACTAGTTATACGGGACACATTTTAAAGGTAGAATTTTAACAGAGTTGGAGCGGTGCCTCTAGCGTGATCTATCATATGTTGGAGCCAAATTTTAATATATCGTCCGAATCCTGAAAAATAATATAAAGCCTGAACTGCCATTTCCAGTCTCAAGGCCAGTTGAAACGAATTAGGCAAATTCGTTTCACGTGACCATTAGCAACACAGGAGACCTGAAATTTGCTTAACAGCTACATGCATAGGTACGGTTCATAGTTTCAGCAATAATGGGGCTCCGACTCCAAGGCATCTCTTGTCAGCTACTGTGTCTCTGAAACCCAAGTTTCTGATGCAGCCGATTAAGTATCCCCGTCCCAGACTGAAGGTCAGGCGACAAATCATACGAAAGTAGACTATGCAACTTTTACAAACGCTTAAGATCACGATGATGATAGAAGAGGAACTTGCTTGCTTACGTCACTTACATAACTATTTATTCCACAGACGTCAACTGAGCCTGCATGTGGACCTAGAACATAGCGTACACGACAAATTCTCGAAATTCCACAGTTGCGCCGGCATCCTCAACACCAGACCGACAAATCATGTCGACATGATCTCCGAAGATGGCAAAATCAATGTCCAAAGCGTTGACCGCTCCATCAGCGGGTTAAGAAGAATCACCACTTCTTCTACTCTCAACCAAGACTCTTGCTCCGACGTTTCAAGGAGAAAATCTAACGATAGCCTTAGATATGAACCTTCGACAAATATCGTGTATTACACCTCAACTGATTCCGTTAAAAAGTCGTCTGCTGTCAATAATATTGTTAAGAAAGTGAGGACGGGCATGAATCCGTATAAATGGGAGCCCGGAACTAAAATAATTCGAGTGTGAGTATATTGGAGTGGTCGTCCACGTGTTGTCCGTTTAAGTGAATTGTTTTGTCCATTATTTGTAGTCTCAAGTTAAGTCGCGTGTTTAGTCCCGTTTTGGTTAATAATTGTGAGAAATTATTGAGTTTTAAACATAAAGATGCAAACACAGATATTGGTCAGTGCGTGCAAAGTAAAACAACATGTTGTTTAATTTCATGCACTCATAGTATCATCTTGGTACGCTAAGAGCGCTTTTCCTGTAAAGCGTTTTAAACCAGTGTGTGTGCGGATCTCGTCCGCATTGCGTATCGATGTCAAATTACATACTAAAATGAAATGAGTTTTATGTCGCGCGGGCAGTCCGCAGCCGGTTGCTATGGTAGCGAGACTAGTCGCGCACTGATTTGACGTTGACATCGTACGCACTGCGGGCGAGATTACCTACCAGGCACAGCATAGCCAAACCACGCGTTATGACAACTGAACAGGATCTGGCCTATACAATGTGTATGGTAACGAACACACTGGTCACTCCCGGTGCCAGACACGCGTGTTCTCATGCTATCCCACGCGTACAACGCTGTCACACACGTGTAGTGTCATAGCGCGTAGAAAACGTCAACGTCAGACGTCGTGAGACGTAGGAGCAGTGTGTCGCTCTCTCCCACGTCGCGTGGCATACCGAGTATGTGAAGGACCAGTGTGTTTTAAGCTTTACGCTACGGATGTTAATACGTAGGTTACACTATAAGTTTTGCGTAACTTAAAAAAACAACATGTTAAAACCAAAATATTATGTTTATTGCTTTTCAAAATAATCTCCTTTACATTTTAAACATTTTTTCGTGCGATCGAACCATTTTTTAAAACAGGAGGACCACAGATCTGAAGGCATGTTTTCTACGTGCGGATTGAACGCTATCACTGCCTCTTCGGAGTTGGTAAAAGTGAAACCTCTCATCAAATATTTGATTTTGGGGAAAATACAGAAATCACAGGGTCGGGGCTATGCGCAGGATGGGTGACGAGTTGTACTTTTTCGGAAGCTAAAAATAACTTTGTTTTGTTGGCCGTGTGTGAAGCAGCGTTGTCATGATGTAGGAGAACGCGGCTTTTGGTTCCTCTTTCGCGAACTTCTTCTAACACCCTGGGTAAATAAATGGTAGAATACCACTCGGCATTAACACTCTTTTGATCTTCAAGTGGAATTGTACAGATGGGACCCGTAGCTGAGAAAAAAATGCGATTATTTTTTTACCAACGTTTCTCGCCTGCCTCACTTTTGTTAGCTTGTTCTCATTTTCAAACACCCATTCACAAGATTGCTGTTTTTTTTTCGGGTTCAAAACAATAAATCCACGTTTCGTCTCCTGTGACAATGTCGTAAACATGTCCGTGGTCGTAATTCAGTAGCATCTGTGAGCACCATTCCACGCGAGCCCGCTTCTGCTCCGCTGTCAGTTCATGAGGGATCCAACGACAACAAAGTTTCCGAACTTTCAATTCTTCGTGTATATTTTCTGGATTTGACTCATACCAATCCCCAATAATCCTCGAATTGTCTCATAGGTAATCCGCGGGTTTTCTTCAATTAACCGCTTAACAGTACCTACATTATTTTCGTTGACGGCAGTTGAAGGCCGCCCTTCACGAAATTCGTCATGTAAAGAAACTCGACCTCTCTCAAATTCAGCAAACCATCGCCTCACGGTGCTCAAACAAGGTGCTTCTCTCCCAAAAGCATTTTGAAGACGAGCGGCACAGTCTTGCGGAGAGAGAGAACTTTTAAAATCATAAAAAATAACATAAACATAACATAGCATCACGCCTTTTTCCCCGAAGGGGAAAGCAGAGGTGTGCAAACACACCCACATCTCGCCAGCTATGTTAGGTCCCATGTAATAGGGGGCGAGCCTATTGCCATTTACCGGGCACAAGTTCCAGACTCTGGGATAATTATCTAGGTAAAATTCTAAAGAGAATTATACATTATCCACCAGACCCGGGAATCGAACCCGAGACCTCGAGCGTGGCAGTCCGTATATAGTACCATTGTGCCACCGAGGTAGTCATAAAAAATCATCGCTCTAAAATCTTTTCGACTTAATTCCATTTTCGTTGCATACGTAGAACTTTGATGTGTGATAAAAAACAATTGACAAATGATTTCCCGCCAATTGTTTTTTTTTATTACTAAGGTTGCAACGTTTAAAAAATATAACATTCGAAATTCAAATAGTTCCGATTAGTTAGAAGTGCAAAACTTTTAGTGTGCCCCATGTAGAACATTGAAAAATATTGATTAACAGCAAGCTCATTTTTCGTAAGTAGCTTTATTTTACCGAGTCCTACACCAATTAGTGGAGCGCCGTAAGATTTATACCTCGGAATCCAGGGCCAGTCAATGAATCTTTATATAAACTTTGGAAATGTGTTTTTAATAGTATATAGAAAAATGTTAAAAAAAATATTTTGCGCGTTCTCAATTTTTTAATTATTATTAAGCAATTTTTTTATTATATACAGGGTTACCTGGTAAGTCGTGCGGACCCCGTTCACGGGTGGTAGTTCCTACCATTTCTGACAAATTTCACCTTGGACCCCTGCCCCCCAACCTAACCCTTTTCAAGTTATAAGGCTTTGAAGATTTTTTTTTTAAAATGCCGATTTCTTGTCTATGCCTATCTTTTTCGTTTATTTTTGTTCTAAATTTAATTTTTATACGATTTTTGTGTAGCAGATTAGTTTCTTCATCATTATGAAAAATAAAATTAGAGTTACCTCAACTAAATGGGTCGTAGATAGAAGATTGATAGTTATAGCATCAATAAAAAATCAGTACAAATCAAACTTCAACCAGCAATAGTAAAAAAAATATCTATTACGCCTAGACTGCAGACACGCTTCAAAATATCTACGTTTCATTAGCTATTCAACAAGGTAAGGTCTTGTTTTAAATTTGTTTATATTTGTTTAAAAAACAGAAAGATAAAAATATAAACGTAAAATACGCTTATTAGGTCTTAGTTCGTAAAGTATGCACTTTGGGGTCTAGTTTTTCACGTTTATACAAAACTTGTAGGACAATTTACCATGAATAGACCACTGTTTACAAAGCAGTCAACGATCATGACGTATTAAAGGAATTGCATAGTAAAATGTATTCCAATAATTAGTGTATTAATTAAACTACTCACGAACGCACACGAAAAAGATAGGCCAATAGACAAGAAATCGGCATTTTAAAAAAAAAAATACTTCACAGCCTTATAACTTGAAAAGGGTTAGATTGGGGGGCAGGGGTCCAAGGTGAAATTTGTCAGAAATGGTGGGAACTACCACCCTGAACGGGGTTCGCACGACTTACCAGGTAACCCTGTTTATAATTAAAAAAATGCTTAATAATAATAAAAAAATTGAGATAGTGCAAAATATTCTTTTTAACATTTTTCTATATACTATTAAAAACACATTTCCAAAGTTTATATAAAGATTCATTGACTGGCCCTGGGTTCAGAGATTTTACCATTTTTATGCCTTACTGCACTCCAAATATCTAAAAAAGAAATCTCAAATCAGAAATCTCAAATCTCAAATCAGCTAACAGAGTTATCCAGTCAAAATATTCGGTACAAACTTATGAGGTTGCATTAGTTCGTACAGAGCTGCAAAGTGGTGCAGATCTTAAGTACATCATTATAAATCAAATATCAAAATTCTCATCGAGCCGACTTGTGCTAAAAAGTTATTCAAGGTTAAAGTTGAAAATTTTCGCTTTTTTTGAATTTTTGTCGTAAACAGTGAATTATATCAAAAAATAATTTTGTACAAAATTGTAGATTATAAAATAATCTACACAAATGACCTTACAAATTTTTTCCTAGGAATTACTATTTCTGAGAGATTGCGGTTATTAACATCCAACAAGCTATAGTCTAGACTCTAGAGGTAATGCTGGTCCGCTCCTCTTAACTCTGTCGTGATGTTATATAGCCTATGTTACTCGCTAAAATGATTAACCTCAGAACCTTGCGCCCAAGTTGCTAGCGGCGTGGTAAGTATCGCATCTTCCAGTGACGAAAATGTGACGCATATCTCAACCTTATTCCAAATTTGTGACGCCTTGGGTTTGTAGATATTGGATGTTGAAACAGGGCGATTTTACACCTTGCGCCCAGTAGTTTTCTTAGAATTACTCATAAATCACTGCATTTCTATTTGTTTTTAGGTTGTCACATTTCGTTACGATGTCGTCACTAATGCTAAATCCAAGTTTGAATCTCTTATGACCACGTATTCTCGAAATATAAGATGGGCGCAAGGTTCATAATTCTGAACGTTACGCCCATTTGTATTTTGACGACGGAAGCTCCGAGTTTGAAACTTGCATTAAACATTAGTGACGGTAACGAAACGCTATCTTGACGATCATTTTAGCTTCATAAAAGTTATCCTGAAGAGCTGTAAACTCTAAAGCATTATAAACCATATACCCGCAGATCAAAAGGGAAACAAAGCATCTTTTAGTACATTTAACTATTGCAGTAGTTAACATGGTTCCTACCTAAAACATCATTCTTTGCTTATTATCTTTGTATCTAATGCCTCAAACACATTAATTATAAAATTTATAATTCACACTGCAAATAGAGTGCCAACAAATGTATGTTTTTCGTGGACTGTTTATGGCCGAAGTGGTTTTTATTAGCATATAGGAATCTAAATGCCTTCACAATGCCGAGCGCCAGCCTAATAAATAAAAAAAACCTCATTTATGTATGTACGAGCAAACCCGTACATTTGCATAGTTTTAATATAATGCTGACAGCGCGCGTTGCCGCGCGCTCTTCATGTATTTTAATATCATTCATTTGTAATTTATAACCAGTTGCATTAAATATTTCGGGCTTAACATCATCTATCATTTTTATGTACCCTATCCGTACAATGTAAGTAAGTATTAATAATTGCGTCAAGTGATAATAACCTACTTATATTATCATTATATCATTTTAAAAATATACTTTAAAAATATTTGACTTTGTTCCGCCCGCCGCCGCCGCCGCCGCAATAACGTCAAACTACATGGTTCACCCCTTACAATATAGATGGCGTGATTTTATTTACGACGGAGTGCACTCCGTCGTAAATAAAATCACGCCATGACTAGGTACTTATAAGTATTTGTAATTGTAATAAGTACCTACCTGTAATTGTGATTTTGATGTGAATTTTTGTGCCATAAAACTGATATTTAGGTATTCATTGAAAAACATTGTGCCTTCAAATGTCTTTATCAATTTTGATTTATATAAATCAATAAATAAACAGTATTCAGTGATTACATTATTTGCTTATCATTTATTATTAAAACCATTACTATAGTGAGCTGTGAACATCATAGAAAGTGTACCTAAATACAACTTTGCCAAACTAAGCCAAACATTAAATTTAAAAAAGTCTGAGTACGTATATTTACATGGTCACCCTACTCCATAGAAATGTTGGGTTTTGTTTCGAAAGCTTATAACTCTTCAGGATAACTTTTATGAAGCAAAATGATCGTCACGATAGCGTTTCGTTACCGTCACTAATGTTTAATGCAAGTTTCAAACTCGTAGGAGCTTCCGTCGTCAAAATACAAGTGGGCGTAACGTTCAGAATTATGAACCTTGCGCCCATCTTATATTTCGAGAATACGTGGTCATAAGAGATTCAAACTTGGATGTAGCATTAGTGACGACATCGTAACGAAATGTGACAACCTAAAAAATAGAAATGCAGTGATTTATGAGTAATTCAAAGAAAACTACTGGGCGCAAGGTGTAAAACGCCCTGTTTCAACATCCGATATCTACAAACCCAAGGCGTCACAAATTTGGAATAAGGTTGAGATATGCGTCACATTTTCGTCACTGGAAGATGCGATACTTACCACGCCGCTAGCAACTTGGGCGCAAGGTTCTGAGGTTAATCTAAAATGTGGCTTTATATTACCGAAAGAAATTTGAAAATCGGTGCAGTAATTTCTGAGATGTGAAACTTTGTCCCCCCTTTGGGAGTAGAATTTTGGAAAATCCTTTCTTATCGGAAATATACGCCACATAATAAACACTCCCTCCAAGTTTTAGGTTTCTACGATCAGCGGATTAGGCTCAGCAGTCAGTCATTCAGGACAAATCATGTTATATTGTATGGTTAACTGTAATTATATTATAACTGTAATTATTAACAATATTGATTGACGATTCAACGTTCAGCGTAAACCGCTGATCGTAGAAACCTAAAACTTGAAAGGTATTTTATATGGCATAAACTTCCCGATAAGAATGTGAGTGATCTGTGAAAATGTCCAAAAATATTAAAAAAAAAAATAAGAAAGGTTTTTCCAAAATTGTACTTGGTAATTGATACCAATCACATTTTTTGAGATACAGACGGACAGACAGCGGAGTCTTGGGTCCCGTTTTTTGGAGTTTACTCCTTAAGAATCGATTTTCATAAGGCGCCCGGTATGAGAAAAATCCGAGGGGTAAAACCTACTAACAAGTAACGAAATCGTGTCACGTTTTTGATGCGCACCTCTAGTGCGCAACTTTCTAATTTGTTATGGTTAGATACTCGTACTTAAGGAGTAAACTCCAGTCGTGCGTCGGAGCTGACACACACACATTTTTTTTACCCTTTAGGTACGGAACCCTAAAAATAAGTATTCTATGTCAATTCAGCAATTTATTTTGATAAGCTTTGTTCAAATTCAGTAAGTTAATTAGTTTCAGACAGTTATCAATAAATTTATTGCTATTAGAATAAAATATTGTACTTAACATTATTAGTCATCATTAGACTGAATCAAAAACATGCAATTTGTATACCAACTTAAAATTGAAGCAGTTAGGTAATAAATGCATTAGAATGAGCTAAATTACAGATAACCAATATTGTTGCATTTATTTTCTATACCACATATAACATAATAAATAATTTTACAATTCAAATCAAAAAATCAATAGTCATGGCACGGACTCAAACCAGCATCCCTTTAACGTATCGGTATTGTCATATATTCAAAACATTATTCGTACTTACTGCCCCATTTTGACCACTACCAAAAAAAAACAAAATTCTACCATAACTATCAATTATGGTAGAATTAATCTATAATCTACTATAGTTATCAATAACTTTTACACTTTTTTTGAACACTCATGGGAGCTTATTCCACGGGGGTTACTGGATGCTACTACGACAGTATTAACTATACTAGGGTACATAAGATACGACAGTATATACTATAATTAATAACTTTTACAACATAAACTATTAACAAATATAATTATTAACTTTTACACTTTTTCGAACACTTCTAGCTCATGGGGGCTCTTCCACGGGGTCACTGCACGACGGCGAGATTTAGTAATGAAAAAAGCAACTAAATAGTAGAATTTACTTATTCAAAAAATCTACTGTAACTATCAATTATAGTATAATTAATCTATATTCTACTACAATTATCAAAAACATTTTACACTTTTCTCAAGCTCATAGGTTTCTGAAGCAGCATGGGGTCACTTAAGCAGCGCGAGGTCACTACAGCAGTATAGGGTCTCTCAAGCAGCATAGGCTCACTGAAGCAGCAAGGGGGTCAATGAACCAGCATGGGGTCACTCAAGAAGCATAGGTATACAGAAGCAGCATGGGGGTCACTCAAGAAAGCATATGGTTACTGAAGCAGCATGGGGTCTCTCAAGCAACATGGGGTCTCTCAAGCAACATGGGGTCACTCAAGCAACATGGGGTCACTCAAGCAGCATGGAGTCATTGAGTTGCAACTGTACCATCTGATTGCCATTGACTAGGACGCCATCTCTTAACAGCAACTGAAGGTTGAGCTCGGGTATCTCCTGGGAATTAAAAAAATTGGATAACACTTTACCGGGATAAAAAGTAGCCTATAGCGCTCAGGGATAATGTAGCTATATATTAGTGAAAGACTTTTCAAAATCGGTTCAGTAGTTTGAGATACAATTTAATGCAATGTTTTCATCTTTTTAATTTGACTAACTGAAGCCCGCGACTTTGACCGCTTGACAAAATATATACGAAAACCTTTTTCGAGAACTACTCTATCCATTGGTGAAAATCTCACCAAGCGTTATGTCTCTATACGCGGCGGCGAGCACTCGGACCCCATGACCCCAGTGTCATCAACCCCAAACGGCTCAAATATGTAATCACCTGCTAGGTTAGCATATTTACGCCGTTTGAGGCCTTCAGCCGATTTCTTTCTTAATATTAGTATAGATGTATAGACAAACCTCTTCCCCCACGTTGACAGTTAACGGGTAAGCAGAGTCGTCGGCCGCAGTCACGCCTCGCTGCAATATCTTGGGACGTCTTGGATTCTTCGCTATACCGCGACCACGACGGACGGGTTGGAAGTCGTCTACTAACAATATTATACAAAGGTATTTTATTTGTAATGTACTAATATAAGATTTTTTACTAGCGGACGTCGGCGGCTTTATAAATGGTTCCCAATTCCCGTGGGAACACATTCCTGGGATAAAAAGTAGTCTATGTTATACCTTATATAGAAATGGGGAATGTCCCCCCTTAGCTCTCGAGAACTGCTTATGTTCCAATGATGGTTGACCCCTCTATGGATAGCCCTCGATGTGGAGACAAGTCAAAAAATCGAAAATTTGACCTAGTCCTAAGGGGTCAAAAGTTATAGACCAAAACCTATGGCGTGGTGCGGCGCGAAGCACAAGCAAGACACCGTACTAGTAATATATAAGATTACAGGCAGACAGACAGACAGACGGACACCATTTTGTTAATGTATTATAATATCGTATTTATTGTTAATGAAATTTTGGTAAGTAATTACTTGTTAATATGTAATATTGTATTAATTTTTTGTTACAACACGTTCCCACAGACAAACTGTGAAAACAGTTTTGTGGGACATATTATTAAATTACAAGCACTAATATGTAGTTATTAAATAAATAAATAAAAACAAACAGCTATCTCTTAATGAAAAGTCGTGTTAAAATCGGTCCAGCCGTTTCAGAGATTAGGCGGAGCAAACAAACAGGCAAAATACCGTTTGAAAAGCTGTTAATTTAAAATTAGAATTACTCACAATGCAACACAGATGGCGGCGGCTTGCTGCACACCACGTGTGTGCGCGGAACGTCCCCCAGGGCCGACAGCGCGCGGCCCGAGCTGGGGACCACGCTGGATGAGCCCTGGGTACATATACATAATGTATAATGATATGTAAAACTACCTTCCTCGAGAACCATTCTATCCATTGGTGAAAACAGCATCAAAATCCGTAGCGTAGTTTTAACGATCTAAGCATGCCTACAGAACGGAAGCGATTTTTTTTTATACTCATCATCCACCGAGCGTTTTCCCAACTCAGTTGGGGTCGGCTTTCCAGTCTAACTGCTCGCGGCTGAACTTCGATATATTCCGTGGAGCGACTGACTGCCACCTGACCTCCACAACCCATGGGCGATATCGAAGTTCTGTAGTTAGACCGCGAGGATGTTTGATTTAGGGCTCCAACTACCCGTAACTGTCATAGCTGTTTGTATGACAACCGGGACCGACGCGACAACGTGCTCTCCGAGGCACAGAGGGGTCTCGGTGTCTTAAGAAATGGTCACCCATCCTAAGATCGGCCTGACTATATGCTGCTTAACCTTTGCAATGTGTTAACATTGTCGGTTACCACTAGACCCCGAGCCACCCCGACATTGTTTTATACTAAGTTATGATAATAAGCACTCACCTTAGCAAATGATATCTTAGTGATTTCAATAATTTTGTCGTGTGATACGTTGTGTTTAGCTAAATGTTTCATTACTTCGTCGGGGGACGGGTTCAGACCTTCCATCTTAAATATTAATATTTAATTTAGGTTTTCTAAATCCCAATTCCCATGGGTGTAGCTTTAGGGAGGAAATATAATCATCTCCTAATTGATGTGCCCAGATGGAGTAATAGTGGACTGTAGTATGATGAATATAGGGGCAGATCCAGTGAAACAACAGCGTACAACTTTCACACGTCTATATTGAACCATGTACACGAGAGAAGAGAGCAAACGGATACATATTTGTGCAGTGTTGCCAGTTTGACCATACCGTTGGTAAATTACATGTTGGTTTCCCAACAATGGGAACAACATTCCTGGGAATAAAAAGTAGCCTTAGTAATTACTTATAAGTTACAAAATTTGATATCTACCGACCGAAACGACTGGACCGATTTTAACAGGACTATCTCTGGCAGTTAGGGAGTAACTTAGGCTCCCCCTTTTAAAAAAAGGAGCCGCGTTCCCGCGGAAATTAGAGACTTAAAAAAAATAACACGTCAATCACTGAGGAAAAAAAAACATACCGTCGAATTGGGAACCTCTTTTGAAGTCTGTAAAAACCTAACTTTGAATAACCGGAAAAGGATTAAATAATAGGCTTGTGTCCCAAATTTCAAAAATTGATTAACTCTGTAGTTTTGAATCTATATAGTCACAAAAATGTATTATTTTGATTTAAAACAATCATTTACATAGTTTATTTTGCGATTTAAAAAATGTATTTAAATTTGTAACGAAAACGCTCCAATCTGTCATGGCGTCTAGGGTGATGTCACACGTTGCGAAACAAATCAAAATGTGTTTGATAAAGCTATCCTGAACAAAAAACGGACGAAGTTCGCTGCAGCGATTAAACCATAAATTAGTCGTCTAGTCGTAATATAAATATTCAAGCGCAAGATCGCTTATTAGTTATAGTTTTTTCACGACCAAAAGGTCATATGCGCCGAGAATATCATGGCGCTTACGCGTTTCCTTCAACGTATTCCAAGAACATGTCACTTGTAAGGATTCTACACTATAGACTGGACACGCATAGCTTTTTACCTACGACGGAACGGAGATGGTATATGCGTTTGGGGTGAGAGGATGTTTGTGCAAATATATGTTGCCATTTTTCTCCAAAACTACTGGTCGGATTTTGATGCAGTTTTTAGTTATGGGTTCAGGTTTGATTGGTGCATGTTCTTAGATACATGTTACGATAACAACTCACCAGGGGGCGCTGCAGCGAACATTATTTGTGAAAAGCAATGTTGCCAATTTTCTCAAAAACTAGTAGTCCGATTTTGATGCAGTTTTCAGTTATGGGTTTGAGTTAGATTGGTACATGTTTCTAGATAGATTTTACGGTGACAACTCATCAGGGGGCGCTACAGCTAACATTATTTGTGATGAAAATCAATTTTGATGCGGCTTTTTTAGGAATGGATTTGTAGTTGATTAGTGAGGGTTCTTAAATAGGTGTAACGACAGCAACTTACTAGATGGCGCTGCATATCTATGCTCTTTAAGAAGTTTAAAATAAAAATCAAAATTAAAAATTTTGAAAAAACCCACGACGATTAAAAAATGTTGTAGTGTTGAAAAGTGTGGGTAGGCATAACAAAAGGGCTTTAAAATCTTAGCTCCTAGTAATTAAGTATTTAAAATTATAAAATCTTAGTTATTTATTGTTATTTATGCAGTTATTTGTAGCCTGACTCACCTGCCCACTGCACAAGTAAAATCTATCCAACATTATCTCATACACATAAGCCTACACAAGACACATTATGGATGGCAAGTTGGAGAAAAGTCTTACTGACTTGGAAAAGATGTTCACTGCTCGACTTTGTGAACATGAGGCAAGGTTGCAGAAGGCTTTGGTGACCCCGGATCCTGCTTCTTCTGACTTGGCGACACTTAGCAGAGACTTTAACGAGTTCAAGTCCTTCATTTTGGAGTCTCTTGGACATCTTCGTACACAGGTACAGCTGTTGTCCTTGGGAATGGACAGACATGAAACTGTCATGCGTCGGAAGACCCTCCTCATCCATGGTGTACCGGAAAAGCAGGGCGAGGTTCTGCACAGCACCGTCACTTCCAAATTGATCGACCGAATGAAGTTGCCTGATGCACATTCGGTTAGCATTGAGGGCTGCCATCGTCTAGGAACAGGCCAGGCCAAGCCTCGTCCCATCTTCATCCGGTTTAAAGACTTGGACCACCGACACTTAGTTTGGGACAACAAAACAACACTGAAAGGTATTGGATTTACTGTCTCCGAGTTTCTTACTAGGGTTAGGCACCGTGTTTTCATGGATTCACGTAAGCACTTCCAAGTGAAACATGTGTGGACAACCAATGGGACGATCAACATTATATCAACATTATAACGCCGGATAAAGTGCGCCACAAGATCGAATCTGCGGCCGAACTCAGTACTCTTATTGCGCGATTCCCTGACTCTTCTACTGTGAGCGGTGGTGCTGAGGCTTCTGCACCTATGATTTCGGTCCCGGGAGCACCTGCTGCTTCTTCCACAACTGCGACCAAAGCGCTGAGAAGCTGCCGTAAATATTGACCGGTACAATGTTTTGTTTACATTCATAATTTACTTCTCAAATTGGACGGTGTACTTTTAGGTTCGTGTTACTTTCATTTTTCGCTACCGAGCAATTTAATTTAGTTGTATGTTCGTTAAAACAATGTAAACATGGGTATAGGTAAATTAGTATATAGGTACCTACATATTTTATATTGTAAATTCAATACCCGCGATGTAATTATTGTGTATGTGACGTCTATTTGACACTACGCATGACGTTGTCAAGTTGACAATCTTTATTTTTTATCCTCTTCTGGGGCAGGCTAAAGTCTATGACCATACCTCCTTGTTATTATTTCGTCAATTAGATCGCCATGCGCTTCTTTATACTCAGGCTGTCTTCAACTGTTGTTTTTTATTTGTGTGTATTATAAACGTAGGAAACATTGTGTGTCATCTCTTCCAGTGCAGGGGGCTGGTGTGTCCTGTTAATATTTATACTTTCCCCTTCAATAGACATTTAATTTAAATTTACATATATTTATTTACTTATCTTTTTAAATTAATATATATATATATATATACTTATATTTATTATATTATATTTATCTATATAGTATATTTATGAATCATTCGTTCGATAGCCTTGATAATGAAACCTTTCTTTCATGTTCTTCTTTTGACTCCAGTTTCGATAGTGCAGCAAGCCATAGTTCTGCAGCTTTGACCTTGAACGACGAGCTATCCTCAATCTTCTCAAACTTTCCTAAGAACCTTAACATAGACCACATCAATGCCCAGAGTATTTCCCACCATCATTCTGATATTCTAGCATCCTTTAACAGTGTTCGCGTGGACGCAGTCTTGGTATCCGAAACGTTCCTGAAGGACGGCTTCAGGAACGTTCATCATCGATCATCACTAGTTGCCCTCCCGGGGTTTGTACTAATTCGTAATGACAGGGCTAGCAAAGGCTGTGGCGGCGTAGCGATGTATCTGCGTGAAGACATTCCCTTTCGCATTATTAGTACCTCGTCTCCAACAACTAATGCAGCAGAACATCTTTTTTTGGAAATATCTGTACATCACTGCAAAATGTTTCTGGGTGTGTTCTATAGCCCTAGTCTTCGCATAGATTATTTTGATGCACTGGATGCGCTGCTCAATGACTTGTGCCCAAATTATAATCAAATCGTTCTGATGGGCGATTTTAACACATGCCTCATTAAAGACTACCATCGTACCCACTCCTTACACTCTCTTCTAACTTCTATAAATCTACATATCCTTCCCCTTTCTGCTACTCACCGTGTCCCTAATCGTAAACCTTCTCTACTCGACTTAATGATTGTATCTTCACCTGATCATGTAGCCTCACATGGTCAACTCACTGCTCCGTTTTCGTATCATGACCTCATTTATGCATCTCTATTTATTCGTCCACCTAAACGGAAATCACAATTTGCTGTGTTCCGGAATTTTAGGAGCATGGATCTGGAGGCTTTACGCGGTGATGCTGGCAGCTTAGATTGGGGACACGTCATTCATTGTGAAGCTGTCGACCAGAAGGTAGAACTTTTTAATAATGCCATTACTTTATTTATTTTATTTATTTATTTATTTAGGTCCGCCAACAACTGTTTACATTCATTCAAGTATACAATAACACTGGAATAGATGAAAGTCTAATGTAACGGTTACTTATAGGTAGACACAACATGCAAAAATGTTACATTTAAGGGGGAGCTTACCCACCATCACAATAAAAATTGTTAACAATAAAAAGAAACATTCAGAAAAGCAAACAATATCATCTTAGATGTACAATTAAATCTTGAAACAATACAAAAAAAAAAACAAAAACAACTAAGCCTGTTAGGGCAAGGAGCCGAAAACCGACCTTTGTCTTCCAAATGAGTGGAAATGTACATCTACACACTGGCTGCAACTATTTATTACCCTGCACAACCTTGCATAGGGAGAATTAGCTCCGAGAACCGTCCTTCTCAGGGGTGGGCACATTGGTGTGATTGGATTGCGAGGGATCCTTGAAGGAACACGAAACCTGAAAAGGCCTAACAGTGGTGAGCAGTCAATTTTGTTATTGAGAACTTTAGAGGCAAACATAGCATCATTGAATTTGAAGCGATCAGATAGACGTTTAATATTAAAATGTTTTAGTCTTTAATTTACCACTTTATATGATCGGCATGCACCGCTGCGTAGGGTAAGGTTAAAGCATGTCCCCGCTCCCTGGATTACGCTTGAAATCAAAGAGCTCATGGCTAACCGTGACCGGGCTAAAAGGAGGCTCAAGCGTAGTCCGACTGAATTTTGCTCGTTATAAGAACCTTCGCAACCGCTGTGGTCGTCTGTGTCGTGATGCCAAACGCCGCCATTTTCACGAATCTCTTGTCAACCACAACTCTTCAGACGTCTGGAAATTCCTTAAAGCTAATGGAATCGGCAAATCACCAACTATTGATTGTCACAACATCGATGTTCGAGCCCTCAATAAGCATTTCTCTCTCCCACCTGTAACACTTGACCCGCTTGTTAGGGCCAACACTCTGCTCGATTTGTCTCTTTTGCCGGTCCCATCATGCCCTTCGTTTCATCTCTCTGCGGTTGGTGAGGATGACGTCCAAAAATCTCTTTTAGACTTCCTCTGCTGTTGGGAACGATCAGCTGTGTTCTAAAATGTTTTCTCCTATTCTCCCGTCCGTAATCCCCATTTTAACTCATATCTTTAATTTCTCCCTTTCCTCCAGCTGTTTTCCTAGTGCTTGGAAACAGGCACAAGTTATTCCACTACCTAAAACATCAAACCCTTCTCTCCCGTCCCAATTTCGTCCTATATCCATTCTACCATTCCTATCCAAAGTCCTTGAACATATAGTACATCGCCAGTTGACTAGTTACCTGACACGGAATAATCTCCCTTAGTCCCTTTCAATCTGGGTTTAGGACAGGTCACAGCACTGTGACGGCACTCTTAAGGTGACCGACGACATACGTTGGGCCATGGTGAGTAGATCTCTTACGGTATTGGTGCTACTGGACTTCAGTAGTGCCTTTAACTCGGTAGACTTTGAAATTCTCCTTGGTATCCTTAAGTCGTTGAATTGTTCCATGGAGGCTGTGACCTGGTTTAAATCCTATCTTCAGGGCCGCTCGCAGTGTGTTCGCTACAATGACGCTCAGTCTGACTGGTGCAATCTCACTGCGGGCGTGCCCCAAGGTGGCGTACTCTCTCTTCTTTTGTTCTCCATTTTTATCAACTCCGCAGTTAGAGTCATTTCTTCCAACTTCCATCTGTATGCAGACAACCTACAGCTGTATAGGCACTTTACCCTCAACGAGTATCGGACTGCCATCGCTGTCATGAATCATGACTTGAGTGCCATCAGCTTATGGGCAAGGTCATACGGTCTCCACATAAATTCCACTAAATCTCAGGCCATGGTAATTGGCAGTCGGCAGATGTTGGCAGGGCTGGATATGGCATCTCTTCCAGCTATCGTGCTGGATGATATCCCTATCAAATACACCAATGCCGCTAAGAACTTGGGAGTTATTATCGACAACAACTTGTCCTGGGGCTCTCATATTAACGAGGTCAGCAAGAAGGTCCACTTCACCTTTCATACACTTAAATGTCTCCAGAGTTTCTTGCCCCACGATACTAAAATCTCGCTGGCCCAAACACTAATCGTGCCGATCTTGGACTACGCGGACGCTTGCTGCCTGGATGCTACAGAGGAGCTCTTAAACAAACTTGAGCGGTTGCAAAACTTTGGTATCAGATTTATTTTTAACTTACGTAAGTATGATCACGTCTCAAAATTTCGCAAGGAACTCAAGTGGCTCCCAATCCGCCTTCGTAGAAATACTCGGTTATTATGTCTCCTCTTCAATGTACTACACAATCCCTCATATCCTTCCTACCTGCGGGAGCGGTTACTGATGCGTGCATCAGATGAATCGTGCCGGCCTCACCTCTCCTACCGCCTCAATTGTCCTTCCCACAAATCTGACTTCTTCTCCTACTCTTTCTCCGTTCATGCCGTCAGACTGTGGAACGCTCTTCCAACCGATATAAGGAACTGCAGAACTGTGTCTGGCTTCAAGAAGAGAGTCAAGGAACACTATCTCGCTTCCTTACCTTAATTATTGTACGTCTATGTATGTTTATATATCTTTTTATGTATGTATTTGTGTATTTATGTAGGCCCACTGGAAGAGATCTCTTTAGAGATAAGTGGCGCCATTGCATAGATGTTTAGTTTGTATCCATTTACTGTTTTATTTACTGTGTGAGTACAAAAGAAAAAAAAAGGATAAAATAATTTATAAACCTCCAATAAGTTTAAAATAAATTGTGTTGGTTAGCCTTTTATTGATTCAAGCGTTGTCTCGAAATGCACATCGAAATAATGCGCCAAAACTACGTTTTGTTCAATCTACTTTTGTTAGGTTTATAATAATTTAACTTTAAAATTAACAAAAAATCGTAAATTTATAAAAACGTACGAACAATTAAATTACACAAAATCACAGACACAACTTGACACAAGAAGTCAGCTCTTCATACATACTTACTCTGTGGTGTGAGAGTGCAACCTGTGACGTCATATTTTCCTGATTGGTGTTTGATATCACGTGACTGAATGCCTTACCTTTTTAAACTTATTTTCTAAAAATAATAGTAATCTTTATTCTGTGTACCAATTGATATTACTTTTTGTTGTCTATTCATTGGAAATAGTCATAAGAAACATACATCAATCCGATTTATTCTTAGTGGACACAAGCCTATTGTCGGAATAGGACCAAATTGAAATGGGACCGGGTAGCAGTAGCTTTCGATTAAAAAAAATCAAAATCGGTTCACCCGGGTTTAAAGATACGAAGTACAAACATAAACTTCGTCGGTTAAAAATCAGTGTTTCTGAGTTCCAGCTATCAGGGGATGACTGATGGGAGTAAACGTACCTCAAAAACGAGTAAAGTAGCGGGATGCTTAAGCCTGAGATGTGTCCTCAGGTCGGAGCGTATCCGGAACCTCTTGGGGCACCTGCCGCACGCCCAGGCTCGCACGCCGCTGTGGATCAGACGGTGGTTACGCATCGCTGTGGATCTGGAAGTGGAAGTATACCATGTCTTGGGCTGGACTTGAGCTAGAGACGGTTTCCTATCCACGAGGACGTTCTACCTACTAACCAAGACACCACTAGCACAAAACCTCGCAACTTGCGATCACTATTGCATCAATATCACGACTTAGGGCGTTGCCAGACCGCCATCTACCGGTAGTTAAGGAACTAACTACTATGGTAGGCTGTGCGTAATGTTGCAATTACGTTTAGACACAGCTAGAGGGCTCTGATGCCAATCAATGAATATATATTTTTATAAGCAATAACTTACAAAAGTAAGCAGAGATGTACACAAAGAAGACATGGGCTCTTGTGGCTCTTGCAAATCGTTTTGGAGATTTATATTGTAAAATTATTAGAGAAACGGTTAGCATAGTTCATTGCTTATAAAAATACATATATATATGTCGGCGGAAGCTATCATTCGGGTTTGGTTATTGAACGCACAAATTTCTTAGTTTCACTAGTACGGTGTCTTGCGCGGTGCTTCACCCCGCACCACGCCATAGGTTTTGGTCTATAACTTTTGACCCCTTAGGGCAAGATCAAATTTTCGATTTTTTGGCTTGCCTCCAGATCGAGGGCTATCCATAGAGGGGTCAACCATCATTGGAGCATAAGCAGTTCTCGAGAGCTAAGAGGGGACAAAAATTACATTCACCATTTCTATATATATAGATTATTCGTGATTTGTTACAGTCTTCCATTCATACATCCAAAATATCATCCAAAGCCATTTCTATCGAGAATATCTGCCAGGATTACGAGTAGTCACTATATATTTAAAGATTTGTTTGTAAACGATCCTAACAGTAGGTACCTAAAATAAATAAATAAAAAGTTAACAAATTCTACTATACCTGCGGAAAGCAACTCCGCAGACGTCACAAGGAAACGGTCTCTCCCCAGTGTGTACCCTCAAGTGTTCATTCCGCATGGAGAGCGTGCGGAACGCGTGTCCGCACACGGGACATGCGTGCGGGCGCCGCGGGCAGGACGCATGACGTCCGGGGGGCAGCTCGCTGCGGGACGTGAACGACTTGCAGGAGCCGCAGGAGCCCATGTCCACTTTGTGTACGTCTCTGGAAATTTATTATTGAACTTTTAGTTTCTTTTTATATTGGGTTCGCCAAATTGACGCCGCCCGCCTGGTGGTAAGTCGTGACGACGTCTAGCGATTGTGGGCCACTCTCACAGCACACAATACTATAGAGAGTGGCCCTCAACTTGACGACCTACTAGCGGCATCTCTGCCCTGCACCCGTTGTTCGGGATCGGAAGGAAGAGGGTGGGATCAGATTGAAGAGCTCTTCAGAACACTCGTCGTGGTAAATACGGTAGAATGCGGCCAACGAAGCTATTGTTCAGCGCTGAGCTAGCGGCTCAATGCTAGTTACCTGCGCACAATATATAATACGGATAGCCCGTCGCTGCATAGCGTCGAGAGCTTCCAGCAAATACTTCGCGGAGCCGTCCCAGAGGTGAGAGCAGTATTCAACGCAGGGTATAATCTGCGTCTTGTACAGCAGACAACTCTGGTGCGGTGTAAAGAATCGCTTTACCTTATTCAGTATTCCTAGTTTCCGCGAATCTAGCCCTATACATCTTTCGATGTAGTTTTTATTATTGAGCTCTCGACGAATGTCTATGCCAAGGATGTCAAGGTTGTCCTTCATTGGTAATAATGCATTCTGAAGAGAGGGTAGGGGAAGGAAAGGGAATTTCATCGATGTAAATGCACACGCCTGTGTTTGGCGGGCATTTAACTCGACCAGGTTCTCGATACCCCATTTAGAGATACAGTCGAGGTTCCTGTCGAGATCAGCCACGAGTTGTTGTCTATCCTCCTCAATCTCCGAATGCCCCGCCGCCGGACGAGCCCAGTAGCTCCCGTGCAATGTGCTGTCATCTGCATAACAATGAATGTTCCCGAGCTAGCATATCATTATAGCATATATAGCTATATCATTGATATGCAGAAGGCAGAGAGTTAGTGACAGCACAGACCCCTGCAGCACCCCGGCATTCACTTGCAAAAAGCGAGAAGCCAGGCCATCGCAGAGGACCCGCATTCGGCGTTCGTTCAGAAAGCTGGCCATCCAGCTGCACAGTTGAGGAGGTAGACCATATGCCGGAAGCTTGGAAAGGAGCGAAGCATGCCAGACTCTATCGAAGGCTTTGGCGATGTCCAGGCTTATCGCCAAGGACTCGCCGTGCCTTTCCATAGCCTCACCCCAGACATGCGTTACGAATGCCAGAACATCACCCGTTGATCATTTTGGCCTATTTTAGTTTATGCATTAATAAATAATATACTATACTCAATTTCTGATAGAAAGAGTCCGGTGACGCCCTATGTTCGGGGAGCGCGCTTTCGCACTATCTCCCCAGGGGGGAGGGGCACCGGGGGGTTTAAAGGCACAAGAAGGTGTTGGATCGGGACCACAGACCTGCGTCTCGAGAAAGCAGCTAGGCTCAGAGGTCCCAACTCCGCCAGGATCTCATGAAGACATGGAAGGTGCGGCTTGAGCAACCAAAGTGGGGAACCGCTACAATCGCGGCGAACCGCTACATGGACGAGTGACTGCAGAGGCACCATGGTGTCCTCAGCTATCGCGCGTCAGGTCGTTATCGGGCATGGATGCTCCGGTAAGTATCTGCTTCGCATCCATCGTGAGGTCACACCCCGGTGTCAACACTGCGAGTCCTCCGACGAAGACACTGCACTCCACATGTAGGTGGAGTGACCAGCGTGGGCGAGTCAGCGCCGGGACCTCGTCGCTGGTCTGGGCGTGGATACTCTCTCGCTGGAGATCATGCTGCAAGCGATGGTCTCCAGCGGGAGTAGATGGAATGTAGCCGTCTTTCTGCGAGCAGGTTATGCTCGCTCGGAGGCAGCCGAGAGGGAGAGGGAGCGCACCATCGCCGTTCAGTTCCAAAGTCAGCAGCCAGGACGCCGCAGACTTATCTACGCCCAAGACCATCGACTTCCACGATCAGCAGGCTATATTGATTCACTTAACGATGCGGGATAAAACCCGACCATACCGCAGACAGACGCCAATGGATACTTTTCATACTCCTAACCTGAGCCGCTCGGCAATGGACGTAGGAGCTGCAGCGACTTTAGGCGGCAGAAAAATAATAATATTGATAATTATGTATGTATTTATATGTATGTATGTATGTATGTATGTATGTATGTATTAACTGTAGATAATTACTTACTTGACATGCTTATGTAGATCCGGTGCGTGTGTGAATGTCGCCGGGCAATGTGGGCACGCGTTTGATATACGCGTCTCACCGCTGAATGTGCCTACAAAATATAATAGGGTGTAGGTGACTGTCAAATCAAATCAACTTCTTTTTATTAAACGTCAAAACGATACGCCTCATAGAAATTTTTATGAAAAACTCAACAATGACGTCACTAGTATGTAGCGTCAAATCTGTAACTATTAGTGATTCAATTGATGATTAAAAATAAATAAAATAATGATAATAAGATTGAATACAATATACAAACATACTTTGAGATTCTTTATGTAGTAAATATATTTAAATTATTTATTTTAGCTGTAGGCATCTACTTTATTATTCCTGTAGAGGGCGCTTTATCCTTTGTGAGATCTTAAGTTCAGCCCTTTTACCATAGCTGAGTTAGTCGAAAAACAATGATACGTTAAATAAAGAAGAACCGGTCAAGTGAGTGTCGGGCCACGCATAGAATAGGGTTCCGTAATCACCCATATTAGCATCTATAACCCCTGAATAAACAAAGTTGTCTAATCCGTTATAGTTTTCCTTGAAAGTTTATTACATGGACTACAATTAGCCCGCCGTTTAGATTTTAGAAGGCCTCCACCTTCTAAAATCTAAACAGCTAACCAAAAAAATTTGCTATAAAGTTGAATTTCTCGCAAACGCATACTTAAATCACAAAATCGTATAAGTAACCTCTCAATACTTTTAAAATACTGATACACCACACGATGGGGTTGTAAAAATCATCCCCCCATCTAGGGGATGTACCATTTTTTTGGGGATTATTTATGTGAAATGAAACATGATATTAGTAACATACTATATTTGGCCTATCTCACAGTAAATGAATTATTTTAATTGACTCTGGGTTCTTGGTCTATACATTTGAGGGCATTGTCCTTTTCAACCTTATCAACTAGGACCATCGACCTCCATGATTGGGGCCAGAGGACGATGGATTAGCGACCCACCGTCCTTACAGAAGCAGGCTAGAAGGGCTGCGGGCTGTGGGGCTTCACTTCACGCATGCCGCACACTCACTGACGCGGGATAAAACCCGACCCCCATCACACAGGTGGCCAAGGTCCGCCAGGCGCCACTGGAAATTCTCTTAGTGCTTGCCGGAGGCACTCGACAATGGACGTAGGTGCGGCCACGGTCCAGGGCCGTGGATTAAAAAAAAAACCTTGTCAACTAATGTTCGTTGCCAACGTTAACCTTATCGCCCTTTTGAACGATCTAAGCACGGCGGACTGGTAGTGTGAGCAACAGAACTACACAAACACACAAATATCACGCTTACATCCCCGAAAGGGTAGGCAGAGGTGCATTACACACCCACAATTTGCCAGTAATTGAGGGTTTGCCAGTTTTAGTCCCACGTAATTGGGGGCAAGCCTATTGCCGTCACCGGGCACACGGATAATGGGTTATGTCCAAAATGGCGGAATTAATTTAGTATAAAGTAGCAGCTATATTGTAATTTTGCAACAAAATTTAAACCCCTTGCGATGAAATGTTGATGAAAGGCAACAAAATCTTAGCCAATTAAAACCCTGGGCGTCTCGGACTATATATAAATATGCAACAGGACTACTGGCTAAATATGGGTCTTTTGTTTCCTTCTGCCTACCCCCACGGGGATATAGGCGACTCTTACCTTGATTAATTCTAGTGAGTGACATATCGCTGTGTTCCTTCTTCCTATGCTTGTATAACGCTGTTTTGTTTGGTAGTACATCTTCGCAGTCCCGACATGGTATTCTAGATTACACCAACATTTGTACAATATAAAGTAAAAAATTATTAACAAACAAGGGTGCTTTATTTAGAGCACATTGTGTTCGCACCTCTGTCTATCTTTTTGCATCTACTGTCTACAGTCATATAATAACTAGGTATGATGCATGCTGCTGTTGCAAAAAACTGAGCGAAGTGTTAAATTTTCGAACGACAACCATTGTTTTTTTCGGTGATTATTCCTCGATGGTATGTCCGATTTTCAATTTTTTTTGTTCTAAACCACCCTCACGCCACACGTTATCACTGTGGTAAGTCTGAAGGAGATCGGTTCAGGCGTTTAGGAGGAGTATGCGGACAAACGAAATACATGAGTCGCCTAAGATTGAGCTTCGCTCGCTTCGTTCACTTCGCTCAATAAATAAATAAAAATAAAAATCTTTTATTTTCAGGCGTCTCAAGGCCAGTATGTTAGTGTACAATGACTTAAAACACTATGTTATTAAAATACAACCAAAAATAAATAAATACATTCCGATCGAATTTAAATTCAAATTCAATTTATAAATCCAATATTTAATTCAATTCAGAAATCCAATCTAAATACAAGTTATAAGTTATATTCGAAACTTAAGTCTGTCACACTCTTCGTAACGCGTTCACCAGTTTTCTCCCTAAGTCAAGAGTATGTTAATAAGTTTTACTTTCAAAATCATCAGTTAAATAGGATAGCATTGTTCGCGGTTCTTTAAACGTTCGTTTCTCTGCCGAACGATAGTGACCTGGAACGCCCTGCCTGTGCACGTGTTTCCTCCCACATATAATCCTGGGTTCTTTAAGCGGAGCGTGAAGAGGCACATCAGTAGGTCGTCAAGTTGAGGGCCACTCTCAATAGTAATGTGTGCTGTGAGAGTGGCCCACAATCGCTAGACGTCGGCGTCGTCACGACTTACCACCAGGCGGGGCTGCGTCAATTTGGCGAACCCAATATAAAAAAAAAATAGGCGTCAGTTTCCATTAATTGCTAACTTATTTAGTCCCCGAAAGTAAGTCAGCGCAGAGTGACGTCACGGCATGGTACGGCACAGCAATTTTTTTATTTTGATAGATGTTTTGGGGTTTCGTACCCATAGGATAATAAGGGAACCCTATTATTCAGACTCCGCTGTCCATCCGTCCGTCTGTTACCAGGCTGTATCTTATGAACCGTGATAGTTAGAAAGTTGAAATTTTCACAGATGATGTATTTCTGTTGTCTATATAACAACAAATAGATACCTACTAAAAAAACAGAATATAATATATATTTAAGGGGGCATATATTGTTTTCGGACTCGCACTTAACCGTATTTTTCAACCGACTTCTAAATAAGCAGGAGGTTCTCAATTCGACGGTTTTTTTTTAATTAGTTTGTTACTCACACCTTTGGACTGGGTAAATTAATTGGTCCCATTCGGTCAATTATTGGATCCCATTTCGGTAATTTGAAGTCGGTTGTCGTGTCAACTTTTGACGTTTATTTTATTTATTTATTTAATTCTTGTACACAAAGTAAAATACAAAACAGTAAATGGATACATACTAAACATGTATACAATGGCGCCACTTATCTATAAAGAGATCTCTTCCAGTGGGCCTAAGAGAGGAGATCGTGATTGCAAACGATGCTTGTGTGTTGTTAAACTATAACTACATAAATACACAAATACATACATACATACTAAGTTTTTATGCGTTGACACCTTAGCACCTTCACACCTGCCAAGCACATCCGGATGTGCCGGCGCTGCTGCTGCATCGGCTGAAGGCCTTAAACGGCGTAAATATGCTAACCTAGCAGGTGATTACATATTTGAGCCGTTTGGGGTTGAGACACTGGGGTCATGGGGTCCGAGTGTTCTTCGCCGCGTATAGAGACATTGCTAAACGCCTAATCGATGCTTCTCAGGACCAGAAGGTTGGCTATTTTTTGGCCCAAAGAATAAGTATCGCCATCCAACGTGGCAACACAGTCAGCATTCTGGGAACCTTCCCAGTCGGCAATGACGCGGAGGATTTATTAAACGATATTTTGTAATGTAAATATTTTCAGTCTATAATTATGTTTATTTTGTATATTGTAATTAAAATGTGATTATACTAAGTTATATAAACATACATAAACGTACAAGTAACTATGGTAAGTAAGCGAGATTATGTTCTTTCACTCTTTTATTAAAGATATACACAGTTTTGCAATTCCCTATATCGTCAGGAAGAGCGTTCCAGCATGAACGGTAAATGAGTAGGAAAAGAATTTATTAAATTAATATCACCAACCTGTAATCTTCTCTGGGTTTAGTACTGGTGCCTGGATCGTACGGACCCGTTTTGCCGTGAACCTTCTTGCGGTGATACGCCAAACTCCAACTGGGGTAGTCAGACATCGTTAAACAACCTTCCTACTAAGAATATCCACCAATAGGCGTTTTCACATTGCACGATATCGTAAGTATAGCAGAAGTAACTTTAAGGTAAGAATGCAAATTATCGGGACGATATCGTGCAATATGAAAACGCACATTAGGATAGCACGAAATATGCTCGATGCTAATATCAGTTAGAGAAAAAAAACTAAGATAAATAACTTCAATCGTTTAGGTTCAAAACACCCAAGTTGC
This sequence comes from Nudaria mundana, assembly GCA_963556515.1. Lineage (NCBI taxonomy): Eukaryota > Metazoa > Arthropoda > Insecta > Lepidoptera > Erebidae > Nudaria > Nudaria mundana. The sequence continues at coordinate 7,623,193 of OY748315.1, forward strand.
AAAACAACAATAGGTTTCAAAACGTTAAAATTTCAAATATCCGAATTTCAAAACATCCATATTGCAAAATAATTACATCTCAAAACGTTCAATATGCATAATAATCACGTCTCAAAACATCTGTGTCTCATAATATTCATATTTCTGTATTAGTGGTAAAAAATAATACCAAAATGGGAGAAATAAGACAAAGAAGTAGGTATTAAAACTATGATCTATTGTTCTATCTATCTATCTATTGTTTTGACATTTAATCAAAGTAAGCTGATTTCATTTGACAGTCATCCACCCTATATCCCCGAAGGGGTAGGCAGAGGTGCATTCATGACCATCATCCACAGAGCCTTTTCCCAACGCAGTTGGTGTCGGCCCTCCAGTCTAACTGCTCGCGGCTAAACTTCGATATATTTCGTGGAGCGACTGCCATCTGACCTCCACAACCCATGGGCGATATCGAAGTTCTGTAGTTAGACCACAAGGATTTTTGATTTAGGGCTCCAACTACCCCTAACGACTGCCACAGATGTTCGTATGACAACCGGGCCTCGACAACGTGCACACCCTCAATTTGCCAGTAATTTTGGCAGTCCCACGTAATTATTCCTCACAAATCTATTGCCGTTATCCATCCATAACCACTGGTTATTCAAACCACAATATTCTACAGCCAGGACACATGTTACATCCACTAAATAGAATCTCTGAAGTTAGAGTATGTTAAATGAATTATTAAAAATCACCTAGATTTATTTTAATTCATTTAACATACTCCCAGAGGATCGGTCTCTACTTATTCGAGGATATAGTCAGAAACACACTGGTCCTTCACATACTCGGTATGCCACGCGACGTGGGAGACAGCGACACACTGGTCCTACGTCTCACGACGTCTGACGTTGACGTTATCTACGCGCTATGACACTACACGTGTGTGACAGCGTCGTACGCGTGGGATAGCATGGGAACACGCGAGTCTGGCGCGGGGACGCGTGAGGGAGCGTGGTGAGTGACCTGTGTGTTCGTTACCATACAACTTGTATAGGCCAGATCCTGTTCAGTTGTCATAATGCGCGGTGTACGTCGCATGTGAAAGATGAGTTTGCCCGTACCTTTAAAAGTGCATTCCCATTATTGAGCAGAGTTTACAAAGCTCTTTCTTAGACGACTCGTGTATTTCGTTCGTGATCGAACTCCTCCTAAACAACTGGACCGATCTTTTTGAAATTTGGCACGGTCATAGTGACCATCACCGTGAGTGCATATATCTGAATTCATAAAGATCGGTCCAGTCGTTTAGGAGTTCGACCCGGATCGACAAACTCAGCTCAATTATTGCAACAACAATACAATGCAATAAGTATATAACATTTGTTCTGGCAAAGATGTTTCGTAGTATTAAATAGAATCTCTTCAAAACAATGGGGTAAGATGTTGAATTTTTTATATAATTACACTAATTTCGCTAAATAGAAGACATTATAAACGTCGACATATGTTTCACCTACTCACGAGGCATATCAAGACTGTCTCAAACAGAATCTCTTCAGTCTAAGCATCAGCGTATAGTCTAGTTATTGCATTGTAATAATGGGTATGCACTTTTGAACCTTGAGTTTAACATGTGTACGCGTATTCGTGCATGCGTGCGTGCGTGTGTGTGTGTGTGTGTGTGTGTGTGTGTGTGTTTGTGTTTGTGTGTGTGTGTGTGTGTGTGTGTGTGTTTGTGTTGCTTTAGAACGTTACGACATAATCTCACCTGTTAGGAAACGTCATTTCGCACTGACTGCATCTGTACAAGAAATTTTCACTAGCGTGCTTCATACGCCGATGTACTTGTAAATATGTCCAGTGTAGATACGAACGGCCGCAATCCTGGTTACAAGGTTAATGTAACATACGTATAATCACGCGTATATCCCCGAGGGGGAAGGTTGAGTTGCAAAAGGTTTAAAAGCCGGCGCAGCTTTCTCAACACTAATAATAATAAATATTTTTGGACATTCTCACACAATGTCATCTAGCCCAATTTAAGCTAATATAAGCTTGTGTTATGGGATCTAGACGACTGATAAACATACTTATATATTTCTAAATACATACTTATTATACATAGAAAACACCCATACTCCGAAACAAACATTTGTGGATCACACAAATAATTTGGTTCGACCCGGAATCGAACCTGGGGCCTAAGGGACGGCAGTCGCATACTCATACCACTGCGCCACCGAGGCAGTCACTGCTGCTATCAATAGCACGGACCCTTCTAAGGCAAGAGTAAGCAAGATAGTTTCACAAGTACTTTCATCCCGCCGGCAGAGAAACTACCCCCCGGACACAAACTCCCCTGGCCCACCTGGAAGGCTCTTAATAGAATGCGAACCCAAGTTATATGTCCAAGATAATATGTCCAAGTATGGTTACATTGACACTAAAGAGAACCAGTGTGAATGTGGCTTATCACCACAAACCATCAGCCACATGATATCATGCCCGGGTTTCCCAGAGTCGTATACTTTAGATGAGCTGTACGAGGCGTGGCCAAATGCGATTCGCGTCTAATAGTCAATATAATCATCATAGTGTTGCCCATCGTCACGAGAAGATACCACACATTTTGCCAATAGCTTTGTCGGTGCCACGTAATAGGATGCAAGCGTATTACTGTTAGATACTGAATGGAATCAGGCGTTACCTGGCGAAAGTCCATGATAAAACAATGGTAAATATTATATTTAATTCTTAAAAAATAATATCATAAATTTCGCTCCAAACAAAGGTTATAAACGACGACATATGTTGCACCTCTACACGAGGCATTATCAAGACTGTCTCAAAGAGAACAGCCAATCCGTAGGCTGGTCTCTTTGAGACAGTCTTTGAGCCAATCCGTAGGCTGTTCTCTTTAAGAATTAAACCTGATATTTACCATTGTATTACTGTTAGGGCACCATAGAAAATCCATAACCACTCTGTAATTCAAACCAAAACTCCAACAACCGGGAAATCTGTTTTATATTATGATTCAAAACTTTTAGCTTAGAACAATTTAGGTCACATTGGCTATCGAACAAAAAAAATACTTGTATTTCAGACACACACATATGACGCCTATATCCCAGAAGGGGTAAGCAGAGGTGCATTACACACCTACAATTTGCCAGTTGTTTAGTCCCACGTAATAGGGGGCAAGCCTTTTGCCATCATCGGGCACTTGGGTTATGACCAAAATGGCCTAATTCATTTATTTAAATAATTTTGATCCCGTTGCCTTGCGATGAAATGTTGATGGAAAGCAACAAAATCTTAGGTGCCAGCCGCTGTGGCACAGCCAATCAAAGTCCTGGGCGTCTCGGACTATTATATTTTTTCACTTATAGGGAACCCTAAAACCGCGTCAAAATAGGTTTGGGAGATATGTTGCTAAAGAATCTATAATATAGATAGACTGACCTCGCACAAGAAATGTTTGACGACGGGGAAGTCCCCGTAGCCCAGTATGCCGGTGGCTGACGGAGGGTCGCTGCCCTGCGTGGACCCATCGGCTTGCTTCTTGGCGTCCACCAGGGCACGCTTGTAGAAGCCGTGGGTCGTCTTGTGGGTCGTACACCTGAGAGTTAGTTCGAAACAGTCTGACAGACAGACATACATCACGAAGGTGTAAGGTGCAATACACATACAACTTGCCAGTAATTTTTGTTGGTCCCAAGTAACAGGGGGCAAGTATATATCTGCATTTACTTTTATTGTATTTGCGTAATATTTCGCGTTCCAAATTCCCACGGTAACACATTACCGGGATAAAAAGTATATTACTTATAGCACTCAGGGATAATGTAGCTACATATCAGTGAAAGACTTTTCAAAATCGGTTCAGTAGTTACGGAGACATTTCAATGCAAACAAACAATCAATCAAATATTTCTTCTTTAGAATATTAGTATAGACTAGCGGACGCCCGCGGTTTCGTCCCCGTCAAATAATATTATGGTTCCCAATTCCCGCGGTAACGTATTCCCGGGATAAAAAGTAGCCTATATTACACTTTATTACATCAGCTATCTGCCAGTGAAAAGAGATTAGTGAGAACAAACGGACGGACCGACAGACAGACAGACAAAAAAAATGCATAATGCGCCTATACACCCACAACTTCCCAGTGTTTTTGGTCCCACGTAATAGGGGACAAGTGTTTTTGTACAAAATGGTCAAATTAATTTAATAAAAAGTAGAAGCTATATTGTAACTTTGAAAAAAAATTAAAACCCGAAGTCCCGCCTGGCAATGAAATGTTGATGAAAGGCAACAATATCTTACGTGCCAGCCGCTTTGGCACCGCCAATTAAAGTTCTGGGCGTTTCGGACTATCACCACCAGATAATCTTAAATTACACACAGACACTTACATTTTATTTATCTGTATGGATGTATGTATATCTGTGTCTCTTACCTTGAATAAGTAGCGAAGCTTACTTTACATATATGACAGGTGAAGGGATTTTTCACGCCTTTATGTATCGCACGGTGATTGTTCAAACCTGACTCCAGATAGAATACACTGGAACAATACATGGAAAATACATTTTAAACTTTCGCTTTCTTTATTACCCGACGTTTCGACCCTGTTACAAGAGCATTAGTCACGGGTGGACTGTCTTCAGCTGATCGTCGTCTTCGAGAAGTGCGGGTTTGTTCAACTACCCTCACTTAGTCGTCACTAAATATTGTGTTATATTAAGTGACGACTAAGTGTGTTATAGTAAGTAAACAGTTGTAACAGGCTCGAACGTCGGGTAATAAAGAGGTATGTATATCTATCTATATATAGAAATGGGGAATGTCCCCCTTAGCTCTCGATAACTGCTTATGCTCCAATGATGGTTTACCCCTCTATGGATAGTCATCGATCTGGAGGCAAGCCAAAAAATTTGACCTAGCCCTAAGGGGTCAAAAGTTATAGGCCAAAACCTATGGCATGGTGCAGCGCGAAGCACCACGCAAGACACCGTACTAGTATCTCAATAATCGCGTAAAAGACCCATTTGTCTCAAGTTTATAATAATGGAAAAATACAATATACAGATAAGAATACAAATCAAAATGTATCTATCTATGCACACACACACACATATCACGCCTATATCTCCGAAGGAGTAGGCAGAGGCGCATTACACACCCACAATTTGCCAGTATTATTAGTCCCACGTAATAGGGGGCAAGCTTATTGCCGTCACCGGGCACTCTAGAAAGTGGGTTATGTCCAAAATGGTCGAATTAATTTAATAAAATAAGCAGCTATATTATAATTTTGAAAACTAAATTTAAAACCCGTTGCCTTGAGATGAAATGTTGATGAAAGGCAACAAAATATTACGTGCCAGCCGCTGTGGCACAGCCAATTAAAGTCCTGGGCGTCTCGGACTCATCTCTATCTAAGCAAGTATTGTAAATACAAAAAAATACAAGTTAATGCAAGTCGTGAGTTAAATCCATAGAGGACGCCTGCGACTAGTTCGTGTAACATTCTTTTTAACGGACTTCCAAAATAAATACACACGTCAAAAAATTTACACAACTGGAAATAGGACCACATAATTGTCGGTATGGGACCAAATTGAAATGGGATCACTTGGGAAGCAGTAGCTTTCAATAAAAAAAAATCAAATTCGGTTAACCCGGTCCATACTTATGAGTAACAAACAAAAAAAATATCGGTTGTCTGTAAAGTCGGTTTACTGACGATAGTTGAACGTGACAACCAGATGTCGAACGCTGCCGGGATTAGGCGCACAATGCCACATTCGCAAAATGACATATTGAAATTTCGCAAAATGACAAATTCTCAAATTGTCATATTCTGAAAACGCCACATCGCAAAACGTCACATTAGTAAAATGCCATATTCGCAACATGCCATTTTCACAAAATGCCTTTGCGCAAAATGCCATTTTCGCATTAAGCCAAATATTCGAAATGACAATTTTATTCAGATTCAGACAGTCAATTTTGAAATTTTGAATGGTATTTTGTTTTTGCCAATAACGTCAGCTAGCTAAAACTTTAAGAAGTTAGTAAAATGCCATATTCGCAACATGCCATTTTCACAAAATGCCTTTGCGCAAAATGCCATTTTCGCATTAAGCCAAATATTCGAAATGACAATTTTATTCAGATTCAGACAGTCAATTTTGAAATTTTGAATGGTATTTTGTTTTTGCCAATAACGTCAGCTAGCTAAAACTTTAAGAAGTACTTCAACCAAGTCATAGAATCAATGCTGCAATCTAATTATCCTTTAACCGACTAACTATACATCCAATAGATGGCGATGGAAAAAAATATTTGGGTTGAACCATAATTCTAATTATTCTTCTGACATTCATTAATTATAAGTATGATAATATTATTATTCTATTTGCGTCTAAGTATTATCACTGGTAGTCTATCAGGAACAATTTTTTTGGGCCTGTCGTGTTAGTTGAATTATTTTAAACTAGGTGGCGTTACGGGTAATGGTTCATAATATTTAAACAATATCTTTCGTTTTAGTCAGGAATTCCATTCTAGGATAATATATCTATATTTTAAAAGTTTTTCTACTATTAAATAAGTAGTTTTCGGGTCTTTAAAACTCCAATTTAAGTTTTTTTAATAAAATGTCAGTACAGCGCCACGGTACACGTGTCGGCTAGAATAAGTACTGCTATAAATTTGGCTGGCGATGGTTTGTCATCAATAACTCTTGCTAAAGCACAGATAGATGTCGCTGATATTAAGATTGAATAAGCCCTCTGGTTACGTAACTTTTGCACAATAGGATAATATTATTATAATATATAGTTTATATTTTCACCTATTGATACCTATTTATATTTATTTTGAAGCAACTTAATAATAAAAACAATAATGAAATACCTACATACTTGTCTTGAATAAAAAAAATAACAAGAAAAAACTGGCAAAAAAAAAAAACAAAAAACCTATACAGTCAAATTGAGAACCTCCTCCTTTTTAGAAGTCAGTTGAGAATATAAAGAATTTGTTAACAAAAACAAAAACTAATTTCCTAGGATTTGAACCCGGATCATCTTTGATGTTTGCAGTATGTTAAATATTATATCCAGTGTCATGCGCTATTTATGGAATTTAATCTAACGGTGAAATACTGTAATACAACACAAACGGGGAAATGATTCGGTAATAATATAAAATTTTATAGTAAATGTTTCTTGTAGTTTTAGCCCTAAAAAGGCCTCTTTCGTCGCTCCAGTGTGACTGCTATATTATTATAATTATATAGAGGTAGCCTGATTTCAACCGACTTCCAAAAAACTTTGGACTGTGTGAACGAATTTTGAAAATTATTTTTTTAATTGAAAGGGACTAATTCCCGAATGGTCCTATTTCAATTTGGTCCAATTCTGACAATTATTTGGTCCCATTTCGGTAATTTGAAGTCGGTCGAGTTGTTGAGTCAATTTTTGACGTGCTTTATTTTTTCAAGGGCGTAAGCAGAGATATATATGCCCAGTTTTCGCCACATACTACACCGATTTTGAATGTTTACAAATATGTAACTACTTAGCCTAGGTAGGTTAGGTAGCTAAAGTAAAAGTAGCTAGGGGTAGCTCTCAGGGAAAGTACCTACTTTCCAAACCAACCTCATCTGCCGCACGACCGATCAACAGACGTGGCTGTTCTGACAAACATAAAAGTTCGTGGAAATTACTGGCTAGGTAGGTAGCTACCTATATTGTCCCTGTCGGTGTCGACCGTGTCGAGCGCGTGCCACTGCCGAGTGCCTAGATGCCGAGTTTGAGTTGTTCACGCGTTGTGCGTTTCGTTCATGTACTTTTTTGGTTGACTTACATACTAAGTGACGCTCTCGGCTCTGCCCTCGTGGAATGACTTATTGATTGACGATGTTCTTTTCGTTTTAGCCGATTTAGAGGAAACAAAGTCAATTTGCACACATACATACAAACAGGGTAAGCAGAGATGCATTATACACCCACAAATTGCCAGTAATTTGTTGATCCCACGTACCTAATATGGGCAAGCCTATTGCCGTTGCCGGGTACTATAGAAAATCCATAACTACTCTGTAATTTAAACCATATATCCAAAGCCAGGACAGATGTTACATACATACATACATACCTGCAACTAATAATAATCTTAGCAGTTCGAGCTTAGTGTCCTTATTCTGTCTGTAAAAACTGCAAGAATAGACTAGTATAGACAGATAAAAAGGCAGACAAAAGTAATAAATAAAAATACATTGCCCTGTTTTATTAATTATTAATTTATTTATCGCCTACTCTTAATTTTACCTCGCTGCGTCATTCATTCCTAATTAGTCTCATCACTTACCGGCTTAATTTGCTTAAATTTATTATTATTATAATATATATAAATATATAATCATCATTCACCGAGCCTTTTCCCAACTCAGTTGGGGTCGGCTTTCCAGTCTAACTGCGATTCGGCTGAACTTCGATATTTTCCGTGAAGCGACTGCCATCTGACCTCCACAACCCATGGGCGATATCGAATTTCTGTAGTTAGACCGATCGGATTTTTGATTTAGGGCTCCAACCACCCCTAACGACTGCCATAGATGTTAGTATGACAACCGGGACCGACGGCTTAACGTGCTCTCCGAAGCACGGAGGGGTCTCAATGTCTTAAGAAAAGGTCACCCATCCTAAGACCGGCCTGAGTCGATGTTGCTTAACCTTTGCAATGTGTTAACATTGTCGGTTACCACTAGACCACGAGCCCCTCATATATATATAATATAATATATATAATATTAATTACACGATTTGTACTTAACATTTTATTAATTACTAGTGGTCGCCCGTGACTTCATCCGCGTGGTGATTTGGATTTTTTCCCTTTCCCGTCGCGCCGCGTCATATTTTGAACAATTCACACAATATCTTTATAAATTGTAGCCTATGTGTTATTCTGATGTATAAGCATATTATTGTAAAGTTTCATCAAAATCCGTTCAGTAGTTTTTACGTGAAAGAGTAACAACATCCATACATACAAACTTTCGCATTTGTAATATTAGTAGGAAATGGAGGTTTTTTTTTAATTCCGCAGTCCAAGGCCACGGCCGCTCTAACGTCCGTTGCCGGGCGTCTCTGGTTACAAGCAGAACGTATTTCCAGTGGCGCCCGGCGGAAGGATATAGAGGTAGCCTATTTTCAACCGAATTCCAAAAATGGAGGAGTTAAGGTGTTTGTTACCTCATATCTTTTGACTGGGAGAACAGATTTAGAAAATTATTTTTTTAATTAAAAGGGTCTAATTCCCAAGTGGTCCTATTACATTTTGGTCCCATTTCGGTAATTTGAAGTCGGTCGGGTTGTTGAGTCAATTTTTTGACGTGCTTTATTTTTCCAAGGGCGTGAGCAGAGATATTTTATATGCACAGTTTTCGCCACATACTGTACCTATCTTCTATACTTATAATAAATCTGTAGAAGTGAAAATTCTGTACATTGAAAATATCAAAAAAATAAATGGCAGGGGCTGTTACTAGACCGACACCGAACCCAAAAATGTGATTAAACACCATTTTTGTCTGTCTGTCTGTCTTTTTGTTCAGGCATCAAACCAAACTTGGTATAATTATTCTTTAATATCCTGGACACCACACTGGGTACTTTTTATCCCGGAAAAGTATTTACAATAAAAAACAAACTTAATTTTGCGGATTACTGTACCAACCGCAAATAATAAGTTTGTCGTAGGTTACGTCACCCGCAGTGGAGTTCACTTAGGGGCGCTGCACACGGCTAAGATACTATAATGTTTTATCTTAAGATACAATATCGCTCAACAGTTATCTATATCTATTATCTATACTTATAATAAATCTGTAGAAGTGAAAATTCTGTATATTGAAAATATCAAAAAAATAATGGCAGGGGGTGTTACTAGACCGACACCGAACCCAAAAATGTGATTAAAAACAATTTTTGTCAGTCTGTTTGTTCAGGCATCACGCAAAAGCTACCGGTTCGATTTCAATGAAACTTGGTATAATTATTCTTTAATATCCTGGGCACCACGCTGGGTACTTTTTATCCCGGAAAAGTATATACAATAAAAAACAAACTTAATTTTGCGGTTCGATCCCTAGACCCGATTACTGTAATAAATTTATCGTAGGTTACGTCACCCGCAGTGGAGTTCACTAAGGGGCGCTGCACACGACTAAGATACTACTAGGTATGCAATGCATGCTGCTGCTGCAAAAAACTGAGCGAAGTGTTAAATTTTCAAACGACAACGATTTATGAGATTTTTTTTTGTTATGTACGGTTGTCAATTTTTATGTTCTATAAAGTTAATACTATCAGGCGTTACTTTTCGGAAGTCGATAGTTAAATTAAATAAATGTAACTACTTTCCAATATGCCGCCACATGCAAATTACCCAACTCTCGTATTTATTCATGCACAAGTCCGCCCTCCAAACCCACTTAGGCCGAAATAATAGAGAAATAATTTTGAAAATAGAATAAATATGAGAGTTGTGTTATCGTGCAATAAATAATAAAAACCTCGACACGTGTTTCGCCCCCAACCAGGGGCATCATCAGGAGATGTCGATGGCTCGGCGCACGGCGACCGAATGAGCCACAACTCGTAAACCGCACCTATTTATATCCTAGGTTTTTTATTTCTACCCACAACCATAATACCAAATTATTTTATGTGTACCCACCACCGTTGTTTGAATGACGTATACCTACCCGCAGCAAAGGGGAAGAGGCGAAATTAAGTTGATCATTTAAAATATTAGGGTTCAGGCGTCTATGTTTGTAGATTTCTAATTGTTCCAAAACCGAAAGCCTCAGTCCTTTGTTGCAGGTGTGCAGAACGTCATAAGTGTGAGGATTAGGTAGGGAGTGACCGGAATCCAACAAATGTTTTGCGAAATGAGACCGTTCTGGGCGATTGTTTCTAAAAGCTGATATATGTTCTTTATACCGCGTCGCGAAGCTACGGCCGGTTTGGCCAATATAAACACCCTCACAATCCCCACACTTAAGCCTATACACACCTGACTTCCTGTTATCCCCAATTTTCTCCTTGACATTGCAAATGTTTCTCCGGATAGTGTTGTCCGTTCTAAACGCGACATGAATATTATTTTTACGTAAAATTTTGGCAACTTTATCAGATATCGGACCTAAATAAGTTAGACTAGCTCTATACCGATGGACGTCACGATCCGGGGGAACAGCATATAGTAAACTACGCGTAATTGAGGCTCGCCGCCTTCCAACTAAGTTGTCCACAAGCTTGGTACTGTAACCATTAGATTTAGCAATTTGATAAATAATATTTAATTCGCGATTTGAATTTTGATTCGCGAAACGATTTGAAAGAATTAGTTAAAAGTACCCGCTTTGTTTTTGACAATGGGAAATACGACAAAGTTATACCAATGAATCCACGACCTCTAATATTATACGGTTTGCCAAAGATCCACAAGGAAGGCGTCCCCATCCGCCCGGTGGTGTCCAGCATCGGTTCCCCGTCATATGATCTAGCAAAATCACTTAATAACATCCTTAGGGGGAAGACTGCCTTTTCGCCTCGTTATAGTCTTAAAATACGACTGACTTAATCAATCGTATACGGGATATCAAGCTTCCCCCTAATGCAAGGTTGCTTTCACTGGATGTCGATAACTTGTTTACTAATGTCCCTTACGAGGAATGTTTAACAATACTTAAAGATCTTTTTGAAAAACAGCGTCTACATCCAGGGGAGGCGGCTGAGCTAATCGATTTAACTTCTTTATGCATGAACCAAAACTATTTTCAATTCAACAACAAGTACTATCTATTTAAGCATGGACTGGCGATGGGTTCACCTTTGAGCCCATTTCTAGCCGATGTTTTTATGGATAGGTTTGAAAATAGTTACATTGTAGGTAACGAAAACATCCATTATTATTATAGGTACGTTGACGATATATTGTTGTGTTGGCGGGGCACCGATGTGGAACTTACGGATTTCTTATCTCATTTGAATAGTGTTCACCCTAAAATCAAATTCAAACTCGAGTTAGAGAAGGATAGGTCCATACATTTCTTAGATTTGACTATTACTAGAAATGAGGGTGGGCATGAATTCCGGATCTTTCGCAAACCCACTCATACTGACACAGTAATTCCTGCTACTTCCTGTCATCCTTGGCAGCACAAGCTTGCCGCCTTCCACAGCTATGTTCACAGGCTATTTTCGGTTCCACTTTCTCAAATAAATTTTAACCGCGAATTAATATTATTTATCAAATTGCTAAATCTAATGGTTACAGTACCAAGCTTGTGGACAATGGATGTAGACGCTGTTTTTCAAAAAGATCTTTAAGTATTGTTAAACATTCCTCGTAAGGGACATTAGTAAACAAGTTATCGACATCCAGTGAAAGCAACCTTGCATTAGGGGGAAGCTTGATATCCCGTATACGATTGATTAAGTCAGTCGTATTTTAAGACTATAACGAGGCGAAAAGGCAGTCTTCCCCCTAAGGATGTTATTAAGTGATTTTGCTAGATCATATGACGGGGAACCGATGCTGGACACCACCGGGCGGATGGGGACGCCTTCCTTGTGGATCTTTGGCAAACCGTATAATATTAGAGGTCGTGGATTCATTGGTATAACTTTGTCGTATTTCCCATTGTCAAAAACAAAGCGGGTACTTTTAACTAATTCTTTCAAATCGTTTCGCGAATCAAAATTCAAATCGCGAATTAAATATTATTTATCAAATTGCTAAATCTAATGGTTACAGTATCAAGCTTGTGGACAACTTAGTTGGAAGACGGCGAGCCTCAATTACGCGTAGTTTACTATATGCTGTTCCCCCGGATCGTGACGTCCATCGGTATAGAGCTAGTCTAACTTATTTAGGTCCGATATCTGATAAAGTTGCCAAAATTTTACGTAAAAATAATATTCATGTCGCGTTTAGAACGGACAACACTATCCGGAGAAACATTTGCAATGTTAAGGAGAAAATTGGGGATAACAGGAAGTCAGGTGTGTATAGGCTTAAGTGTGGGGATTGTGAGGGTGTTTATATTGGCCAAACCGGCCGTAGCTTCGCGACGCGGTATAAAGAACATATATCAGCTTTTAGAAACAATCGCCCAGAACGGTCTCATTTCGCAAAACATTTGTTGGATTCCGGTCACTCCCTACCTAATCCTCACACTTATGACGTTCTGCACACCTGCAACAAAGGACTGAGGCTTTCGGTTTTGGAACAATTAGAAATCTACAAACATAGACGCCTGAACCCTAATATTTTAAATGATCAACTTAATTTCGCCTCTTCCCCTTTGCTGCGGGTAGGTATACGTCATTCAAACAACGGTGGTGGGTACACATAAAATAATTTGGTATTATGGTTGTGGGTAGAAATAAAAAACCTAGGATATAAATAGGTGCGGTTTACGAGTTGTGGCTCATTCGGTCGCCGTGCGCCGAGCCATCGACATCTCCTGATGATGCCCCTGGTTGGGGGCGAAACACGTGTCAAGGTTTTTATTATTTATTGCACGATAACGCAACTCTCATATTTATTCTATTTTCAAAATTATTTCTCTATTCTTTCGGCCTAAGTGGGTTTGGAGGGCGGACTTGTGCATGAATAAATACGAGAGTTGGGTAATTTGCATGTGGCGGAATATTGCAAAGTAGTTAGATTTATTTAATTTTATGTTATAAACCACCATCACGCCACACGTTATCACTGTGGTAAGTTTGAAGGAGATCGGTTCAGGCGTTTCGGAGTATGCGGAGATACGAAATACATGAGTCGCCTAAGATTGAGCTTCGCTCAATAATATTTTATCTTAAGATACAATATCGCTCAACAGCTATACATAATAAATCAGTAACTGGTGATCAAGAAAGCTATAACACGCAGGCGGAGCTGCGGGCAACAGCTAGTATACAATAAATCAGTAACTGGTGATCAAGAAAGCTATGACACGCAAGCGGAGCTGCGGGCAACAGCTAGTTATTAAATAAGATTTTAATGAATGATGACGATATTATTATGCTAAGCTAATACTGATACGGGAATACACAACCGTAGTATACCTACCTACTTACAACACATTTATAGGTAAGTACCTACTTATATGTTTAAATAAGAAAATCAACAAGCTCAGACACGATGGGTTTATCATAAAATTATTGAATCTCCTCCACCTTCATGTCCTCCACCATGTAAGTAGGTACTTATTACCATTTTATTTTATCAAGACAAATGAAAAGTCCAAATGTGGGTAATAATAACTTATAATAATCTCCTCTCCAATGAACTCTGATAAGAAGTTAAAATACTGCCATCTATTAGGAAATAATCGGGACAATAGAAACAATAGTTCATTCATGGGGGATTATAACATAAAATACTGCCATCTATTATATAATTTTCGCACACATAATATACCGCCATCTATTACGCATTTTTCGCACACAATACACTACCATCTATTAGGAATTTATCGAAAATTATTTAGCTAGCCCTAAAGACGCCTTTAAAACGTCGCCAATTCCTTCTATGAGATGGTTCATCTGTACTAGTATAGTATTCTTATATCTGTGGTATTATTAATATCTGAATAATAATTTATTTTTTAATAATCGAATGTGGGTACTTCGAAGAAAAATAATTAGTTTACTCAAAGGGTAAATAAAATCAATGAAATGACAGTTAAACTATTTGTTATCCTGTTTGTGTTCACTATATGCTAATTAATAATTAATTACGATTTAAAATGGATCCAGAGTTTAAGATTGTCCGTAATCAAAAGGGATATAAATCTCTGATTTGTGGTGATCATAGGTACAACAAACAAAGATATCTCAAAGGAAAAAAGATTACAGTGTGGCGGTGTGTACATAGAAAATATTGTAGTGCTTTATTACACCTTAAGAACTCAAAACAAGTTATAATAAAAAAAACGGAGCATAAATGTGGATCTAATCGCTATAAAAATGAAGTGTATAACTGGAAAAGATCTTTAACAAAAACCGTTTGTAAAGATTATAGTTTTGTGAAACAAATTTTCGAAAAACATATCTACGATTTGAAACGAAAATTTTCGGACATTGACGTCGAATTGCCTACATTTGAATCACTGAAGGACACTTTGTACAGGTCACGCAAAAAGTTTTTGAATACAGACAGGTTAAAACACGCAAATACAGCAACAGTTAAAATACCCGAAAATTTAGGAAATTTTTTTTTGGTATGTGAAGACGGCGCTGTTGATAAAATTATAATATTTGCTACAAAATTAGCTAGAAGAGGATCCACAACAAACCGGGAAACTACTATACAGACGGAACCTTCAAGTCATGTCCCGCCCCGTTCTATCAATTATATGTGTTACACATGGACGTCAATTCTAATACAAATTCCACAAATATAATCCCCGTAATTCACGCACTATTACCTAATAAGACTCAAAGTACGTACGAGCGCTTTTTTTACCTAATAAAAGAAAAAATGTGTGTTGAAAACTAGTACATACAAAGGAAGGACATAACATTTCCAGAATTATATCTATAATGCCCTTAGTGCCAGCTAACGATATACCTACTGCATGGAACTATATTTTAAATAACTCACCAAATACACCAGAAATGAAAAAATTCCAAACTTATTACAAAAATTTGTGGTATCCAAAACTACTTCCATCTGTTTTGAGCTGTGCAAACCAAAGACACAGAACCACAAATGCCCTCGAAGGCTGGCATCACCGCATTAACAGACGTATCCCTAAAAAACCTTCACTATATCTATTCGTATACAAATTGCAGCAAGAAAGTAAATACTGGGACAATATATATCAATATATTATGAAATAAAGGTCTTATTTCATAAGTTCCGGCAGAATCGAAAAAGTAAAGACATCCATTTCGATGAACAATATAAAAAAATGTTACAAAAGTTAAGGGATAACTGTTTGACACTGCTGGAATTTCTGCGTAAAGTTATTTTTCTGCAATTATACAAATAGTGATGTTTTCAGTTCAAAGCTACTTATTATACCGCTTACAATCAATAAGCTGATCTTTGTGCAACTTTTATTTTTCTGCAATTATACAAATAGTGATATTTTTAGTTCAAGACTACTTATTATACCGCTTACAATCAATAAGCTGATCTTTGTGTAACTTTTAGGTGCAGCGCAGACTAAATTACTAAATTCTTAAAATTTTAAATATACCTAATAGGAAATATATACAAAAATTTAACTTTTTGAAAAGATATAATCATTTGTTATTTATTGTATGATTCATAGCAACATCCATTATTTAAGATTACATTTTTAATTTATTTTATGTTAAAATAAAATAAAAATAAATAATGATTAAATACTGAAAGAAACTATTTTTTTTTATTTATAAATCATGGGCCTACTGCAATAAGTCACTCTTTTATTGTCATTAAAGAAAGTAGCACATTATTAAACTTATAATCATTATTTGAGAATGTGTCATTTTGATAGTGTGGCATTCTGCTATAGTGACATTTTGCTAGTGTGGCATTTTGCTAGTGTGGCCTTTTGCTAGTGTAGCATATTGAGAAAAGACATTTTGCGAATGTGTCATTTTGCGACAATATGTCATTTTGAAAATGTGGCATTGTGCGCCTAATCCCGCTGCCGAACGCGGAGGCCGCTAGCTTTGCCGCCTTTGTCGCTCGTTCCGCGCTCTCGCTTGCACTTCAAGCCTTAAATGGAACGCCTCATTTTTTCGTGCGTGCACCTGGCTCCATCGAATTATAAGACATTGTCACGTTAAAAACATACAATCGAATTGAGAATTTACTCCACCTTTTTTGGAAGTCGGTTGAAAAGGAGGTTCTGAATTCGACTGTATTTTTTCATGTTTGTTACCTCTCATATCTTTCGACTAGATGAATCAATTTTGATAATTTAAAGCTTCTGCCTCTCGCGTGGTCCCATTAAAATTTGGTCCCATTCCGGTAATTTAAAGTCGGTTTTTTTGTGTCATTGTTTAACGTGTTATTTTTTTGATCGTGGGGGGAAATGCCCATAAGATAGGAAACCATCGAAGCACTCATACTCACTCCTCACAATATTCACATCTAAAAGCCTTTTCAATTTCCACAACCCGTATGAGAGAGCGGGCCTCGTCCGCCAACACGGACAGTAAAGGCTCCCCCACTTCGTTTGAGACCTGACGTTTAATGGGTTTCGATAGTTTTGGGGACTCTGTGAACCACAGACACACATAAATTAATAATTACTATTACGGCCTTTATAGCCTAGTCGAAATAGCTCAAAAATGGACGAAGCATTGAGAGTATGTTAGCAAATATTTAACAGACAGACAGAAAGGCATATATCACGCCTATATCCCCGAAGGGGTAGGCAGAGGCATAGGCATTACACATAAAGCGAACATTTACTTAAAAAAATAGAAATTTCAGATAATAAAATGCCACTTATTATCGGAAAGGTGCTTCCCATGAACATCTCCGGGGCACAAGTCATCTATTATACACTTTCTGACAGACGGATATTAAAGCCTCTCCACTTGATATGCAGTCGGTTAACCTCACTCATCAAGGATAATAGCTTCAAAAAAACCATAAAATTACACATAGAAATGTCTTATGGAGTTAAATGAGAAAAAGAGTCTTACAGGATCCATTGAATAATGAAAAAGAAATTTTCCACGAGACAACACAATGACGATAAAACTCATAAAGGTTAGGTCGGTAATGCACTCTCTTTGTGGGTTTGTGTGATGTAAAAGCCGCGAAGGATGACACTGGGATGGAACCTTGTCACAATAACCGCACCGTGACATCATCAATCGCTAAAAAGTACGGCTAACGTTTTTTATTCAGTGCTTTTTGGTGATTGATGACGTCACGAAGCGGTTATTATGACAAAGTGTGGGTGTGTTATCGCACTGTCATCTTGCGCGGTTCACATGTGCGAGTGTGTGTGTGAGTTAACCTAACTCACCGATTATCTGCACAGTGTGTCGCACTAAACCACTGGTCGGGGACAACTGCACCATCATCTCCTCGGTTTCCTGCTTCAGCTCGTTGGCGTAAGCCTCTATGCATTCCGTGGATTTCGTTGCATGATCCTATGGCAGATAGAAGACATACTCAGGTAATTTCTAATCAAGCAATAATCAAAAATACTTTGTATCACGTAATCACTTACGGGCACCTGTAAAAGCAGTTTCCCCAAGGAGAAGAGCGGGCCAAAAACTCCCAAGGTTGTTTTGTAACAAAACGTACGTATACTACACAGTACGTATACGTACCCTACCCAGCACGTACACTACACAGCACATACACTACCCAGTACGTACACTACCCTATAAGTACACTACCCAGCACCTACCATCAGGGCCGTCTTTAAACTATTGGGGGCCCTGGGCATGGTAGGACAATGGGGCCCCCTTTTTGTTTAATTAAATTATTTTTATTTATTTACTTTAAGTACCCCCTTAAAGCCGCATCGCCCCCTACGTTCATTGTCGAACGTCCAAAGTGGAATTCCTGTGGCGCCGTCGGACTCTGGCCACCTATATGGCCTCTGTCACGAAGTTGGGTCGGGTGTTATCACGCATCTTTGGGGTCGAATTTTATCCCACGTCGCCGTCCGTGAGTGAATCTGCGCGCTGCAGGGCTGGGACCTCGCGGAAAGGACTGCGGGTGGCCAGCCCGCGCCCTCAGGTCCCGATCATGAAGGTCGATGATCTAGAGCGTAGATGAGCCGATGGCCGTCGACTTTGAAACTCAGTTGGGGGGGGGGAGGGGGGGTACGCTCCCTCTGGAGACCATGGTTCGAAGCATGGTCTCCAGAGAGAGGGTATCCACACCCAGACCCATGACGAGGTCCCGGCGCTTATACGGCTGGATGGATTTCGACGAATGGGGTCTCAAATAAAAGATACCTATTTATAAAAGGAATTTATCTCCTGATTGTCATAGGGTAGGTACATAAAATGTGAGCAAAAGATATATACGAACTTTTTGGCACCAAATATTTTTATATATTTAATTACTTTTTTTTGTGTTGTGACCATTATTCATATTTATTTATTTCATCTTAGAACACAGGTACATAATATACCTACGAGTATTATCTCCAAGATGTCACAGACTATAAAAGCTCGAACCAAGTTCTACCTATACAGGCAAGCAGATTACAATTACCTATCTCAGACACTGAGTTATCGTACTTAATAGTACTATCTAATTCAAATTATAATAAAACTTTTAATAGAGCGAGAGCTAGTAGACATTTTAGAGATGTTTGAAAATTTAAAGTTTGTCGCAGGAAGTAGGGGGCCCCTAACCATCGCGGGGCCCTGGGCAAGTGCCCATTGTGCTCAATGGGAAAGATGGGCCTGCCTACCATTGCATGGTCGGCGTCGCAGAAGGCTCGGTGACAGATGTACCCTGCCCAATACAATACTCTTTACGTACACTACCCAACACGTAAACTACCCAGCACGTACGCTACGTATACGTACCATGGCGTGCCCGGCGTCGCGGAAGGCCCGGTGACACACGGCGCACACTCGCACGAGGCGCGGCGCGAGCTCCTCCTCGTGCGCGCGCACGTGCATGCGCAGTCGAGAGCGACGCGTCAGCTGCTTCAGGCAGATGTGACACTGGAACGGCTTTATCTGAAACGATAGCTCAATAAACAAACGCAAAGTTGCATTCGTTTCTTTTAAACTTTTACTTTATTTAACTACTAGCTGATCGCCGCAGCTCCAGCCGCGTGATTTAGTTTACTCGTTTCCGGTTCCCGTGGGAACACATTACCGGGATAAAAAGGTGAATGTAGCGTTCCAATGGTGAAAGAATTTATGAAATCGGCACAGTAGTTTATGAATTTATTTGTTACAAACATACACACAAAAATACAAATCTTTCCTCTTTATAGACGACTATCCAACGAAGCGAACATATCCGCATGTCGTAGGACGACCGCCACCTATGTGCCTTATACACAATAAGTATGTATTACATCTCAAATTAAAAAAAAAAGTATGAGTGTTTTAAATCGTTTTATATGTGGAACAATGGACCTCGCGAACGCCCCCATTTCCCCATAAATCAAAACAAGTTATATTATATGGCAAAAATTAGCCATATATTTTAAAGTTTTCGAAAGTTTTTTCATAAAATCTAAAAATGTCACATGACATTAAGGTCAACATCATTTTAGAGGTCTTTGACCATGCTGAGTTGATTGCAGCTGGTCTTGAGTCTCTAACTATTACCGTTCTCGATTTGACCTCGTTTTGGCCTTGACCTTGAGATCAGGGGTCAAAGGTCAAGTTTATTTTGGGGGGTTTTCGACTATGCTAAGTCGATTGGCGTTTACACTGAGTCTCTAGCTCTTACCGTTCTCGAGTTGAAAGTTGTTCACGGACGGACGGACATTACTGTTGTATAAGAGATTTTCGCTTCGAAAACTCTAAAAGGCCACAATGTTTTAAATTGAGGAACACTTGTACCGAGTTTAATCACACATAAACACAGACAGACGAAAGCAAAATTGTCCAGTTTCGAAATGTAGACGCTTCGCTCGCTCGGTCAACTAATACGACAAACACGTCAAACATTGACACAAAAATCGACATTAAATTACCAGAATGGGACCATCTAATTGTCGGAATGAGATCAAATTCTAAATCTAAACCCAGTCGAAAGACGTGAGAAACAAAACATCGTAAAAGTAAGGCTACAATATTTAATACACACACACACATAGCAAGCCTATATCCCTGGAGGGGTAGGCAGAGGTGCATTACACACCCACAATTTGCCAGTGTTTTTAGTCCCACGTAATAGGGGGCAAGCCTATTGCCGTCACCGGGCACATTTATAATGGGTTATGTCCAAAATGGCCGAATGAATTTAATACAAAGTAGCAGCTATATTGTTATTTAATATTATTAGGAATCAAAAGCAGAATAAATAAAAGAAAAGGTTTATTCACAAGAAATAAGTAAGTCAGGATTTTATACAAAAGTACCCACTACATTTATTAGATTTAACAATAACAATTACACAACTTGTATTTGCAATATCCGAACTACCGATAACAACCGATAGCAATTACTTAAGACATGATATCGCCACGAGAGTTGGAAAACGACTGTCCGATCTATTCTCGTCGCTCCGTTTATATAGGAAACGGAGGGGGGTATGCCGCGTGCGAAACTACCTCCTAACAATATATCTATATATAGAAATGGTGAATGTAATTTTTGTCCCCCCTTAGCTCTTGAGAACTGCTTATTCTCCAATGATGGTTGACCCCTCTATGGATAGCCCTCAATCTGGAGGCAAGCCAAAAAATCGAAAATTTAACCTAGCCCTAAGGGGTCAAAAGTTATAGACCAAAACCTATGGCGTGGTGCGGCGCGAAGCACAAGCAAGACACCGTACTAGTAATATATAATACTATAAGGATATAACTTCTAACCTGTAAATGTGTGACTCCATGCTCATCCAGGGTCTGCTTGTCCAGGAACCGTTTACCACAAGTGACACACACATACCTGCGTGTGTCTGTGTGTGTGCGACTGTGTTTCGTCAGTGTTGCCCTAACATATAAACAGAAATATAGAGATCGGCATCGGTAAAACTGTCACTCTGTGAATCAAACCAAAATTCATTCAAAACTAGGACAGATGCTACATACCACTACATAGACACCACATAGACTGCTTCGGCGGCGTGGCCGGTAGTGCATCCGCTTTCGACGCCGGAGTCTCGGGTTCGATTCCCGGTCGGGACAAACTTTGTGTGATGACACATACGTTTGTACCGAAGTCTGGGTGTTTCCTATGTATAATATGTATGTATTTAAAAAAAATGTATATAAGTATTTATATCACTTTATCTAGTACTTATATCACAAGCTCTGCTTAGTTTGAGACTAGATGGCGTTGTGTGAATTGTCCTAACATATTTATTTATTATAGAATCTATTCAATCCGAGCCTTTAGCTACTCATATTAGCGATATGTTGCCAGAAAGTAAAAGAATTATAAAAAAGCTAGATTCAGACCATTGTGGGCAAATAGCATCTTTTAAAATCACTAAAGAAAAAGTTATAAAACGTAAAATATTATGTAGACCAATAACTGGTGACCGCTTGGAACGTATGAGGGTTGGACTTTGCAATAAAATTCCATTCTTAGACACTGGCTTAGATCCAAATGTAATGTATAAATTATTTTTTGATTCTTTTTACAACGAGTTCAACTCCATATTCAAGTCTAAGGAGGTCATGATTAGTGATAGTCCTACTTTCAGTGCATGGGCCACTGAGGGTATACACAAAAGTAGACAAAAACTTTATGAACTATACTCAGAAAGACAGCTTAATAGATCAGTTGAATTTCTAGATTATGTTAAAACTTATTCAAAAAAGTTTAAAGCAGATTGTTTAGCAGCTAAATCAAAATATATAAGTGATAAAATTCTCAATAGTGCAGACAAAGTTAAATCTACTTGGAAAATTATAAACGCGGAAAGAGGTCAACAAAAATTAAATGATAATAATTTTAAACTTAATATAAATGGTAAAATAACAACATCAGACTTCGAGGTCGCTAACGAATTTGAATTTTTTTTCTCCCGAATTCCTGTAGATTTGACAAAAACCCTAGGCTCTTCAACCCCCATTGCAGAATCTTTGTTAAAAGCAAACGTTCCTTGTTGTAACGTTATATTTAAATTCAGTAAAGTTAACATAAACACCATCTTAAAAACTTTTAAATCTTTAAATATCAAGAAAACAGCTGACCTCTGGGGCATCTCTGTGTATTTAGTAAATTCTTTTGTTGAAATGGTTGCTCCTGAACTAGTAATAATATTTAATAATTGTGTTGATAGTGGTGTGTTCCCTGATTTAATGAAATCTAGTAAATTAATTCCCCTGTTTAAATCGGGTAGTACTTCAGATCCGTCCAATTTCCGTCCCATTTCTGTACTACCTACATTTAGTAAAAATTTTGAAAAAATTATGCTTAATCAAATGCAAAATCACTTTAACGTTAATAAACTATTACATACAAAACAATTCGGTTTCACTCGTGGTCGGTCCACCACTGATGCCGGAATTAAATTATTAGAGTGTATATACAGGGCCTGGGATGAGTCATATGATGCTTATGGTGTATTCTGTGCCTTATCTAAGGCCTTCGATTGCGTTCAGCACCAGACTTTAATTAAGAAACTTGATCATTACGGAATCCGGGGGACGACCTTGAATTTCGTCAATTCTTACTTAAGTGATAGGGTCCAGAAAGTAGTGATCAATGGTAAACAGTCACCTGGTTCTCTTGTAGCAATGGGGGTACCGCAGGGTTCAATTTTGGGACCTTTTCTTTTTCTAGTACATATTAATGATCTCCCTCACCTCATAAGAGACGACCACGAGGTAGTTTTGTTTGCTGATGACACTTCTTTAATATTTAAAGTTAAACGTGGACAGCGCGAACTTGACGATGTAAACATTGCCCTCTCTAGGATAGTCCACTGGTTTTGTGCTAATAATTTATTATTAAATGAAAATAAAACTAAATGTCTAAGATTCACCTTAACTAATGTAAGACTTGTTAAAACCAGTGTTAAGGTTGGGGATGATATAATAGAATTAGTCGATGACACTGTCTTTCTGGGCATAACGTTAGACTCCAAATTGCAATGGGGGCCTCATATCGGGAAAATTTCGGCCAGGCTTAGTTCAGCAGCCTATGCTGTCAAAATGATCCGACAACTTACAGACATTAAAACGGCGCGTCTTGTCTACTTCAGCTACTTCCACAGTATCATGACATATGGCATACTACTGTGGGGTAACGCTGCCGATATTGAATGCATCTTTGTGTTGCAGAAGAGGGCTGTCCGGACTATCTATGGAATGGGGTCTCGGGAGTCATTAAGAGATAAGTTTAAGCATATTAACATCCTTACAGTGTATTCACAGTATATTTATGAAATTCTATTGTATACCCACAAGAACAAAAGTAAATTTGTGAAAAATAGTGATCATAATCTAAACTTAAGAAATAAGGATAAACTGGCTGTTCCTAAATTTAGGCTTCATAAAGTGAGTAATTCTTTTGCGGGGAACTTTATTCGAATGTACAATACATTGCCAACCGAAATAGCAAATTTATCTGTTAATAAATTTAAAAAACTAATAAAACGTAAATTGTGCCATAAAGCTTATTATAGTATTAATGATTTCTTAGATGACAAGGCGGCCTGGTTGTAACACGAATTGCTCCTTTCTAAATAACTCTGTACTAGATTTAAGATGAAATATTTTGGAAAAACGAACTGAGTTTCTTGAGGGCTCTTCTCAGTCTCGTTGCATTTTGGAACCCTCGGTAGAGTCACACCAACTTTTGACGAATCTAAATAATTTTCTAAAAATTTCAAAGATAATAAACGTTATTTTATTTTATTTTATTAAAATCATGTCAAAAATTGACAGAACCCGACTTCAAATTAACGAAATAGGACCAAATAATTGTCGAGATGGGACCAAATTGAAATGCTTTCAATCAAATCGGTTCACCCAGTGTAAAGATATGACAGACAAATAAAAAAAAACATACATTCAAATTGAGAACCTCCTTTTTTGGAAGTTGGTTGAAAATAAAATACCTCAGAAAGAATGTCTTCCCACAGCCCTCGACCGGACACTGCCATCTCTTCAGCTTGTCATGCTGAAAGTGCACGTGGTCGAAGAGTTCCGTCTCCGTGGAGAAGGTGGTTCCAGTACACTCTGTACATACATATCTACCATCTGACATCATAGCGTTTGAAGTTTCGTGGAATTGCCTGTAAATAGCCTTAGAAATAAGGATATGATGTAGGAGTTCAGTATACACTACCCAGCACGTACACTACCCAGCACGTACACTACCCAGTACGTATATTACCAAGCACGTACACTACCCAGCACGTACACTACCCAGCAAATACACTACCTAGGACGTACACTACCCAACACGTACACTACCCAGCAAGTACACTACCCAGCACGTACACTACCCAGCAAGTACACTAACCAGCACGTACACTACCCAGCACGTACACTACCCCGCACGTACCCTACCCAGCACGTAGACTACCCAGTACGTATACTACCCAGCACGTACACTACCCAGCACGTACACTACCCAGCACGTACACTACCCAGCACGTACACTACCCAGCACGTACACTACCCAGCAAGTAAACTACCTAGGACGTACACTACCCAGCACGTACACTACCCAGTACATAGACTTCCCAGTGCGTCATAAACAATGGCCTAATTGGTATTATAGTGTTTTTCTTCAAACCCGAACCTGATTCATGTGTTTTTGCAATCACATAATGAATGGGTTAAAAAACATGTTGAACACTTGACTGCCTCGGTGGCTCAGTGGTACGAGTATGCGACTGCCGTCACTGAGGTTCCAGGTTCGATTCCGGGTCGAATCAAAATATTTGTGTGATCCACAAATGATTGTTTCGGAGTTTGGGTATTTTCTATGTATAATATGTATGTATTTAAAAATGTATAAGTATGTTTATCAGTCGTCTAGATCCCATAGCACAAGGTTATATTAGCTTAATTTGGGCTAGATGACGTTGTGTGAGAATGTCCAAACATATTTATTTTATTTATTTATTTATACTTACATATGAAATTTGAGTCGAACTTTAGATGTAAATGACTCATTACAGTTGTGGCAGGTGACTATCTGTGGGTTCCAGATGACCGGCTTGTTGCGTCGCTTACGGGAACGCTGGCAAACGAAATAACCTGTTCAAAACCCGGGTCTGTCTTGGTCTAGAGCCTTAAATTTCTTTTAAATATAAATCGCTCTACTATCGGTCTATAAGCGGGTATATAATCGGTCTAATATATTTTACTGTCTTTTATCTTTTCTGTTAACTTCTTTAGCTAAGCTCATGTCATGGCGAAGAGAAGAACTCTTTAATTTTTTTGTTGTAATAAGAGTTTTGATAGTTTTTCCGAACCTCTTTTAGTACTAGTACGGTGTCTTGCGCGGTGATTCGCGCCGCACCACGCCATAGGTTTTGGCCTATAACTTTTGACCCCTTAGGGCTAGGTCAAATTTTCGATTTTTTAGCTTGCCTCCAGATAAAGGGCTATCCATAGAGGGGTCAACCATCATTGGAGCGTAAGCAGTTCTCGAGAGCTAAGGGGGGACAAAAATTACATTCCCCATTTGTATATATATATATTTATGTCAAGCGGTTGCTGACAGTGGCGCCACTGGAAATACTTCCCTTATTTGCTCACCTGAGACGTCGGCAATGGACGTAGGGACGCGGACATGAGTCGTAAATTGAATAAAAAACGGCAAAGTGCCAAAAAGAAAAAATCACGTTTGTTGTAGGGGAGCCCCTTAATTATTTATTATATTCTGTTTTTTAGTATTTGTTGTTATAGAGGCAAGAAAAATACATCATCTGTGAAAATTTCAACTTTCTATCACGGTTCATGAGGTACAGCGCAAGACAGACAGGACGGACAGCGATGTCTCAGTAATAGGGTTCCCGTTTTACCCTTTGAGTACGGAACCTTAAAAAGCAGTTACTGAAACGTCACCGTCGCAATTATTTGAGTGTTTTGTACCAGGTACCTATAGTACTAGAGCGCTAGTATTAGTAAACAGTTACTTTGAGGGTAGATATAAATAGTTACTTACAACCACAAGTAAATCATTGTTGACAGTTTCGTTGGGCCATGGGCGGCCTTGTGCCCTCTGGAACAAATAAATAATGTTATCAGTCATAATAGTAGTAGCAACAATAATGTGTCCCACAATTATCGACTAGTTCGACTACACACTAGCTACAATGTGTCTTATTTATAAATTAAATAAAAAACACACATATCACGACCATATCCCGAAGGGGTAGGCAGAGGTACATTACACACCCACAACTTTGGGGGCAAGTCTATTCCCGTCACCGGGCAGACATATTAGTTATGTCCAAAATGGCCGAATGAGTTTAATAAAAAGTAGCAGCAATATGGCAATTTTGAAAAAAAAAATGGTATCCCGTTGCCTTGCGATGAAATGTTGATGAAAGGCAACAGAATCTTACGTGCCAGCCGCTGTGGCACAGACAATTACAGTCCTGGGCTTTCCCAACTAGTTTTATTCACTTAATGAAATCGCTTATGGCTGGTTTACATTGGTCAAGCTTTTAGTACAGTAGCCAAGTACAGTGAACAAGGACAGTGGTGTGAACCAATCGGACAGTAGCGAGTCAACTTGGCTTGCAACTTGGCTTGCAAGTGGATCCGAATAGAATGGCTTTCTATTTTTTGGACAGTGATCCCCCCCCCCCCCCCCCCCCCCCCCCCGCCCAACACCTGACTCGCCACTGGCGTAGTGTAAACAGTAAAATTTAGTACGGTGCATAAGTGAGCGGCTTCAAGACGTGTTGTTTAATTCATAGCTTGTTCCTTTTTCTAAAGAAATGGCGGGAAAATGGTCCGAGGTCACCACAATGCACACAGTACCCTAAATAAATTGTGCATTTAATATAGATTAATATTGCCGTTTACAGCATGTAATTTAAATGAATATTTTGGGAGATATTACAGATTTAAAATGCAGGGGTGTTGCGGCGATCATTCGTATTTCATCAGACGTATTTTTTGACGAGACTCGTCCATTTTGCCAGAGGAAAGACACTTGACTGGCCGTAGTGTAAACAGTCACTGTCCAGACTCGAAATACTTGCCACTGTACTAAAAGCTTGACCAATGTAAACCAGCCTTTAGGGGGGTTATGCCTAGTCGGTGAGTGAGCCCTTCTTGCCTCCGTCTGTAAGAACGGTGTGATACCAACACCGTCTATAACAATAGTGCCCATTACCTTTAAAAAGTCCTCTGCAGAAGGTATACATATAAGATTGTCGTCTTTATCCTTCCGTTTCCTCCCTTTTCGTTTGCAACGATGCGATGATAAGCCCTCAGCGGTTGTAAATATTTGACTATGGACAGAAGTACATATATTTATTACAACTACTCAGCCTTTCCCAACTCAGTTGTGGTCGGCTTTTCAGTCTAACAGCTCGCGACTGAACTTCGATATGTCCCGTGAAGCGACTGCCATCTGACCTCCACCACCCAAGGGCAATATCGGAGTTCTGCAGTTACACCACGAGGTTTTTGATTTAGGGCTCCAACTACCCCTAATGACTGCCATAGATTGCCAGTATTTTTTTTGGTCCCTGTCGAGAACATACGTTGGGCGACGGAGGGGTACATGGAGGAGGGATACATGCCGCGGGGGGTCCAAGCGCCCCGTTCATCGTGTGTTACTCCACTACAATACGACCCTATACGACCGCTCCACACGTTAAGACGGCGACACATATACGACGAACAAGCACCGTATACCTACCTACCCTTTATATATATTCATATTAATATTATACAAATTTACTCTGATGAACTGTTAATAAAAAGTTTAATTGCTAACTATAGTCCGGCAAGCTCGTGCGCGACCGTCCTGCGGGGTGACAGACGGTGGCGGGGACGAGGTACTAAAGATGTCAACGGGTAGCGGGTGGTGCAGCGGGGAAGGGAAACGCGTGCATCTGCGCGTCAAATACGGCAGTCTCGGCCGCGCAGTCGAAGCGGCAACACGTGCTTGATATTCCGTACTACTTTGAGTTCGACGCACACGAGATTAAGATCTCAGGATGAGTAAGGCTATCTCAAGACAAGTTAAGGAAGATCTCAGGATGAGACCAATTTTTTGTAAGGCGAAAATACTGCCGAGAAGTCAATAATTTTCCTAGATGAAACCTACGTGAATAAAAATCACGTGACACAAAAATGCTGGCAGTCTAATACAGAACGTGGGGCTATGCAAAACATCGGTAAAGGACCTCGTATTGTAATTGTACACGCTGGCAGTCGCAATGGCATTGTACCTAATGCTTTATTGATGTTCAAATCGCATTCCAAGACCGGTGATTATCATAAACAACATTGATTATCATAACAAATTTTCGAAAGTGGATCGATGAAAAACTGTTACCAAACATTCCTCCGAATTCTGTTATTGTAATGGACAACGCCGCTTACCGTAGCACTCAGATCGATAAAAACCTACAATGAGTACCCTGAAAAGCGAAATGCAGCAATGGTTAGAACGGCGAGGTGTTCAGTATGATAGCGCTATGCGTAAATGTGATCTAATGAAAATAATTAATGAGCAAAACACGGAGAAACAGTACAAAATTGATGAAATATTAAAGGAAAATGGACATATCGTGCTTCGCTTACCCCCATACCATCCGGATTTAAATCCAATTGAACTCGTGTGGGGGTACGTAAAAGCCGAGCTCGCAAGAACTTCCCTTGATTCGAACTTAGATAAAAAGTTAAAAGATTTAGAATTGCTTTTTTCTAATTATTCGGTTGAACAGTGGCGCGATTGTGATAATCATGTCATAAAAACGAGGACGAATATTATAATTGAGATCGAGTATTTGACGATGAAATGGACAGGTACGTTATTGTTTATTAACATAATCGATTATTATTGCTTTAACTTGGCAGAGTGCTCAAGCTATAATCTCGGAATCATGTCATTGTACGTGAAGTTGTTTATTATTCGATGACATAATGGATAGACAAAATATTTTTAATTACAATAAGAATTACAATATACAAGATAAACATAATTATAGACTAAAAATATTTACATTACAAAATATCGTTTAAAAAATCCTCCTTGTCATTGCCGACTGGGAAGGTTCCCAGAATGCTGGCTGTGTTGCCACGTTGGATGGCGATAGTTATTCTTTGGGCCAGAAATTATTTTTATAGCCAGTTTATTATTTCTATAGTACATTTTTGTCTTTTTAGATTCATAATTCAACTGGGTGAAAACGACGATGATGATGACGACGAAAGTTATGAAGAAGATCAAACAGAGAGTGAACATGAAAGTGATATGGAAATAGATTTATAATAAAATCATAATTTTAGTTTTCCTAATAATTTGTCCTCAAGCATAATAAAAAAATGTAAATAATAAAAGTAGTTCCATCTTTTTATTTACTCCTCTATATTACGTCACAAGTAAGTACAACTTATCGCAAGATTTATCCTGCAAACTTCTCTTCGTGTGTAGCCGTGTGCTAGAATGACGCGCTACCTCGTCCCCGCCACCGCCTGTCACCCCGCGGGACGGTCGCGCACGAAATTGCCGGACTATAGCATTTTCTTGCATAACACCTGCACCACTTCTGAATAGTCCCACGTAATTGGGGGCAAGCCTATTGCCGTAAACGGGCACTATAGATTTTTTTTATGGGTTTTATAGTCTATGTCCAAAATGGCCGAATAGGTTTAATAATCAAGAGTAGCTATGTTATAATTTTGAACAAAAAAAAATTTGATATCCCGTTGCCTTGCGATGAAATGTTGATTTAAGGCAACTACATCTTACGTGTCAGTTGCTATGGCACAGCCAATTAAAGTCTGGGTCGTATCACAAAAACTGATGTTTCCTTAACAGGGGTCATCATAGCTTAGTACTCAGAGAATTCCCCCTGTTAGGGAAAGGCAGTGGGTTCGAGTTTTGCCTATGACATCAGTTTTTGTGATTTATTTACAATTTCAATCATATTTTAAGAATAGTTTAAACAAACTCATTGCTTTGAAATACAAATATATACTCACCTACAGTTAATACACTTGAAGCTTCTCTCCGGTTTAGTAGGTTTTATATCTTTGTTCTGTAACCAAACATACAATCACATAGACTCCCATCTATATCCCCACATTAATAGTCCCACGTAATAGGGGACGAACCTACTTCAAAAAAAGGAGGCTCAATTCGACTGTATTTTATGTTTTATAAGTGTGTTTAAGTACCTCATTTCTTTTGACTAAGTGAACCTAATTGTAAATATTTTTTTAATTGAAAGCTACTGTTTCTCAAATGGTCCCATTCCGACAATTATTTGGTCCCATTTCAGTAATTTGATGTCGGATTTTCTGACGTGTTTATTGCTTACTAGTGGACGGCCGCGGATTCGCCAGCTTGAGAAATTATGTACACAAATACCTTCCTTGAGAATCAGTCTATCCATTGGTGAAAACCGCATCAAAATCCGTTGCGAAGTTTTAAAGATCTAAGCCTCGCCCTCAACAGGTGCACCGCGTGCAGAGAACGATGACTTGGACTTCAGAAATGTGGATACAGCCTCTTTGGACCCCTTTTCTGTCAGTCAAGTAAATATACTAGTGCCCCCATATATTATGGTCGAACCGTAGACATCGAGAACATTAATAACATTATTTGAACTTTTTTTTGCCTCCTTTTCCCCTACGATCAATAACAGCTCACAATGAGAAGTTTCATGGAGATCGAATAAAAAACGTGGTCGCTAGCTCGTAACACACATACATACACACGAATTTTTTTCAATATGGTCTCGAAATATAGAGGACGTCGCTTGCTCGGTCAATTAAGGAGTCCAAGCCAAGATTTTAGGGGACCAATTTACCATAAATGGTAGATCTGCCGATCAAAAGACGCTTTGACAAACATACCAAGCATATTGCTGTTTCTGGGAACTTTAGGTGCCTAAGGGAGCCTTGCCTGCAAGTGGTGCACCTGCATATCAACAGTCATTCTGGCAAACACCAAACATAGTAGTTTTCGGTGAACAATTCAGGGAAATTTTGGTGCCAGATGTACAATACTAAGAAATTAACTAACTAAGCCAGTCTCATCTTCAAGAGTGGCAGACTCATCTACGCGGCGGGCTAGCAACCCACCGTTCTTACAGAAGCAGGCCAGAAGGGTTGCGTGCCGTGAGGCTACACACGCCTTCACTCACCGATGCGGGATAAAACCCGACCCAACTGTTGCGACAGAGGCCGCATGGATGGCCAAAGTCCGCAGGCACGATGAAGAATACAAACGGGAAAATCTTTGAGTGGCGGACCTGGTGATCCACAGACAAGACTGTGGTAATTGTCATAGGCATATACCGATCTAACCCTGCGTCCACACGCTCGTGGAATAGAGAGGAAAATTGTGTGGATACGTTACTCGCCTTGCCGGATTTTGTCGGCCGTTTAGCGCGGGTCAAAGGATGCGCTCCCAAAGGAGAAATACTGCAATGTACAATAACGCGATGAAAATCGCGAGAAAGGAAGCGTGGGAAATATTCACGGCAACGCGAGTTGACATCTTGTGGCCACTGGGCCGCGCCATAACGCGCCATTTCCAACGATTAACCAAGATGTTAAGTGCTGAAGCCAGTCATACCTGCTTATTACCGTACCTTATTGTTCCCGGCGAACAGTTTCTCCAGATCCTGGCTGGACTCCATATCAGCAGTCTGCACTATCCATATCTCATCCTCACTGCTGTCCAGGACCTCTTGTTTCACTTCTGTCTCGATCAATAGTGGCTCTGGTTGCTGTTAGGAGAAATACACAACATAATTTAACTAGTAGTCCATATGGCCGTTGACTTCATCATATCAGCCCATTTGATGCCCACTGCTGGGCATATGCCCGACACCCTGGAAAACATATAGACAGACAGACAAAAACCAAAATGTCCAGTATCGACTCGAAATGTTACTGCCTTCCTCGGTCAATAACAAATGACCGTTTTCCAGAAGGGGTTGGCTGAGCTGAGGCTTTTCGCCAGTAAGGTTGTTGCTTCCAAGTACCTAAGAGCCTATTACTAGAACTGTCTCTGTGGGGCAGTACTAGGAGTATACGCCTGCCGTCCCTGAGGATGATGCCGGTTCGAAACAAATATTTGTGTGATCCACACATATTTGTTTCGGAGTTTGGATGTTTTCTTTGTACAATGTACAGTATTTAGAAATATATATGAGTATAAGAATGTTTATCAGTTATATGGATCCCACAGCACAAGTTTAGATGGCATTGTGTAAGAATGTCCAAAATATTTATTTATTGCCGAAGCATATAGACAAGTTTTTATTTTATTGTAAAAAATACTATTTCATAACTACGTACATACAACTAAGAGTATCATAAGACTTGTATGGCGCGGAACCGACGCGGTATAAAACCCTACCTTCAAAGATACAGGATAGTATGATACCCCTCTTTTGCAGAGGCCGTATAGGAGGCCCAAGTCTGGCGGTAGCCTGAATTTTTTTCATTATCGTTAGGAAGAAATTCCTTCCGACAGAAGACGTTGACGTTAAACAATACCTCATTTTTTTTTACCTCACTTTGACTGCTTCGGTTGCGTGGTCGGTAGAGCATCGGCTTTCGACTCCGGAGTCTCTGGTTCGATTCCCGGGTCGAATTCAATATTTGTGTGATCCAAAAATGTTTGTAGCGGAGTTTGGGTGTTTTCTATGTATGGTATGTATGTATTTAGAAATATATAAGTATGTTTATCAGTTGTCTACATCCCATAGCACAAGCATATAACTTAGTTGGGGCTAGATGACGTTGTGTGAGAATGTCCAACAATATTTATTTATATTTAACTTACGGCGTCGCTTCAAAGCGCCATCTACCAGCGGTTTAGGAACTAACTACTATGGTATCTTCCACTTATAATAACAGGGACACCATTGATTCGATTTTAAAGCAAGAACCTAAATTAATATTTACTCATGGTAATGGTTGGATGGTAAATACATTTCTAAGTGTGAAAATCCTATAACAGTATAATACAGAGTAGTCTGCACAACATTTAAAGGTCAATTCACACATATCTTTTTTTTTAATTTAATTTATTTAGAAACAGTCATATACATAATCAATTTTATAGAACCATCATTTAACTGTAGACTTACAGTTTCCTGTATTTTAGAAAAAACTACATAAAAAACAAAGAACAAATTTGCAAATTTAAAGTTTTAAATTACAACATTACACCTAAAATAAAGCTACAATCTGACAAAATTAGAAAAATTTAATATTTCTCTCTTAATCAGATCTATATAGATTTCCTACTCAGATATAATTGAAACTTCAGTTCCAACACAGTATCAGTGCGACATATTTCTTTATACTTTTGCTAATTAACATGTCAGTGTCAGTGAGGACTGAGTCGTATTTGACACTGATATCTGGGGACGCGTTTATAGATTTATGAAAAAATCTTTTGGACTTGGATTTTTGCCGATCGCGTGGCTGGTGGCCTTATAGGTTACCTCTGGCACTGGGCAAAAATCCAGGCCCAAACGCTCAATTTCAAAACCGAACAACGTTTCCTTGTCCCGCACCGCGAACTAGTTCAGAGTAACTACTTCTTCTGTGCGGGTAATATCAAGCATTACGTTGACATTGGCAAAATAATTGACGAACGATGGAGCCACGTTTTTAGGGTTCCGTACCCAAAGGGTAAAACGGGAACCTATTACTGATACTTCGCTGTCCGTCCGTCCGTCTGTCTTGAACTGTATCTCATGAACCGTGATAGTTAGAAAGGTGAAATTTTCACAGATGATGTATTTCTGTTGTCTCTATAACAATAAGATTATAATAAATATTAAAGGGTGCCCCCTTTAATATTTATTATAATCTTATCATATAATAAACCGACTCGCACTTGGACAGTTTAAAAAAAAAGAAGAATAAGAAGAAGAAAGAATCTTTTGCACTGATAAACTGTGTCGGTATTACTGTGTCGGAGACTTTACTGGTATGTGTGAATCGACCTTCAGCCAATCATTTATGTCTAAACTGAACACTCAATTTTTTTTTTATAAAATTAATTATACTGTATTAAACAACACAATTGAAACTAATTAAATATGTACATTACCTATTCTAATTATACATACTAAGATTACATCTAAATTCTAATATGCGTCAAAGAACTCCTCCGCCTCGTCGCCGACTGGCAATGTTCCCAGAAGGCTGGCAGCATTGCTAAGTTGTATGGCAATGCTTATTCTTTATGCCAAATAGTAACCTGCCTTCTGGTCTTGAGAAGTGTTCTGTTATCTATTTATCTACAAATTATCGTCACGTTACATCATAAGAAAAGTCACAAAAACTCATCTTCCCCGTTTTACGTTAGAATGATATATAATTGTGTACTAACCGAAACGTCAATTTTGTCTGTCTTTTTATCATCTGGCGTCTCGTCTAAAAGCCAATACAACGAGAAGGAATCAATGGTACATTTCAGATAACACTGCTTTTGCAAAAAGGAGGATGTTCTCAATTCTACTGTATGTCTATTTGAGCTGAGTTTACGAAGCTCTTTCTTAGGCGACTCGTGTATTTCGTTCGTGATCGAACTCCTCCTAAACGACTGGACCGATCTTTTTGAAATTTGGCACGGTCATAGTGACCATCACCGTGAGTGCATATATTTGAATTCATAAAGATCGGTCCAGTCGTTTAGGAGTTCGACCCGGATCGACAAACTCAGCTCAATTATTGCAACAGCAGAATGTATTGCATACCCAGTTTATATTTGTATAACCATAACTTTGGAATGGGATAACCGATTTTGTAAATTCTCTTTTTAATTCAAAGACCATTTAATTGTGGTCCCGTTTTAATTTGGTCCAATTCTCACAATTTTAAGTCGGTATGGCCAGCGTTTTGCCATTACTAGACATACAATAGAAAGAAAATCAATACGCATTCTGTAATCTCAATAGTTCATTTCGTTAGGTAATTAACTAAACGTAATCAAAGAAAATGACGTTTGACGTGCTTTTGACACTGTCACGGATGACACCTGGAAACCCGACTAAATGAAATGTCAG
This sequence comes from Nudaria mundana, assembly GCA_963556515.1. Classification (NCBI taxonomy): domain Eukaryota; kingdom Metazoa; phylum Arthropoda; class Insecta; order Lepidoptera; family Erebidae; genus Nudaria; species Nudaria mundana. Next base: position 7,659,079 of record OY748315.1, read on the forward strand.
ACAAATATGTCACAGAGCTATCCTTTTTGTGGTGTGGTTGGTGCTAGTTTCCATTAACTTAACTACCTCAACAAATAGCCGCCTCCGGCACAGAATAGGGAATAGTACTTACATACAGAATTTGTACTTCGTCGTTTACAGAGAACATAATTCGAACGTTAGGGTTGTCAGGAAAGTACCAGCATAATTTGACCAATCATTATGACGTTAATGCCTTAATATCAACTCTATGGTCAATGCCGTGTCACAAACAAGTGACAACCCTTACGGACTTATAACTTCAAGTTGTCGCTGACGTCACGTATTTTTTCCGATTGTTAGGCGAGTGACATAGGCCTGCCTCCGGTTCCAAGGACGAAAATGTTTTATAATATTTAGATATAATTTTTAATTGCAAAAACGAATGTCATCGGCAGAATTGCTTTCAAGTACAGAAATATAAAAATGTTCATATTTTGGTCTTTCGAGCCGGATGCGATCAATTTTCACGGAGACGCCCGAACGACGCCCGAACGCTAAGAACTAACCTTTGCTTTCTTCGTCACTCTTTTTATTGGCACTACGCGTGCGAGTCGCTACAGGCGAAGTCACTTGTAGAGAATTCGGATATATTTCTGTTAATGATATAAAAAGATTTTAATAATAAAATTTACATATTTATTTCGAAAATTTTAGCAACACCTTCGTTTTTTTATTTATTTAAAAATACCGGCCAATTGCGTGAAGAATATGGTTCCGTAGTCACCCATAGTCTCAATAACTCCTGAACTAACAAATTAACCTGATCCGTAATAGATTTGCTTAATTTTTCAGATTTTTCGAGCTTCGATGCCCTTTAAAGTTGAATATCTCGCAAATGGATTCCTAAATAAAAAAATAGTGTTACCAACCTCTCACGGATTTTAAAATACCTTTCTAATGATACCCCACACAATGGGGTAGACACGAGAAATAAAAATCATCCCCACTTCACAAGTATGGGAGGTACCCCAAATAAAAATATTTTTCATAATTTTATTTAAGCACTTCATCGAGGTAGTAAATTCACATCTCAATGGAAAGTTTCATCTTTTCAGCTCTCACCGTTTCGTAGGAAAACCGAGGAGGGAGGGGTTCCGAGACTTCCGAGATTTTTCTAGCAATTATTAAAAAAAAAACTAACCATCTTTAACTTCCACTTTCAGTATACCACTGTTAGCGGGTTTCTTCTCGTGCGCGGCTTTCAGGTGACCTTTCAACCATTTCAAATGTGGATAACCTTTGGAAGAGCATACATATTTACATACATTTTCAGTCTAACTGCGATTCGGCTGAGCTTCGATATTTTCCGTGAAGCGACTGCCATCTGACCTCCACAACCCATGGGCGATATCGAAGTTCTGTAGTTAGACCGCGAGGATAATGTTTTAGGGCTCCAACTACCCCTAACGACTGCCATAGATGTTTGTATGACAACCGGGACCGACGCGACAACGTGCTCTCCGAGGCACGGATGAACATATTGATATAATTATTTCTAAATACATACTAAATACCCAAACTTCGAAACAAATATTTTTGGACACACACACACACATCACGCCTACATCCCCGAAATGGTAGGCAGAGGTGCAATACACACCTACAATTTGCTAGTATTTTTACTCCCACGTAATTGCCATCAGGGGGCACGGTTATGTCCAAAATGGCCGAATGAATTCAATAAAAGTAGCAGCTATATTGTAATTTTGAAAAAAAATTGAAACCTGTCTTGCGATGAAATGTTGATGAAAGGCAACAAAATCGTACGAGCCAGCCGCTGTGGCACAGACAGTTAAAGTCCTGGGCGTCACGGACTATATAGATAAAAATAAAGATAATTAAATATGTTTTCCACTGACCATAGTTACATAGAGGGCATGGGAACACTTCCCCATCCTCTAAATCGTGTTTATGGGCCTCACAATGTTCCATAACTTCGCTCACATCAGAAAACACTGTTTCGCAAAACCTGAAAATTATACATACAAATCTTCTGTAATATAAAAATGAATCGCTGAATGTGTTGCTAAGCGCAAATCTCGAGAGCAGCTGAAACGATTTCGTTGAATCTCTTTTTTGTTGTGATCGATCTTTATCTTCTGATCTGATCTGATCTGATCTTACTATCAGGAGAAGGTTCTTATGGAAGAAAAAAAATTAAGCGAAACATTAGAAAAATATGCGGTACGATACGGTTTCGCCCAATATATGGCATCATCAGAGGTATTCACTTTCATCACATATCACTTTCATTGATAGCATCCAATGTCAACTATAGGTAGCTACAAGATGAATTTAAGTTGAATATCTCAAGAATAAAGTTAATACTATCAGGCGTTACTTTTCGGAAGTCCATAGTTAAATTAAATAAATCTAACTACTTTGCAATATTCCGCCACATGCAAATTACCCAACTCTCGTATTTATTCATGCACAAGTCCGCCCTCCAAACCCACTTAGGCCGAAAGAATAGAGAAATAATTTTGAAAATAGAATAAATATGAGAGTTGTGTTATCGTGCAAAAAATAATAAAAACCTCGACACGTGTTTCGCCCCCAACCAGGGGCATCATCAGGAGATGTCGATGGCTCGGCGCACGGCGACCGAATGAGCCACAACTCGTAAACCGCACCTATTTATATCCTAGGTTTTTTATTTCTACCCACAACCATAATACCAAATTATTTTATGTCTACCCACCACCGTTGTTTGAATGACGTATACCTACCCGCAGCAAAGGGGAAGAGGCGAAATTAAGTTGATCATTTAAAATATTAGGGTTCAAGCGTCTATGTTTGTAGATTTCTAATTGTTCCAAAACCGAAAGCCTCAGTCCTTTGTTGCAGGTGTGCAGAACGTCATAAGTGTGAGGATTAGGTAGGGAGTGACCGGAATCCAACAAATGTTTTGCGAAATGAGACCGTTCTGGGCGATTGTTTCTAAAAGCTGATATATGTTCTTTATACCGCGTCGCGAAGCTACGGCCAGTTTGGCCAATATAAACACCCTCACAATCCCCACACTTAAGCCTATACACACCAGACTTCCTGTCATCCCCAATTTTCTCCTTAACATTGCAAATGTTTCTCCGGATAGTGTTGTCCGTTCTAAACGCGACATGAATATTATTTTTACGTAAAATTTTGGCAACTTTATCAGATATCGGACCTAAATAAGTTAGACTAGCTCTATACCGATGGACGTCACGATCCGGGGGAACAGCATATAGTAAACTACGCGTAATTGAGGCTCGCCGCCTTCCAACTAAGTTGTCCACAAGCTTGGTACTGTAACCATTAGATTTAGCAATTTGATAAATAATATTTAATTCGCGGTTAAAATTTATTTGAGAAAGTGGAACCGAAAATAGCCTGTGAACATAGCTGTGGAAGGCGGCAAGCTTGTGCTGCCAAGGATGACAGGAAGTAGCAGGAATTACTGTGTCAGTATGAGTGGGTTTGCGAAAGGTCCGGAATTCATGCCCACCCTCATTTCTAGTAATAGTCAAATCTAAGAAATTTATGGACCTATCCTTCTCTAACTCGAGTTTGAATTTGATTTTAGGGTGAACACTATTCAAATGAGATAAGAAATCCGTAAGTTCCACATCGGTGCCCCGCCAACACAACAATATATCGTCAACGTACCTATAATAATAATGGATGTTTTCGTTACCTACAATGTAACTATTTTCAAACCTATCCATAAAAACATCGGCCAGAAATGGGCTCAAAGGTGAACCCATCGCCAGTCCATGCTTAAATAGATAGTACTTGTTGTTGAATTGAAAATAGTTTTGGTTCATGCATAAAGAAGTTAAATCGATTAGCTCAGCCGCCTCCCCTGGATGTAGACGCTGTTTTTCAAAAAGATCTTTAAGTATTGTTAAACATTCCTCGTAAGGGACATTAGTAAACAAGTTATCGACATCCAGTGAAAGCAACCTTGCATTAGGGGGAAGCTTGATATCCCGTATACGATTGATTAAGTCAGTCGTATTTTTAAGACTATAACGAGGCGAAAAGGCAGTCTTCCCCCTAAGGATGTTATTAAGTGATTTTGCTAGATCATATGACGGGGAACCGATGCTGGACACCACCGGGCGGATGGGGACGCCTTCCTTAAGCCTAAGTGGGTTTGGAGGGCGGACTTGTGCATGAATAAATACGAGAGTTGGGTAATTTGCATGTGGCGGAATATTGCAAAGTAGTTAGATTTATTTAATCTCAAGAATACTAAGTAGAAAGTGATATGTGGTGAAAGTGAATATCTCTGATGATGCCATATATTGGGCGAAACCAGTCAAAAGATTAAATAATAAAAAAATATTGTGGAATGTAGAAGTGAGTTAATTTAAAATGTATTATTATAAGTTCCACCAAGTGCCGAAAGCATAAATAATATTAGTTATACCGACGAACTTTGTATCGCCTCAAAAAAAAAAGAAAAAAAAAGTATATTTTAATATTTCATGCAAATGTATGTAAATTGAAAAACGCGACGGACGGACAGACAGACAGACAAATTGTCGTATTAAACATATAGATGCGGTACGAAGTTTGCCGGGACAGCTAGTAAATAATAAAAACAAGTCAAACATTGACACCAAAAACCGACTTCAAATTACCGTAATGGGACCAAATAATTGTCGGAATGGGATCAAACTAAAATGGGACCACAATAGAAGCAGTGGCTTTAATTAAAAATAAATCCGTTCAGCCAGTCGAAAGATATGAGGTAACAAACTTGGCAAAAACAAAAAAGAGGCGTCGAATTTAGAACCTCCATTTTTAGGGTTCCGTACCCAAGGGTAAAACGGGAACTCTATTATTGAGACTTCGCTGTCCGTCCGTTAGTCTGTCTTGCGCTGTATCTCGTGAACCGTGATAGTTAGAAAGTTGAAATTTTTACAGTCAGATGATGTATTTCTGTTGCCTCTATAACAACAAATATTAAAAAACAGAATATAATAAATATTTAAGGGGGCTCCCATACAACAAACGTGATTTTATTCTTTTAGGTTTGTGCGCGAGTCCGACTCGGATTTGCACAGTTTTTAAGTCTATTAAAACTTAAGTGTCTATTTGTAATTTCAAATGAACAGCATTTTTTTTGTCTGATGTCAGTTTGTTTGTTCCGGCTCTGAAACAGCTGAACCGATATTAACAGGACTTTCGCAGGAAGATAACTGATGTCATACCGTGTAGCTAGCTCTATGGGTAGTCGGGATTCAAACCCGGGACAGAATGCTTACCTGCATTTGAGTTCAGCAACTTCATTTGTATCACAGGAATATTTGCCTAAAAACTCTTTCACATCCTCATCCGCATCCTCTAGATTGTCTATGAAATTATCTATTTCCGGTTCCGGCTCAATAATTTCCACGTCACTAGAACCGCCTTCCTTCTTGTCATCCTTCACTATGATGACGTCATCGGACCTAACATCGTTGTCTATGGGCTTAGTTATAATCTCTCCATCAGAACCTATTTCGACTTTAACAAACTCTTCTTTATATTTCTTCGTTTCTTTCGTATCTTTCTTACTAATTAGTGCGAAACTAAAATTCTTAATCTTCTGAAATATATATTGTTGATTATTCCTTATAACAAGATACTCATCTGGGTTTAAAAATTGATTAGCACTTTTCATACGGCACGGTCGAAAATTTTCGTTTAAACAACACTCGCATATAATTTTTAATTGGGTTGACATTTTCTTTTGCGGCGAACATCTATGGACACGCTGATCTTCGTTGTCAAACAAATAAAGCTTGTCCACGTTATTATCAACATGTTTACCACAAATGAAACAGATTTGACTTTCGCTTTCGCCTATTAGCACGCCATCAATGTCTACATAAGTCACGGGTTTGTTCCAACTTTTATGGACCAGTCTTGAAGGATCCGTCTTCCTAACATGCCTTCTCTCACTATATCCCTGATCGTAAGGCAATGACGTCATAGGCGAATCCTTAAACATATTCAATATATCTTCCCTTGTATACGATAAACTATCATTCCTTTGATAACTATCGAAATTCTTAAAATTATCCTTGATCAAACTTTTTGGAGATTTATTCCTACTAGTCACTGGGTTTAAAGTAGCGTAAGTTTTCGTTGCGTTCGCTTCTAAGTACTTAGTAAATTGTGCTTCGAAGCCGGATGTGTTGTTACATACAAGTTTGAATGGTAAAGAATTAACGAAACTGCATTTTGGACTGGAATTTGTACTAGACCATCTTGAAACTGGACTATCTATGATATTAATCTTTTTAGTTTCCTCAATATCGATATCCGTGATATCGATATCATCAGATACCTCAGCGTATTTAACGAATGGTATTTTTTCTGCTGTTAAATCGATTAATGGGTCATCATTATCGAAATGTATTTGTGATGCTCTTATTTGAGTGCCATCATCGAGAATGTAGACTAAATCGTTGGCGTCAGCACCATCGTTGGTGCCCAACATTGGGTCAAACGTTTGTGATAGAGCTTCTGGTTGAATATTCTGTTCTGCGTTCATAAGGTATTGGTACACGTTCTCAGTTAGCGATACTGGTTGGTTCTTTGTTATGGAGTTTAGGTCTACATCGTAGCCTAATACTGATCTGAAAGACGGTGATTTTATTTTTAAGTTGCCAGATTAAATTAAATTATTCAACTACCCTTTTTTTAATTCCGCGAGACCGCGGCCTCTCCCATGTCCGTTGCTGCGGCCGTCTCTGGTACACACCAGAAGGTATGTTGTATTCCAGTGGCACCCAGCGGACTTTGGCCGCCTGTGTTGCCTCTTCGGAGGAATTATTCAAGTACCTGTCTTTCGCCTAACCTGAGTTTGCACCGCAAGAAAACCCGTTCACGCCGATGCCGCGATGCGGAGATTATTAGGCACATACTGACAAACTAAAATTTACTGTACCATGACAATTAAATAACTCATAACAACAAAAACGTGGCTCCATCTATGTTCATTGATGATTTCGCCAATGTCAAGGTAATGCTTGATTTTTCGCGCACAGAAGAACTAGTTACTCTGAACTAGTTCGCGGTGCGGGACAAGGAAACGTTGTTCGGTATTGAAATTGAGCGTTTGGGCCTGGATTTTTGCCAGAGATATTCAAAAAGGCAACCTGACTCGCGCTCCGCAAAAACCCAGGTCCAAAGTAGCAGTCGCGTGTTCGTTCAAATAATAACGTCACCGGGGCAGTTAATAGATAGTTACTTACTTAGATTTGTCAAGAAATGTCTCGAAATTATCATCTGGATCAATTTTAAGTGCAACATCTTCGCCGGTGTCATTTTCCATGTATATAACTATTGGAGTCTGGGGATCTGACATAGCTGCAGGCACTGGAACATGAGATGAATTTTTTGTACCATCAATACCAAGTCTGATATTTTTTCGGGATAACTCACTAAATATAATTTTAGGGCCGCTATAACAACAAATACTAAAAACCAAAATAAAATAAATTATAAGGGGGCTCCCTAATACAACAGACGTGATATTTTTGTCGTTTTTATAGAAAATGGTGCGTAACCCTTCGTGGGGGAGTCCGACTTGCATTAGGTCAATGCTCGGTTTGGGTCTCCAAAGTAATACCGCCCGCTTGATGGATAGCCTTGGAGACATCTAGCGAATTGAGGGCCACTGTTCGTATGGCGTTCATGGGAATGCCATACGAACTAGCCAACTGATTAATAGCTCAAGATCTCTATTTATGGCTGCAATGGCCACTCTAGACTCTGACATAGCAAAATGCCAATTTAGCTCAAGTCGTCTAGCATACAGACGGGAGTTAAAAGAAGATAACTCAAACAGCAAATTCATCATCACTTTAGCCGTTTGACGCCAACTGCTGGGCATACGTCTCCACCCTCCCTTTACTCATTCTGCGGTCCTGCGCTTTACTCATCCAGTGGTTTTCTGCGACCTTTACGATATCGTCAGATCACCACAAGGTGGCACAAGCCTACCCACGCTGACTCTCCCAGTACGCGGTCGCCACTCGAGGGCTTTTTGGCCCCATCGGCCATGCATCGGTCTTGGAGACCCTGGTTTTCTTACGGATCCCATCGTTACGAATTCGATCGCGAAGTGACACTCCGAGAATAGCCCTTTCCATTGCTCTTCTGTAAAAGGTGTACGGCAAAGTCAATATGGAAAATAGTAAAGGAGAAAGTACGCCACCCTAAGAGACGCCGGTTGCTGGACTCCGCCGCCGGTACCCTGAGGTCACTCCCCTCCAAAGTCACGAGTCGACACGCAAAACCCGTGCACTAGACGTGGACTTGCGGAGAGCAGCCCGTGACTCAAGTACAAGTCACGAGTCGAACCAGGCTACAGAGTATTCAGAGTCGATCGTTGGAGTCGCCGCTTAATGTGTGTAATAACACGGGCCGTGGTCACTTGGTGAGACGCCTATGCACCAAGTTCAATAAATACCAAGCAACACAAATAGTCAGTCCCCGAAGGAGTAGACAGAAGCGTTTTTTACGCCTACATTTCGTCAGGCACTCTTAAGTCGCACCGTGTGTGTGTAATGTAACCTGAAGGTAAGATTGCAACACTATGCCGGAGAGTAGGCTTAATGGTCACACAGAATAGGGACTAAGCCTATTGCCATTTTGAGCTTTGGGTATCTTTCTCCGAGCCTTGTAAATCTTTCAGCAGGTGTAGGCATCTGCAAATGATTTGGGCTTGGGAGCATTGCTGCCCTTAGCGTACTGAACACCAACCTGCCTGGGTTCGTGTTTCCCCCATATACAACCCTGGGTTTGTTAAGCGGAGCGTGGAGAGGCAAATGACTGGGCCGCCAACTTGAGAGTCACTTTCGATAGCACTGATTTAGGTCATTACAGCACCAGGATGATAGTAAATACTATGTTTGGGGTGAAGTCCTAATTCCTCATGACTTCAGAGCAGAACTGGTTCACAGTGCAAGTATAACAAAATGCAACCGGAAAGTGATAGTCAGACATTAAATATAAATTTTATTATGTTTTTACTATTTGTTGCTATATAGCGGCAACAGAAGTACATGGGTGTATCCCACTATATCTATGAGGTATTTCTAATGATAGAAATACTGGGCCTGATTCAGACTGATTGTCCCACTATTTCTATTGCTGTCGGCTGCGACAAAAAAGGGTTGATTTATTTTTTAAAGTAATATCAGACGGAATAATATCCGTGCCTCGGAGAGCACGTTAAGCCGTCGGACCCGGTTGTCATACTAACATCTATGGCAGTCGTTAGGGGTAGTTGGAGCCCTAAACCAAAAATCCGACCGGTCTAACTGCAGAACTTCGATATCGCCCATGGGTTGTGAAGGTCAGATAGCAGTCGCTTCACGGAAAATATCGAACTTCAGCTGAATCGCAGTTAGACTGGAAAGCCGACCCCAACTGAGTTGGGAAAAGGCTCGGTAAATGATGATCAGACGGAATAATATCGTTAAGCGATGAAGAAATTATGCCAATGGAAACATGTGAGGAGTACAGTCACAAACAATCATTCATACATCTCCATAGTGACGAGGTGGCTTTGTGTGATTTGTACTGTAGAGTATATCGTAGAGAATTAAAAAAATTGCAGATTATTGAGCGGAGCAAAGCGAAGCTCTATCTTAGACGACAAGTGTAAATCGTTTGTGTGCCAACTCCTCCGACCGATTTTGACTAAATTTGGCATGCTGGTCGACTTCATACCCGGGAGTGCATATGTCTGAAATCATGAAAATAGAGCATAAAAAAAAATAAGAAAATTTGCTCAACATTTGCAATTAGTAGCATGCAATACCTAGTTAATGTATTCTCCATTTTTTTTAATACCGAGATGTCTTTTTTTTTTTAATTTTAATCTATTCATTAAAAGTTGTAAACTTTTCAAATAACATAACTATGTTTCTTTTGTCGCAATAGAAATTAATGGGATATAATTTGTAAAAAAACGCTGGTCCCACTTTTTCTATTTTGTATTTCCATGGAAATAGTGGGATACACCGAAGTACATCATCTATGAAATTTCAACTGTCTAACTATCACGGTTCATTGGATACAGCTTGGTGACAGACTGACAGGACGGCCTATTCGCAGTAGTCCGGTATACCGAACTAATGCTACTTTTTATTCGCAGTAGTCCGGTAAGCACAATGCACCGTACTATTGCTACATTTTTAGTAGCAATAGTTCGGTAAGTAACATAAGCAATGAAAATACAATAACAATATAATTATTTTAAAATGAAGAAGTAAAGAGAGCCACTTTATATAAAAATAGCTCCTTTGTTGTCCGTGATACAGTCAGCTTCAGAGAAAAGAAACCCCCCTTGATAATGACATGAAAGCATTAAAGTTTTTTGAATCATTGTGTATATGGCATGTTGGTCTAGTGGTTATGACCGCTGCTTTGTGGACACGGCAACCGAGGTTCAAATCCTCGGACACAAGTTCTTTTTTTATTCATATAATTATTTTTTTATTTTCTTAAGCACTTTTTGTTAATTAATATTTAAGGAATCAAATTTTATAGTAGGTATGAGGTTTGTAAGAAAAGATAGGCTTATTGCATAAACAATATTAATTTATTTCTCGAATTACATTTCTAGGTTTTTTTCTTTCCTCTTTCCATTCCTGGTTGAGTATACAGTTTTTCTATCTGAGTTAAATTGGGGTTACTTATTTTTAAATTTTACCTGACCTAAATTTATTGACAAAATACTATACCCTAAGTGAAGTATAAAATGTTTCCTTAATATACTGAATATCGCCGCGTCACATGACTCACGAATGACGTCACGTGATGCGATCGTTCGCTGAGCTGCGAACGAGCGAGCAGCTTCATCTGCCTTTTTTTGCATGTTCATATTAATTTGTAATTTTCTGATATTTTTCGTCTTTCGGCTCAATTGTATACCAAGATACAATTTACTCACAAAAAAATACCACATTAATTTATGTGCTGTTTGAGGATACGAACTCGCATCTCCAGCGCCAGCCAATCACCTAGGCCGTGCCTTATACCACTAGGTTATCGGTTCACTTGATAATAATGGCGAAAATATGATTAGCATTACTTCTTTTATCGAACAAAGTTGATTACGGTGTAATTTTCTACACCTTAAGGTTTAAATTTCAACTTCCACCATATGTGATAGTAATAACTGCTCAATAGACTAAAAGATAAGGTAAAAATTAGTATAGATTTCTCGTGTAGTTCAATAGATTACGCTTGATACAGCTTGTTGCACTACCGTCATGTTTTACTTCAAAAACTTATCTGCTGTATGAGCTGCGGCTATAGTATTATAATATCTGTGACAGCGCGCTAAGGTTGCAATTAGAATACTTCTTTGCCTTATTTACTAAACTGTGATTGAAGGTAACTTTATAATTCGTGGTAATTTGCATTGGTGTTAATCCTCCTCGTAATATTATTCAATTTATTAAGTTTTTGATCAGTTGTTTGAGTAAATTGAAAGTATGGTTCGATTAACAACATTTTTGAAAGCTAAAATTATTGTTCTCTTGGAGCAAGAACAAAGCATAAAGAAAATAGCACGAGATATGGGCATAACGGTAAGAGTTACGATAAAAATATATTATATACCTATTTATTGCTTAATCATGTTACATTTTCATTTACAAGTTAGTTTTTTGGAATCTTTTATTTATTATCATTTTCATTCCAGAGAAATACAGTGCCTAGATGGATTCGAAGGTATCAAGCGACGGGTGATATAAAATGTGAACGCCAAGGACCTCGCCCAGTTGCTTACACTCATGAATCAGAGCGGCACCGTGATATTGTGGAAGTTCACTCAGTGGCACCCTTCAAAACTACGCGCTCAAGTGCTGAAACTTTTGGAGTGTCGCTGAGTACTGTTCGACGACATCTACACGCTGCGAATATCCATAATTATAAGCCAGCCAGAAAGATTAACTTACTGACGATCATCGCACCAACCGAGTAAATTTTGCTACTCGTTATTTAAATTTCGACTGGGAAAACGAAATTGTTATATTTACCGACGAAAAATGCTTCAAGTCAGATAGGGATGGCCGAAAAATTTTATGGAGAAGAAGTGGCCAACGGTTCAACCCTAAAAACGTAATAGACTTGAGAACAAGCGGGCGGTTAACATTAGGTAAGTAAATGATTATATTCTTTAACATAAAATAAATTAATAATAACATAAAACTAATACATACATATATCAATATATATATATATTATATATTTCTAATTATTATTGCTGCTGACATTGATTTCCATATTGCAACAGATTTGAAAAGGTTTATTATTTTAGGTTACTGGGGATGGATGTCTTCAATGGGCCCAGGCGAGCTAGTGGAAATAGGTGGCCGCATGAACAGTGAGCGATACCTTGAAGTGTTGAATGACGTAATGCTGCCTTCAGTGCGGGTCGCATATCCAGAAGGACAAATTTACCTGGTTCAGGATAACTCTTCAGTGCATCGGTCCCGAATTGTGCAAGACTGGCTAAATGCACAAGAAGATATAACGGTGTTTGGGTGGCCGGCTAAAAGCCCGGATCTTAACCCTATAGAAAACTTATGGGGTCAGATGGTTTTAAACTGGGACTCAAGTGAAATAAAGTAAAAAAAAAAATTGGATGAAGAGGTAAACAGAACTTGGGAACTAATGCGAAATAGTGCCGCATGTTTTAGTATGGTGTCGGGGATGAAAAGTCGTCTTCAAGAAGTGATAGACAGTGAGGGCCATCCTCTCCGTTATTAATGCAGTTTATCGATTCTTACCCAGGACAATTCTTTGTGTGCTGGACACGATTATTTGTTGTGTCTGGGTGTAATTAATCTAAAAAAATATTTAAAATAAGTATTATATCCGTTGTCTAGTATCCAAATCACATTAAGGTGCTTATTTTAGGCTAGATGACGCTGTGTATAAAGTGTCCTAACATTCATAATAATAATATTATATTATTAATACCTAATCCCATTACAAGTTTTTCTTTACAAGTTTAGTAATCTTCTAATGTGTTAACGATGCACCATCTGACCTCACGTATTTTTCTAATGTTGTGTTAAAAGGGTTACCTACTTATCAAAAAATGTGATCAAAGAGGAAGATGTATATTGCTATACTGTTATAGTTTAGCATGTTGGTTCTTTCTTTGTGATTCACAGGAACATATAACATTTCATTTTTCAACCATTATTTTATATTCAAAGATTATACAGAGTGTAAAAAATTAATGTTTGCAACTTAAAATAAATAAGTAAATAAATATTGTAGTTATGTTTCTAGAATTATCTAATATTAAGTAAACATTTTATACTTCACTTAGGGTATTGTATTTTGTCAATAAATTTAAGTCAGGTAAAATTTTAAAATAAGTAACCCCAATTTAACTCAGATAGAAAAACTGTATACTCAACCAGGAATGGAAAGAGAAAAGAAAAAAACCTAGAAATGTAATTCGAGAAATAAATTAATATTGTTTATGCAATAAGCCTATCTTTTCTTACAAACCTCATACCTACTATAAAAATTTGATTCCTTAAATATTAATTAACAAAAAGTGCTTAAGAAAATAAAAAAAATATTTTATGAATACAAAAAGAACTCGTGTCCGAGGATTTGAACCCCGGTTGCCGTGTCCACAAAGCATCGGTCATAACCACTAGACCAACATGCCATATACACAATAATTCAAAAAACTTTAATGCTTTCATGTCATTATCAAGGGGGGTTCCTTTTCTCTGAAGCTTACTGTACTTTATAATATTATGGTCAGTCTCTCTAATCTTGAAGGCTCTTATGTTGTGTATTCCTGGTACATTTGAGGTTTGTCTTTTATAATGGACAATCATTTTCATCTGTACTCGGTGCACCTGTTGACACATTTAAATAAACTAAACGGATCGAGATTCAAATGAGATTTCGAGAGTGCTTATGTAGTTCTGTAGTCCTAGTATTTTATTCGAGGTTCGTGTCATTTATAATAAAAGATGGCCTCACAATCAATGTGACTAACGAAATATGGGTACAATAAACAGCTCTGTCTACCTCATCAAAGCAGAAGAATCTATATGACATTTTTGAAGCACGATCAAAGGTTCTGAACAAAACTTCGAACACATTCTGAATAAACCAAACTGACCGAGATAAGAGTTGGCGAGTGCTCTTTTGTAGTTCTGTACTCCTAGTACTTTTGTTGTTTGTGTATCTTATAATAGAGAGTTAAGGGACCCAAGCGGTTCTGGTAAGATATATCTATATTGCCCTACTAAGCGCATGATACATTTTTGTTGTCCCCATAAAAAATAAAGAAATGTGTCAACCATGCCCGCCTCGTCGTGACGACGTCTAGCGATTGTGGGCCACTCTCACAGCACACAATACTATAGAGAGTGGCCCTCAACTTGACGACCTACTGATGTGCTTCTTCACGCTCCGCTTAAAGAACCCAGGGTTACATGAGGGAGCCTGCTAGCAAGCAACTGAGTGAAGTGCGGCCTGTTCACCGCACTTATACGGAACATAGTAGTGATGAGTGACGTCTTCTTTATACGTAAGTAGTAATAACTCAATGGGTGGGATCAGATTGAAGAGCTCTTCAGAACACTCGCTGTGGTAAATACGGTAGAATGCGGCCAAGGAAGCTATTGTTCGGCGCTGAGCTAGCGGCTCAAGGCTTCATTGTTATTGTATTTTTTTGCTTACGTTACTTACCGAACTATTGCTACTAAAAATGTAGCAATAGTACGTGCATTGTGCTTACTGGACTACTGCGAATATAAAGTAGCATTAGTTCGGTATACCGGACTAACCACCGGACTACTGCGAATAGGCCGACAGGATGGACAGTGGAACCTTAGTACTTAATAGGGTTCAGTTTTAACATTTGGGCATTGAACCCTTAAAACATACTATTTAGATAGGGTTGTGGTTCATGCATGTAAGATAAGGTCCTCATAGGTACATGTACCGTTAATGTGTTAAAATAAAAAATAAGTAAGTACATGAAATTGGAATGAATGAAAATTCAAGATAAATTTGAAAAGAAACAAGGACTAGAAGCCATTTTATTATGTGGACAAATATTATAAATTTATGATTATATGTTCATGCAAAACTAATTTATAATTTTAAATTTTATTGAATTAAAAAAAACCAGTTAATTTTATTAGACTTAAATATTTATTTCCTTTCCTAATATTATTGTAAAATATAATCTCAATCAAAGTAAGTACCTACATATGTAATCCTGTTTATACTTAATACAAAAACTAAATATATAAATTCTGCTCAGGTGTATGTAATTGATTTTATGTAAATAATAAAAATTATAATTTATTAAAAAGGGAAAAATAATAATTTCAGTTGTTGAGTGCAACAAAGTTAAAATCGTAAATTAAGAATGTAGAAAGTTTCCAGACAGTACCAATTTATTTATAAAAAAACAATTTTATTGGTCCATCATAATTTCCAGCCTAAACAGAAAAATAGAAAACTGACACTGGCCACCAAATAAAATAAATGCAAACGGCCAGTATCAACATACTTTTTAAGTAATTTTTTACCATTATTATGCCATAATCTTCATGAAAATTTATATTAATGCCTTGAATGGCTAAAATCTTACCTAAATCTTCACTTTCAGGACAAAAATCATCACTTTATTTGAGCAACTGGCACAACTTTAGAAAAATAACAATTGAAAATTAGCTTTTTTGTGACGCGCGCTGCCAAATTTGAAATCAAAACAATGATTTTTTCATAAACAATGTAGATTATTTTCATTCCGGAAAATCAAATTTTCAAATACATTGCCGCTCAAGACCATTCGCATCGTTGCGTGTAGTTTAAGCGCTGTACACATCGTTCAGCGCTGTTCACATCATTCGGACAAGCCATAGACTATACTGTCAATGACTATAGAATTTTCGATCCAGTGTAGGGAATTCCATTGTTCCGTTCACACCTGTCGGACAACTGTAGACCGAATGACTTGTAGTCTATGGAAGTCCGATGGCGAACGCGGTAAAACTTTTTAAATGATTGAAACAAGTCTTTTAAGCCCAGAAATCATTCATTCTCCGATTTATAAGTTAGGTAAAAGTTTTTATGTCCATTTTATTTATTTATTGATTGGTTGGTATTGGCTAGGATCCACACAATCAAAAACAATAATCTGTCAGTCAGTCAGTCAGTGTCCAGTGACGTATGTAGAATTGTAGACAGATAAAAATATTGAAAAATTAAAATCATTATGGTAGATGCCGAACTCGAAGAACTATTAGTAGAATGTGTGATAGTGCGCACTATACTCTACGACCAAACATGCGGAGATTATAACAAATTATGCATTGAAAGAGCAGTTTTGGCGTGAAATAGGCGCTCATACAAATTTATCACGTACTGGCGTACATAGTAGTCTTTTGTGACAGTATAGAATACATACATTATTTTCCAGCATCAGAAATTAGAGAGATTAATGTGACAATGTGCCAGCATTCTGAGCCTTCGTTCAACGTGGTGCCTTTGCATGCATAGTGCCACTACTTGTACTGTGTTTTCTTTCTCACTGTTGTAAATTAATCGATAATAATGGAATAATGTATTTTTTAATCCGCTGCCCTGGGCCGCGGCCGCACCTACGTCCATTGCCAAGCGCCTCCGGTAGACACTAAGAGAACCTTGCGGTGGACCTTGGCCACCTGTGTGGCCACTGCGTTGTGGTGGGGTGTAACCACGCATCTTTTGGGTCGGGTTTTATCCCGCGTCGGTGTGTGAAGGCATGTGTGGGGTGAATTCTCACATCACGCATCCCTTCTAGCCTGCTTCTGTAAGAACGGTGGGTTGCTAATCCATCGTCCTCAGGCCCGGATCATTGAGGTCGATGGTCCTGGGCGTAGTCACGTCTGCGGTGCCCTCGCCGCACACTTCTCACACACACTTTTTTTAGTTCCGCGGCCTGTGGCCGCGGCCGCTCTAACGTCCGTTGCCGGGCGTCCCTGGTTACAAGCAGAACGTATTTCCAGTGGCGCCCGACGGACTTTGACCACCTCTGTGGTCTCTGCGGGGGTTGGGTCGGGATGAGAATCCCGCGTCGTTGGGGTAGGGTTTTATCAGTCAGTGAGTGAATCTGGTTTCGTGCTATGGGGCAAAGGCCCCGCAGCACGCAACCCTTCTAGCCTGCTTCTGTAAGGACGACGGGTGGCGATCCCGCCGTCCTCAGGCCCCGATCATGGAGGTCGATGATCTTGGACGTAGATGAGTCTGCGGCGTCCTCGCCGCTGACTACGGAACTCAGCGGAGAGGATACGCTCCCTCACCCTACCGGCCGCCTCTTTCACGAGCATAACCTGCTCGCAGAAGGAAACGGCCGCGTTCCACTGGCTCTCGCTAGAGACCATGGCTCGTAGCATGGTCTCCAGCGAGAGAGTATCTACGCCCAGGCCCACAGCGAGATCCCAGCGCTGACTCGCCCACGCTGAGCAGTCCACCAACGCGTGGAATGCCGTATCTTCGCCGGAAGCCTCGCAGTGTTGACACGCGGGTGTGAAATCACGATGCATGGGATGGAATAATGTATGGACGGTCATACACTACTGTATTCTAATACCACATTCTGGGAACTTTTATACGGTTTTTTAATAACATTAATATTATATATATATATATTAATGTTATTAAAGTATAGTCTCATTATCCCTGACATCATATTATTTGCCCACATTTCACCAACTGATTGATTGGTCCCACATAATAGGACTATTGCATCTAAGTACAGCGGTTACACTTTCCTCTTCACTCTTCAGTATTATCTATCTCCTCTACATCTCTAAGGTCTGATGGAAGAAAAGCCTTTACTGGCTTAAGCACGCCTTTGTACATATTGTTATTGTTTGTTGTGTTTTGTAAATTTGTACAATTAAGAATAAAAAAACTAGTACTCACCTAGTTTTTATGTTAGTCGTAGCCTTATTCGTTCATCTGTAGGTGTTTTGGGCATTAACATTAATATTAACATTAACGTATCACTTATATTTCAAACATTCCTTCTCTGTTTCATCTCTTTCATAGAATCTATGCAAGCGAAGATAGAATAGTGAAGGAATTTCCGAAATTTTAAATTTTAAGTAGAACCGATAAAATTAGCACTCGTTCGTTTGGTCTAAAAGTCTAAAGCGCTGTACACATCGTTCGGATGTCCGCGCATAGACAAGAAAACTCTGTCCGACAGATGTGAAGGTGCTATCGGACTGTCTGATCAGGACCGATTGAATGAATTGGTGAACTAACAGTGTGACCAAGTTCTTCAAGAGTGTGACCAACCTAAATAATTTGTGGTTGGATAAAACTTGGCTGGGGATCCCAAAAAAAAGCTTTTCTAAATTGTTATACACTGAATATGGAGTTGTCGCATGGACCAAAATACTTATTTGTCCTCCATACAGCTGTAAATAAACAATTTACTGAATAAAAACACTCAAACTCCAACTACTTGTATTTAAAGGTGGGTTTAACTTTTAGACCTTAGGTGCGACAACTAGGAGGTCGCCCGTTGCCGGAGCAGGTCGATCGATGGAGACAGGAGGCTCGCGACGATCTGTTCCGGCAATGGGCCTTGAATTCGGTTCGCTGCCGGCCGTCATTCTGTCTATGGCCGGCAGCGAAGAATGTTGGGCCGCCGTTGCCTCCTTCGCTTGGGAGGTGATGGCGGCAAAGAGAGAGGCCCTGCGGGAACGGGAGCGTGCAGGGCGCACGCTTCCGCCCCGCCGGGCACCACTCAGGGGGCGACGGCGTATTGCATACGCCCAAGCCCCCGACTGATAGGGCCGTAGGCGGTGAGTCGGGGGGCCCACCGCTCACACGAAAAGCCCTGAGGAGTTAGACGCCCCTTATGTGTTTCGGGGGCGTCGCTTCTATGTTATTTGGGGGGGCAAAGCCCCCCCTGAGAAGAGCTTCTATAGAGCGCACCTTTGCCGGGCCGCCGTCGCTTAGCAGTCTCTGCCTATCCGGGGGCCCGGCTAAGGCGAAGGAGAAACACCGTGGATAGGTTTTAGTGGGTAGTCCAGCCCGTTTTTAATCCTAGGGCTGGGAGTTCCACACGAAGCCGTCTCGCTCCCCCCCGCAGCGAGACGGTGAATTGCGTAAATGCATCACCGACCATGTTAAAAAAAAAAGCAGAAATATACTCGTCAGCTATATCCACGCTAGATGATTTATTTATCAAGCCGAAGAGCGAAATTTTCGCTCGTCACAATTTAGCCTCTCGTAAACAACACCCTAACGAGACAATAGACCAATATCTGCAATCTCCAAAACTTCTTTCTAAAGAATGCAGTTTCACATCGGTTACTGCGACTCAGTATGAGAATGAGTATGTACGCAACTCTTTTATCTCCGGTCTCGCTTCTACTGCTATTCGACAGCGGCTGCTAGAAAACATGACTCTTACTTTAGACGAAGCCCACAGTCAGGCTCGAGCTCTCGAATCTGCTCAAATTCAATCACAAAGCTTCAATCATTCACAAAACGCCGCTGCAATACAGCCTACGCCTGTAGCTGCAACTTCAAATCAAAGATAGAAGATTGCCGAACCTTCTAGATCACAATCTAATGAAAAATGCTATTTATGTGGCAACTCACGTCACCTCCGTCGATTATGCCCAGCATCGCAAGCAACCTGTCTCAAGTGCGGCAAACAAGGACATTTCGCGAAAGTATGCAGAAGCAGCAATGTCAGTGCTGCCGTCACTACTACCGAAAACGGTGAAGACTTTACTTCTTGTCTAGTATTAGCAGCCAGCGATATTCAGAAATGTACGAAACTTGTTACCATCAACGGTATATCGGTTAAAGCTTTGATTGACACTGGAAGTACAGGTAGCTTCAAATCAATTCAATTCAATTCTTTATTTTTTGCGAAATACAGGTAAGTACAGAGGTATAATAATAGTTTTAGTTCCACCATATTTCCGCCAACTGGCATGCAAAATTAGCAGGCATAATGCAGTAAGTAATTACAATGTCTGATTAGTCTAATCTGATGAGTCAACATTATGATTAATTAATTTGTAAGTATAATTCAAATAAAACAAAATTTTAAATGTCAGATAAGCAGACATCATAATTATGTGATTAGGTACACAACAAAATAAATCTAAATTTCAATGTCAAATTAGGACATACAAATTATTTTGGATGGTCAAAACTGTGTTTTATGATAAAATATAGGATAATAGCACTTAAGTCAATATGTAATATAAATAAAATAAAATTTGTATGTCAATGTAGGAGTCACACCTTCTTATTAAGAAATTCATCAACTGAGTAATAACATTTTCTCATTAATATAGATTTTACACTACCTTTAAATAAATCTATCTTATCTATATTTAGCACTTCCTTTGGTAACTTATTGTATAGCCGAGGGGCCATACATAGAAAGCTCTTATTCATATACTCAGTCTTATTTGCTGGCATTCTCAAATTTAAATTATGTCTCTTGCTGTTCAGATTTGCAAATAAATGTCTATTTTTTCTAACAAATATTACTGTCTCCAAAATATATATACATGGCAAAGTTAAAACATTCAACCGCAAGAAATAGGGCCTGCAGCTTTCCATAGGTCCCAAATGGCATATTGAACGGATGCATCTCTTTTGTGCCACAAATGCAGCCTCTTTATTGGTTGAATTGCCCCCGAAAATTATGCCATATCTCAAGAGAGGTGCAACATAGCCATGATATGAAGTGAGTACGGTTGTTTGGCTGGCGGTTTTCCTAAGCATGTATAATGCATATGAAAAGGAATTTACTTTACTACACAATATTTCCAAATGCACCTTCCAATTCAAGTTATTATCTACATTAAGACCCAGAAACTTGGTTACATCTATTTCAGATATTTTTTTATCACAACAGCTGATATTCATATTAGAAATTCTGTTCATCCTGTTCCTAAATGTCATAAAATATGTTTTGTCAATATTAATAAGTAAGTTATTACATGTCAACCAATTAATTACATTATGTAATGTCAAATTTACCTCCCGTTCCAAGTGTTCTTTATTGTCACCAGTAAACACAACTGTACTGACATCCGCAAACAAGACTGTTTTATAGTTCGTTACCTTAGGTAGGTCATTAATATATACTATAAATAATAGTGGTCCTAGTACACTGCCCTGCGGCACACCTATTGTGGCGTTTCTACTGTCCGATGTATATGTAATGACATTTTTTGTAGTGGTACAAAGCCTTTCAATCCGTGTCACATGTGTCCTGTTACTTAGATAAGACTCAATCAAGGAGTAAACATTTCCCCTGACACCATAAGCATATAATTTTTTTAACAGTATCTTGTGGTCAACATAATCAAATGCCTTTGTTAAGTCCATATACAATGCACACACTTGTTTCCCCCTGTCCACATTAGTTAGAACGGTAGCCAAGAAGTTATATATTGCCATATCAATTGACTTATCTTTCCTAAATCCTATCTGTTCAACACAAAAGAGACCATGGCTTTCAAAATAGTTATATATACAGTTATGTATTACCTTTTCAAAAATCTTTGACATAATTGGGATTAGTGCTATAGGGCGATAATTTTGCATATTATTTCTGTCACCCTTCTTGTGTAACGGTTTAATGACAGTTACTTTAAGTGAATCAGGAAAAACACCATCCTCAATACATAAATTAACTATGTGACTCAAAATATGTGACAGTGCAACTGAAACTAGCTTTATTATTTTTGTAGATATATCATCATATCCAACACTATTTGTACTTTTTAAACCCAATATAATCTTCTCTATATCATCAGGCACAGTAGGAGCCATGTATACAGAGTTAAGTTCATATGGCACTGATGCAAGAGATAGGTTCGGTAAGGCATGCTTGGGTTTGTCTATAAAAAAGTTATTAAAGTAATTAACAATTTCCCTAGGGTCATGAACATCGCTATTATTAATACTCAAGTGTTTTATGTGGTCAACAGGTGGCCTCACTTGATTTCCGCGAATTACAGTCCAAGTTGCTTTTGACTTATTCGAAGCTGTTTGTATATAAAAATCATTCTGTGACCGTTGTGTCAGCTTGACAACACGACTTAGTCTCGCTGACAATGCTGTAAAATGATTTTTTGAGCTCTGTGTACGTTGGGTTCGATATAACCATAATAATTTACGCCTGCGCTTACAACATACTCGGATACCTTTAGTTAGCCACCTCGGACGCATTGTCGTTGAAAATCTACGTTTTACTATAGGAAAACAAAGGTCATAGAATACTTTAAATTCATCGTAAAAATCACCAAATGCCAAGTTAGGGTCCCGAGAGGCAAACACGTCAGCAAAGCTGAGAGATTCTATGCAGTACTTGAATTTTTGTTGATTTTCATTACAATAATCCCGCTTACTGATGTACCATGATTTAAGGTGGATATAAGTCCTTACCGGACACACTAATAACTGCGCTGTATGGTCAGACAGTGCCAAATCCAATACTTTAGTTTTGCATCCGCGCACATTAAATATAATATTGTCTAAGCATCTACCACTAGATAATCGTGTTGGTTTATATATACCTAGCTTCAAATTATAATTTAGGAGCAATTGTTTGAATTGGTTAACACAGTTACTGTTTTCTAAAATATTGATGTTAAAGTCACCACAAATCACAAGTTTCCTTCTACTGTAACAAAACCGATTTAAAATTAGATTAAAATTACAAAAGAATTGCTCCATATCTTTCACAGATGTTCTAGGAGGTCTGTAAATACATAGAACACAAATATTGTAGTCAGTTAATATGACCCCCGAGCATTCTATAACAAGTTCCAACGAATATTTATCTAAGTCATTTAATGGTTTAAAAGCAACTGTGTTTCTTACCATAATGCATGACCCACCCTACCGCTCCTACAGTAAAGAGCACCTAGCTTATAGTTCATCAATCTAACTGAACTTCGGTCAGACATAATCATGTTATGTTCAGTAATACATAAGACATCAACAACACCACCATACTCAAGTTCAAGAGAATCAAGATTGACAATTAAACAATCCGACTTGCTAGCCAAGCCATCCAGGTTTTGATGAAATATGAGGATACTATTAGGAACGAAAAAAACTACTACCATTACCTGTCTCAGACTGTCCTACAGCTGTCAGTGTATTCACTTGATCAGGGCATCCATCAGTTTGTGTACTTTTTTCAATAAATGTTAATGTGGTCCGTTCAACACCAGCTTTAGCCTTA
Organism: Nudaria mundana; assembly: GCA_963556515.1. Classification (NCBI taxonomy): domain Eukaryota; kingdom Metazoa; phylum Arthropoda; class Insecta; order Lepidoptera; family Erebidae; genus Nudaria; species Nudaria mundana. The sequence continues at coordinate 7,682,375 of OY748315.1, forward strand.
TTTTTACAATAAAGGTCATATTGAAATAGATAGTCCAATTGCAATATTTCTTTCAAAAGACATCGGCTCTTATTTAGTGTAAAAAAACCACGTCTAGGAAGTTGTTCACAGTAATTCATATCAATATATCTACAGTTTGGAAACCTACTAATTAAGAATTTTATATAGCTTTATTGACGATGAAGTAGTAAAACAATATGACCTAAAAACCAGAGCGTGGACACAAGAAGTGAAAATAAAATAAAATAATAATTAATAATTTCAAAGATTATTATTATATTAATATAAAATATAATAATAATCTTTGAAATTTTTAGAAAATTATTTAGATTCGTCAAAAGTTGGTGTGACTCTACCGAGGGTTCCAAAATGCAACGAGACTGAGAAGAGCCCTCAAGAAACTCAGTTCGGCTTTTTTCCAAAATATTTCATCTTAAATCTAATACAGTTATTTAGAAAGGAGCAATTCGTGTTACAACCAGGCAGCCTTGACATCTAAGAAATCATTAATACTATAATAAGCTTTATGGCACAATTTACGTGTTATTAGTTTTTTAAATTTATTAACAGATAAATTTGCTATTTCGGTTGGCAATGTATTGTACATTCGAATAAAGTTCCCCGCAAAAGAATTACTCACTTTATGAAGCGAAGAAATTTAGGAACAGCCAGTTTATCCTTATTTCTTAAGTTTAGATTATGATTATCACTATTTTTCACAAATTTACTTTTGGTCTTGTGGGTATACAACATTATTTCATAAATATACTGTGAATACACACTGTAAGGATGTTAATATGCTTAAACTTATCTCTTAATGACTCCCGAGACCCCATTCCATAGATAGTCCGGACAGCCCTCTTCTGCAACACAAAGATGCATTCAATATCGGCAGCGTTACCCCACAGTAGTATGCCATATGTCATGATACTGTGGAAGTAGCTCTCAGCTGAAGTAGACAAGACGCGCCGTTTTAATGTCTGTAAGTTGTCGGATCTTTTTGACAGCATAGGCTGCTGAACTAAGCCTGGCCGAAATTTTCCCGATATGAGGCCCCCATTGCAATTTGGAGTCTAACGTTATGCCCAGAAAGACAGTGTCATCGACCAATTCTATTATATCATCCCTAACCTTAACACTGGTTTTAACAAGTCTTACATTAGGTAAGGTGAATCTTACACATTTAGTTTTATTTTCATTTAATAATAAATTATTAGCACAAAACCAGTGGACTATCCTAGAGAGGGCAATGTTTACATCGTCAAGTTCGCGCTGTCCACGTTTAACTTTAAATATTAAAGAAGTGTCATCAGCAAACAAAACTAACAAGTTTTTGTCTACTTTTGTGTATACCCTCAGTGGCCCATTCACTGAAAGTAGGACTATCACTAATCATGACCTCCTTAGACTTGAATATGGAGTTGAACTCGTTGTAAAAAGAATCAAAAAATAATTCATACATTACATTTGGATCTAAGCCCACTGGCTTAGATCCAAATGTAATGTATAAATTATTTTTAAGACACTTCTAAGAATGGAATTTTATTGCAAAGTCCAACCCTCATACGTTCCAAGCGGTCACCAGTTATTGGTCTACATAATATTTTACGTTTTATAACTTTTTCTTTAGTGATTTTAAAAGATGATATTTGCCCACAATGGTCTGAATCTAGCTTTTTTATAATACTTTTACTTTCTGGCAACATATCGCTGTATATATTATCCAGGCAAGTGGCTATTGTAGCACAATATCTAGTAGGCTCCAAAAATAAGTTTGTAAGATTGTGTGATTTAAATAAATTTAAAATATTATAACTCATAGGCGTATTAACAAGTAAATCGACATTAAAATCACCACAAACTATTAGGTACTTATTAGTTTTTCCAAGTTTACATAGAACTTTGTCAATAAGTTCCTCAAATTCGCAAAAGGGCGAGGTTCCAGGTTTATACACACATACTACTATGAATTGCTCCATTTCCACGCAAGACAGTTCGACTTTACACTCTAGAGAAAGAGACACAATATCTTTCCGTTCTTTAAATTTAAGTTTTTTATTTAATAAAATCAAAGATCCCCCCCGTACTGTGGTCACCCTGCAGAATGCACTACCAACCCGGTGATTACTAAAATTGAACATGAGCTCATTCAACTTACGCATATGTTCTGTAATACAAAAAATATAAATATTATCTGAATTCATTAACAGTTCCAACTCTAACTCTTTGCCATGTGTTAAACAACCAATATTTTGATGCCCTATGTTGATATAATTTACATTTTTTGCTTTGGTTTGGTTAGGAGGGCATTTTTTTACATAATTAATATTTGTAACTAAATTTAATTGAATTAATTGACTATGTCGGCTAAAGGGTAATATTGCCTCTGTTGTCGTAGAATTTAATTTAAATTACTAGGAACAGATTCCAAAGTCTTAACACTAAATCTACATTGCTCAATAAAAGCAGTTTTGTCAGCCAAATTCTTGGCTGAAGTGTAAAAATAATTGAATAGCAAACTTGCTATTTGTCTCTTATAATGCTTTGGTAGAAAATACCTACCTTTGTTTACATAAACAATATGTTTGTTATCGTTAAACTTACTGTCAGAAGTTGACAAATTGTATTTATATACAGTTCTCTTAAAAACAGAATTAAAGTCAATTACATGGAATTTATTATTATATTGGCTAGTTAAATTGAGTTGTAAATTTATCTTATATCTAAGAGAATTTTCCACGTCTGGCACACCTTTTATATATGGTAATGTAAACATTACTACATGTTCAACATTTAAGTTTTGCATTTTGTCAAAGTATAGGGATAGTTCATTTTTGTGACTATGGCATCTTCGTCCCATACATCTCAAATAACTAAAGTGTGTCCAGCAACATTAAAGATGGATAATGCAGTTATTCCGTCAATACTATTTCGTGTCATGTAAAATCTTTGCTGTAATGTCATACTGGGACACGATGTACTTGAACAGTATTCCACTCTGGAGATCCAATTTAATGGGCAAAATCTACCTCTCAGATTAAACGCCCTAGATGAAGCTAATATTGAGCCCGTCAATCTATTTCCAAATATGTCGCCAGATTGCAAACCGATAGCTATAAAATCACGTAGATTTGCAGGTGACGTTAGCAAGTTTATAAAAGAAGAAGTCAAGAAATTACTGGAAGATGGTATCATCGAAGAGAGCACTTCACCCTGGCGTGCTCAAGTTCTAGTCACGTCCAACACAAATCATAAAAAGAGGATGTGTATTGATTACTCACAAACGGTGAACAGATTTACGTTTCTCGACGCATATGCATTGCCAAATATCGAAGAAGTCATAGCAAAGGTATCCAAATATTGAGTATTCAGCAAAATAGATCTGAAATCTGCGTATCATCAAATCCCAATTACTCCAGAGAATAGACCATTCACTGCCTTCGAAGCTGGCCGCCTTATCCAGTGGGCAAGTCGTGTTATACCAGGATGACAAAGAGATTTGTGTAATTCCAAAAGGCAATTGTCTGTAGTGGCTCCACATACTTGCCTGGATAATGCGTCAGCTACAGTATTAAAATGTCCAGGTCGATACTGTATGTCAAATTTGTAATTAGATAATAATTCTAATCGCCATCTCTGGATCTTGTCATTTTTAATTTTGCTTGCATGTCCTCGCATCATATATGCTACTGATTTTTGATCGGTTAATAGATAAAATGACCTTCCCATCAGATAATGACGCCATTTTTTAAGGCTTTCCATAATGGCGTAAGCTTCTTTTTGTATTGACGGATATTTTCTTTCACTTTCGTTTAGTGATTTTGAAAAAAAATGCTACTGGCCGGCCACTTTGTATCAAAGAAGCAGCGATAGAATAATCTGAAGCGTCCGTTTCTACAGTAAATGGTTCCTTGGGATCAACTGCTGCTAAGGACGATTTCGAAATAATTGTTTTTAATTCTTCAAACACTCGCTTGGTCGGCTTTCAGTGGATATGTCGCTACTTGTGCCAGTGGATGTAATTTTGAAGAAAAATCTGGTACCCATCTAGAGTAATGAGAGAATAAACCTATTGCTCGTCGTAAATATGCGGAATCAGTGGGTAATGGCAAATCACGTAAGTAGTGGCCGTAAACGTTCTGGATCGGGTTTGATGATTCCATTGTTGATATTATACCCAAGAATGTTCAAATTTTTATACAAAATTCGCTCTTTTCTTTGTTGATAGTAAGATGGTATTTGTCTGCAATCTCTATGAATCTTTCAAGTTTTTCATCATGATCCTTCTGATCAATTCCACACACGGTAATATCATCTAAATATAGGTATATGCCCTCTATAGTCGTTCTTCGTTTAATGGAGTCTACGGCTCGTTGAAAACAAGCTACTCCGTTGGTCACCCCAAACGGAATACGACGAAATTGATATAAATTGCCGGCAGCTTAGATGAAAGAGATGAAACAGAGAAATTTAAGTGAAACGTTAAAGAGTGCCCAAAATACCTACAGATGAAAGGATAAGGCTGTGACTAACATAAAAACTAGGTAAGTACTAGTTTTTTTATTCTTAATTGTACAAAGTTACAAAACATATAACAAACAATAACAATATGTACAAAGACGTGCTTTATCCAGTAATGGCTTTTCTTCCAGCAGATCTTAGAGATGTAGAGGAGATAGATTAATACTGAAGAGATAAGACGAAAGTGTAACCGCTGTAGTTAGTTGCAATAGCCCTATTATGTGGGACCAATCAATCAATTGGTGAAATGTGGGCAAATAATATGACGTCCGGAATAATGGGGCTATACATAACATTAAAAAATTGTATAAAAGTTCCCAGAATATGGTATTAGAAGACAGTAGTGTATGACCGTCCATACATTATTCCATTATTATCGATTAATTTACAACAGTGAGAAAGAAAACACAGTACACAGTAGTGGCACTATGCATGCAAAGGCACCACGTTGAACGAATGCTCAGAATGCTGGTGCATTGTCACATTAATTTCTCTAATTTCTGTTGCTGGAAAATTATGTATGTAATGGTAAGTAAAATGTTTTAAAAAATGTTTTAAACCTTTTAAATTTGTAATAGCATTGTTTTCAGCAGAATTAAAAAAAGACAACAAAACGTCGACAATTGTTTCGCCTCAAACGAGGCATTATCAAGACTGTCTCAGAGAGAACAGCAAAATTTGTGGTTAGAACATATTTGCTTATAAGTAAGCGTGTGCAAATTTCATTATCGCGATGTAGGATTTTTCACAATAACTAACGTGGGTAGAAACCTCAGATCATGCTAACTAAGTTCCAAAAATAGGTATTCACCAATACAAGACTTTATCTTCATAATTTTTATTAAGTTGTGTAGAAATGCCACATGACACATACAAACCAACAACCAACTAATGTGTCTGTCTGTTCACAAACAGATTAAGTAAGGGAGACGTGTGAAAATCTATTTGTTCATTGAGTAAGGTGTCCGCATCTCTTCTAACTATTTCTAGCCTTTCCCAAACACTCAGCTTGAACCCTTTCTCACATAAGCGTAAAACTCTAAAGGTGTTACTATTGTTCAAGGAATGACCAGTGTCAAGGAGGTGCTTCGCGAAGAGGGACTTCTCAGGACAACCGTTGCGGAACGTCGCCATATGTTCCTTGTATCTGATCTCAAAGGACCTGCCAGTCTGCCCTACATACTGCATATTACAGCCATCGCAACTCAACAAATAAACACCCGATCTGTGTGAAACTGACACCGAGTCCTTGCCATTACACAGCTCCCTCAAGGTGTTCTGCTTGTCACAACGAAGTCTTAGATATTTTAAAACACAAATTAACAATCAAAAGGATCAATTTTAATAAAATAGAAGAAATTTTAACCTAACAAGATTGTGTATGACACAGAATTATTTTCAGTTTAAGGGCCCAGATCGTGAAAATCACCGAAAAGAGTGTTACGATTTTTCATATTTAACCTATTTACATATGATTAATAACAACGATAATTTGTATATATTAAAATGAAAGACCAAAAATGATGTTAGTGCTAATTTTAACTCTTAAAACCCTGTAGTTGTTATATAATAAACGTCAACAAACGCACAAAATTGAGAAAAAATTCGAAAACCTGCCTTCGTATTTTTCAGATTTAACCCAATAAATCAACACAAATTGATAAAAAGAAACACTTTTTGAACACTGAAAAAGCCATTAAATATAACCATGTACTTTTTTTTGTACCTTTACAAACAAAGACTTCCCCTTTTAAAGCCCTAAAATCTAGATATGTTTTACGTAAATTCTCCATAGAAAAATGTATGCAAATTCAAACGCGTCCCGATAGAACGATCGTCGCAACTAATCGCCAGTGCGCCATAGAATTTCAAAGTGACTCCACGCGTGTCGGATGCTACAGCAAAATTACGTGTTGTGAATTTGTGTTTTTTGTGAAAAACTGTAAGTACAATATTTTTATAACTAATTTACTTTCAGTAAATAGAAAGTACCGATATAATGAAAGTCTGAAAGAAAACCATGATGGAACTAGATATAAATCGTAAGAAATACAAAATTATTTACTTTGTTGCGTAGGTCATTTTATGAACCTTGTAAAGTAGGTATCAATTCAGGCTTGAAACAATCAAAGCCCTGCCCACCTTATTTTCTCGAGATATGAACTGGCTCTCTGCACGACATACATAGATTTTTCAACATGATAAAGGCAATAGGTATCATAAACGTAATTGGTAATCGAGGGTCTCTTTTCGCAGGATAATTTGCTGAGTGCCATGCCAGCGAAAAGAAAATTTAGTACGCATTATAAAAACGTGAAAGCCAAAAGATCTCGGAATAAAATGTAAGTTCCTCCCTACTTATTTATTTACCTGCCTACTTGACTACGTCTTGTCCTAAATACCTAGAAAAAATTTACTAGATTTGTGTTAGTGTCAAGTAAAAATCCTAGTTTTATTACTTTTATTTGTGTGTATGCTTATCATGTCTTAGTAGTAATAATAATATAATCTATTTGCATTTTGAACAGGGTAGGTACATTACAAAGCAAATAGGTACAATGATTTAGATCGCCTGATTCAGACATATACCTACAACAGCATGTAAATATTGATTTGACATGTAATTAGATAGGTACACAATTAGGTATGTCAGTCTAAGAAGAAAAATTACAATGTCCAGTAGGTAATAATTACGTAATTTCAATATCTATATAAGTAATAAAGTCAATTTCTATAGGAACAATTTTCATAATAATAAATTTTATTACATAATATAGTATTAGTTTTCATATATTTATGTATTTCAAAGCAATGAGTTTGCTTACACTATTATTAGTTACAGTATTATTAGTTTTCATGTTCATCATGTCTAAATATGTGGAAGTGGAAGTAGGTATGTTTCCTATCAGAAATTGCACGGGCGCGCGCGCGCCGTGCCTGGCGTAGGGTTGTACAAAAATTACAAAATAAATAAAAAGTGGATATTGATGAATAATATTTCCAGTACTGAAAATGAAGAAAACCTTCAGGCCGAGACTCCGAGCAACACTGCTACGCGCTGTATAGAGGTAAGTTGTTATACGTAATTCTTGTAGACTTGTTACATAAATAAACAAACTAGCTAGTGATGGGCGAAGACAAAATCTCAGTACCTACAGTTTTTTTTTGCAATATTTATTATTTTCATTGTGAGACAAACACATACTTCTCAATTACTTTCTCAAAAGAAAATTCACGTTCAAATCTCGTATTTTACCAAAATCAAGAATTTTTTTTGTAAAATATTATCTTTTACGCGACTGGTGTACGTATGTATGTATGTATACTAAGTAATATATCTTTGTGGCAAGATAAGTTCAAAATTATTGAACCGATTTTAATGTTTTTAGTATCATTAGAATTGTCTTCTAAGCCCGAGTGACATAGAATAAGTGACGCCATAAAAAACCAATACGTATAGCGTAAAGGAAATTTATAATTTCTGTTCATCACGAACATAATATTGTATGAATTCTTTTGCACTTTTATATTGGTCTTCGTCAGTTATGAATATAAATAAATAAACAATAAAAATGTTAAAACCCGACAGATTAAAAAATGAAAATGTGTAATAAAAATAAATAACAACACCATTGTAATATAGCGTATTTAGCAGTCGGGGCCTATTTCTAAAGAAATATTTAGCTAGTCAGGAATATCTTCGAGCCTGTGAGGATTTCAATGGGTCTCAACTGTTGAATTCGATTTATTACAATAGTGTTCTTATTTATTTTTATGTAACATAATTCAAGACCGTAGACTTGTTTTCTTTTTACCTTTTGAGTTTTTATGCATATAGTCGGATTTATTAAATTTATGACGTGATAACGTCTTATAAATCGATGAACACCGGCAACACGCACAAAAAAGTGTCACATTATGTCACGATAGGGTCAAGCGAGAGCGCAGTACAAGCGATGGAGAATAATATTATGACGTTATCCGATAAAATTATCGTCCTAAACCGACTTTACAAGCAACCAGTTTTTTATTATGTTTATTTATTCACTTTCATAATTGACGAAGACTGATAAAAACGTTTAAGATTTTGATCTAGTGTTCTGTGTTTCAAAGATGTATTCTAAGGGAGTTCTTAGCTATGTTTGAAGAAATTTGGCCCATACCTTTTGAATTATTTTTTATAATAAAAATCAAGCCATTATCTTTCTTTACAGGAACTAGTTATTGACAACCGTCAAGAGGGAAAGGTGGATGAAGTGGAAGTTGGGCGTAGAGTAGTGGATATTTCTTTTTTTTTTAAAGCTCTTCAGGCCATAGGGGACCACGGTCCAATGGATTGTAAGTTAAGTTACCTCAGTATAATAGGTGAAGTAAAAGTTGGTCTGGACTCAAAACTCATCATAAAATGTAGTATGTGTAATATGAAATTTACTGTGTGTTTGGTTGAAAAGAAAGAAGATAGCATGGAAGTGAATCATCAAATTGTGTCTGGTATCATATCATCTGATGGGAGCTACTCTCAGTTAAAAACATTAAGTGCCGCAGTAGCCCTACCAATCATGTCACCTTCATTGTACAATGAAATTAATAATACGGTTTGCGATTGGTGGGAAAAGACATCAGCACATTCCATGGCAGAAGCTGTCAAGGAAGAAGCGGAGTACGCAGTGTCTATAGGTAGTGTTGATAAAAATGGTACACCATTAATATCTGTTGCTGTTGACGGTTGTTGGAGCAAGAGATCTTATGGTAAGAATTTTTCCGCCTTATCCGGCGCAGCTGCGATAATTGGCATTAAAACTAATAAAGTATTGTTTTTTGGAGTTAAAAATAAATACTGCGTAGTCTGTGCACGAGCCGCAAAGAACAACAGTCAGCCCCCGGAACACCATTGTTTCAAGAATTATTCAGGATCATCTACCGGGATGGAATCGACCATAATAGTTGAGGGGTTTAAACGTTCCTTTGTTGATCACGGTGTAATTTATAATAAATTTGTAGCAGACGGCGATTCCAGTACTTATAAAAAAATATTAGATTCGCGTCCGTACGATAATTTAATAGTAGAGAAAATTGAATGCAAAAATCATCTTTTACGAAACTACTGCAATAGCTTGGAGAAATTGTCGAAAGACACTAAGTATCCTTGCGAGTTGCGGAAATTCCTAAAAGAAAGGTATTTGCGTTTAAGAACGGGTGTAAAATGCGCGATTAAATATTGGGGGGATCAAAAACAGTCACTCGAAGAAAAAATAAAAAATCTTAGTGAAGATATTCTAAATGGTCCACAACACGTATTTGGTAATCACCAACATTGCAAGGAGTATTTTTGTAGACCTGACACTCGTCGAATAGAACCTGTTGGGTTACTTCCAGCAATTGTTGGATGCGGATTAATGGACGCGGTAGAAATTTTAAGTAAAAGACTGTCATATCATTCTAGAAGTTTAATTCATAATTGCACAAGTAATATAGTTGAAAGTTTTAACGGAGTAATTGCCAAATTAGTTGGGGGTAAGCGTGTAAATTATTCTTCCCGTGGTTCTTATGCGGGCCGATGCGCAGCTGCTGTTGTGTCTTTTAATACGGGATCGATTCATAGTAAAACTCATGAAGTCATATTTAAATCTAGTCCTAATCCTTTGATCGCGAAAGTGGAAAATAGTAATCGTAGAAACCGTTTAATTGCTAAACCTAAATTAAGATTGAAAAAAAGCCACAGCGCTGTATCGAAAGACGCTCACTATGGACCAAACTGCGAAAAACCTGATCTGAGTCCAGAATTATATGAGAAAGCCAAGTCATCTTTTTTAGTTGATTTAAAGTTGTCTTGTGCTGAAAGAGAGGAGCTTGAAAGGTCGACCCATTTGCAAAGAAGTAGTGCTGAGTGGATGAGTACAAGGAGAAAATTACTAACCTCATCATCGTTCGGGGAAGTTTGTAAAAAACGAGAGAGCACAAGTTGTGCTGCTCTTGTTTGTAAAATCGTTTATGGTAGTAATATCTCCAGTTTGCCTGCTGTACGGTACGGTATCGAAAACGAAGAAACTGCAATTAGACAGTTAGAAATTCAAGAGAATATTAGTATACAAGGTTGCGGTTTGTTCGTCGACGATCAATATGAATTTCTTGGTACTACACCAGATGGCATTTATGCAAACGGTTTAATTGAAATTAAGTGCCCACATTCTTTAGCTGGCATGACTCTTGATGAAGCAATGGCCAAACATACCTTTTGGGTTAAGGACAAGGCTTCCAAGGGTTATGTCATAAATAAAAATCATTACTGGTATTTCCAAATTCAGGGACAGCTACATATAACTAAAAGAAACGTTTGCATGCTTGGCATCTGGTTTGGTGCTACTGTACCTATGAAAGTTTATATTATAGAAAAGGACGACAAATTTTGGAAGGAGAAAATGGAGATGAAATTAGTTAGATTTTATTACGATTGCCTCCTTCCAGAATTAGTTGATCCTCGGCAGTCACGAAGCATGCCTATTCGTGACCCGCCCAATGTCATAGAGGCTATGAAAGAGAGGAAAGAAAGAGCTTTACGTGTTTTGAAAGAGAAGAACGTCTGATGATTTTGAAAGAGACTGAGGTAACTTAACTACCCAGCCGGTCGATTCACGTAAACACGCCAGTTCAAAAGTCGTTTTAACTTAGAAACTTAGAAATCGCCTTTTGGTTTTCTGTTTTTAACGCACTTACTTATCTAGTCTTGGATTGTCATAAATCTTCAAATAGCTCAATTTCTATACAATTCCTATACGATTTTGAAGAGTTACCTGGTGTAAACCCAAGGTCCGATCCTAATGAAATTAAAATGTGACCACACGGGATCACCAGCTTTCAAATAAAAAAAAATCATCAAAATCGGTTCAAAAAATACAGCGAATTGAGAATCTTCTTCTTTTTTTAAGTCGGTTAAAAAGTGTGCGAAGTGACATTTTTAAGTCACTACGCTACGGTTTTTATTACGTGAATCGGGCAGCTGGTAACATTTTCATTCTGATAGGTTTTGCAATAGCAATTGATTTTATCATCAAATTAGTAGAAATCAGAATTTGATCAGTAATCATTAAAATGAAAAAAACATTAGAAACTCTTAAACTCATATTTTGTTATTGTTTACTTTCGTTTAATTAAGTATATGAATAATTTATAAATTTCATGTTTGTTTATAACTAATTTTTGTACAACCCTAGCACGCTTTTTAGGTGGCGACTCATATTTTGTTTACTTTTAATTATATGAACCATTTTTATACTTGTGTTTCATTTATTGACAATTTTTTGTACAACCCTAGAAGATTTTTTAGATTGCGAGGTGATCGTAAGCAAAAAGTATTTGAGTTTACGCAATAGGCACATTTCCTTGCGTAGATATAAACACTAGCGAGGAAAGGCGTGATGTTATTTCGACCGTACTTCCTACTGAATTTGCAATTATTTTATTGAATGAAAATTTTACGAAATAAGAATAAACTTTGGTAGTAAAATTACAAATAAATACATAGGTACTCGTAGTTGGAATTTTAGGTAAGTAGAATACAAAAAGGTCAGTCCGGACCTGCTCTTGATTGTTTATTATAAATAGAAAATCATAAAAATTGTGTCTCAAACTACTCTTATTTATTTATCTAGTAATTAGGATCATTTTATAACGAAAACTACTCTTGGAATATTTTACAAATAGGCAGTCGTTTATTTCCAATAATTCAACATTTTTGTTATGCTGTAAATATTCAACTTCAATAACAATAACTCAACGTGGAACGTTTGTCGCAAAACATTTTCAAAATCGCGCTCTCTGGGTCATTCACCCGCCCGTCGGATGATTCGGGCAACAATAGCGCTGCTGTCGCTCAAAATCGACTTTATCCGTGCGCGGTCTGGGCCCTTAACAACATTTTTTTTTCTACAAAAAAGTGGTTTATCGATGGGGTCGCCACTGAGTCCGTTAATAGCTGAAATATTTATGGATGCGTTCGAGACTAACCACATAGTTGGGAACGTCCATGTCTTGTACTACTTTAGATACGTGGATGACATTATCATCTGCTGGACAGGAACAAAGCGTCAACTCAGCGTCCTCGTCTCTAAGTTGAATTCAGTACACCCTAGAATTGATTTTTCGTTAGAAGTGGAGTCAGATTCCACTCTCAATTTCTTAGACCTTTCAATTACTAGGAGGAATGGTATTCATGAGTTTCGTATCTATAGGAAACCAACATGTACAGACACAGTTATCCCTTACTCATCCAATCACCCATGGCAACATAAAATGGCAGCTTTCCACAGCTTACTGGCGGTACCGTTGAGCCCACAGGCATTTAATGAGGAATTGTCTATCATTTGTTATATAGCACACAGTAATGGCTATAACGTAGGAATGGTCCACTCATTATTAAATAAAAAACGCAGAAATGCTAGTTTTCATTTATTACATCCAACTCAAGATCCACCTAGGAAGTACACTGCCTGTTTGCCGTTCGTGGGTCCCGTCTCGTTGAGTATAGCTAAGATTATGAGGGAAAATAGGATATTCGCAGCTTTTAGAACACAGAACACCTTGAGGGAGCTGTGTAATGGCAAGGACTCGGTGTCAGTTTCACACAGATCGGGTGTTTATTTGTTGAGTTGCGATGGCTGTAATATGCAGTATGTAGGGCAGACTGGCAGGTCCTTTGAGATCAGATACAAGGAACATATGGCGACGTTCCGCAACGGTTGTCCTGAGAAGTCCCTCTTCGCGAAGCACCTCCTTGACACTGGTCATTCCTTGAACAATAGTAACACCTTTAGAGTTTTACGCTTATGTGAGAAAGGGTTCAAGCTGAGTGTTTGGGAAAGGCTAGAAATAGTTAGAAGAGATGCGGACACCTTACTCAATGAACAAATAGATTTTCACACGTCTCCCTTACTTAATCTGTTTGTGAACAGACAGACACATTAGTTGGTTGTTGGTTTGTATGTGTCATGTGGCATTTCTACACAACTTAATAAAAATTATGAAGATAAAGTCTTGTATTGGTGAATACCTATTTTTGGAACTTAGTTAGCATGATCTGAGGTTTCTACCCACGTTAGTTATTGTGAAAAATCCTACATCGCGATAATGAAATTTGCACACGCTTACTTATAAGCAAATATGTTCTAACCACAAATTTTGCTGTTCTCTCTGAGACAGTCTTGATAATGCCTCGTTTGAGGCGAAACAATTGTCGACGTTTTGTTGTCTTTTTTTAATTCTGCGGAAAACAATGCTATTACAAATTTAAAAGGTTTAAAACATTTTTTTAAACATTTTACTTACCATTGCTTTGTCATGGATTTTCGCCAAGTAACGCCAGTTTCTATCCAATATTTAATTATGTATGTATTCTATACGGTCACAAAAGACTGCTATGTACGTCAGTACGTGATAAATTTGTATGAGCGCCTATTTCACGCCAAAACTGCTCTTTCAATGCATTATTTGTTATAATCTCCGCATGTTTGGTCGAAGAGTACAGTGCGCACTATCACACATTCTACTAATAGTTCTTCGAGTTCGGCATCTACCATAATGATCTTAATTTTTCTATATTTTTATCTGTCTACAATTCTACATACGTCACTGGACACTGAATGACAGTTTTTTTTTATTGTGTGGAGCCTAGCCAATACCAACCAACCAATAAATAAATAAAATGGACATAAAGACTTGTACCTAACTTACAAATCAGAGAATGAATGATTTCTGGACTTAAAAGACTTGTTTCAATTATTTAAAAAGTTTTACCGCGTTCGCCATCGGACTTCCATAGACAATTCATTCGGTCTAAAGTTGTCCGACAGGTGTGATGTGAACGGAACAATGGAATTCCCTACACTGGATCGAAAATTCTATAGTCATTGACAGTATAGTCTATGGCTTGTCCGAATGATGTGGACAGCGCTTTATTGCCAATAATGGTGATCACGAAACGGTGATGTATAACAACAGTCACGTTCCGGGTTACGGTTGGTCGTCTCGTCATTCATTCATTAAATTATTTAATTTTGTAGAGATCTCAATTCCACTTGCTACGAACCGGCATACTTCTTATGCTTCCTCCACTTTCATTACCTACTTTCTAAAATATTAGAGATTATAAAACGCAAAAGTTAATAAATGTCACAGTAACTGCATTGCATTTGACGATTCAGGACTCCGAAAAAATCTGTGTTGCTTTGGTGACTTTGAAGTCCTCTGCAGCGTCTTTCTGTCTGTTCGCGATAAATTCAAAAACTACTGAACCAAGTTTTCATGCTACTTTCACTAAAGGGTTTTCGAAGTACGTTTAAGTATATATACAATTTGTCACGGGTGGAGCTATGGGCGTCCACTAGTATTAAATACCAGTGAACACGTTTTCCGTTTCATAGATGTTTCCTTTGTTTTGCATGCTTTGCATTTGAAAATAACCTTGTTCTAATGTCTAAAAAAAACCTAATAACCATGCAAAGACAATAACAATAGTGGTACAAAGCAAAAGCCTTGGTAGTCATGACATGTCTTTATTTTAGTAAATTTGTAAATAAATTTGTAAACTGTCATCTGTCATGACTGTCACACAACATTATCAAAATTATCCCAATTTGCAATATGGCCGCAAGTTTATCCAAGCACGGAACGTATTATTTGTGCGAGAATTTATAATTTAATAAATAATCAATATTGCATTGCTATTATTGATGATTTAGTTGGTGTAGTGTCGAGGCATGTTTCCTCTAACTCCGCCTATAGTGAAACGGCTGCTAGGATGGAAAAAGGGCCCCGAAGGGTCGTCTGCAGCCGAAGATAAATGGTCCGAGAAGGCAGTTAAGAGTTTAGTTAAGAAGTTAAAGAAAAGTGGTGCGCTCGAAGAATTAGAAAAAGCTATTTCAAGCCAAAACTGTCATACTAAATGTGTAACTATTCCCAGGTTAGTACTTTATTGATCTGTTGTTTTTTTGTAATAACAATCCTAATCCTTTAGAACAAATATGACATTTCCGGTGACTAATAAAAACTCATTGTTGTTGCTTTATATCTCTAGCAATAGAATTGTTTTTAGTCGTCTTAGCTGCTTAACCTACTTGTATAATCAATGAAAAAAATCTGAATCTGAAATCTAATAAAAAAATTCCCTAGTAGGTATTTAACCTTGGATTTAATTTAAATAAGATTCTAGTATGTATGTATGTAAGAATAATAAAATTATTACTATTTGTGAAAATCGCGCAGTTTCGGATTTGGAATGTTTTTTTTTGTTAGTCTGGTTATCTGGTTATTTCGGCTCGCCTTGGTCCTACACTACAACCCGGCAGAATCGGCAAGGTCTGTAATTTAGGTACGTTATGCGTCAAAAGTTCAATGACCATCGCGTTTAGTTGCTTTATACAACAGGACGCAAAATCGGAAAGGTCAAAATACCGTCAAAACAAATCGAAGCCTCTTGTCAACATGGCGGACGTATTTTGAATCGTGCGATTATTTTATAATTGCTAATTGTTTTGTAGATGTACATAAATAAAAGGTTTTTAGTTTTAATGTGTTAGTAAGTTCTTAATAATTTTGAAGGTGATCTGTGTATAGCTTTTATCCTTGAAGGTAATTATTACATACTTACGTTTGTTTGATATCAATATGATATTGATATCAAACATCGCTAAAGCAGTAATTTATGCAACAATTACGGTATAAATGACTGAATGACTAACGTGTTTCGTTAATTCAGAGGCGAACCTAGACATCCGTTTTAATGTATGTTGCATTTAAATATCTATGCGATTTTTAATAATTTAAAAATATAAGATTTGTCTACATATTATTACGATTTTTTAACATTGGATGTTCTATAATTCATTACCCTTCTTACTTTTACGTTTATTAAACATTAAATACAAAAATCCTACCTATTTAGACTAGATTAAATATACATTAAAGTTAGTATTAATATTTTTTATGATTTCATACAATTACATTGGTCAACATTTTTTTGAGTCACCTTGTGCTGTAAAAAAAGTTGGCTGTATTCGTAAACTGACGAAGAAATGATTAAAATATTATAATTTATTTGCTAGCAAGCTTTATAATATTATTACTAGTGGTTCTGTGAACCGTAGACTTCGGGAGCAGCTTTGTTTAGAAAATTTCTTCTTCAATTTTCTTTATTACTCTTTCATTTGTCATCCAATCCTAAAAAAATATCATTCAAATGTTATTCATTGTAAGCAAGGAGTGTGTGTGTAAAGTTTCATACAAATCGGTTGATAAATACGGCCTCAAACATGATCTGACAGAACCCGTAGATGGGTACAGACGAAAGAAATTCTCCCCAGTCTGCAAGTTAAAACTGAGTCTTTGGTCGCTTCGCTTCCTCAGTCAATGAAGTATGATTATCTTTATAGGATAAGATAAAAATTTGGTGGTCATGGATGTCTGCAAGATATTGTAATGTAGTACACATAACATTTTAGTGAATTATAGCACTAACCGTTTAGGCAGAAAGCTGAGGAGGGACGGATGGACATTAAAGGTTCCGAGACTTTTACTACGGGAACCCTGAAAATATGTAATGAAAATCCTATGTCCCTAAGGGGGTGCCCAGAAGTACATTACACACCCATATTTTGCCAGTAGATTTGTTTGTCCCATGTTTTGCCTACTGCCATTATCTATTAGGCACAATACAATACAAAATCAATAACCATGTAGGTATATATTAAATTGTAAATTCCAACTGCTGTACAGACAAACAGAGAGACCGACATACATCACGCCTATGTCCCCGAAGGGGTATCCAGAGGTGCATTACTCACCCACAATTTTTTTGGTCTAACATAAAAAGAGGGGAAGCCTATTGCCGTAACCGGGCACTATAGAAAGTTGTAATTCAAACCAAAACTCCAACAGCCAGGAAAGGTGTTACATACCACTAAATTAAGTGACGCCCCCCAAACAGAAGTGACGCCCCCCAAACATATAAGGGACGTCAGACTCCTCGGTTTATTGATTAATTAATAAGCATTACATACATATAAACATTATAATCTTTGCAATCCAACCAGTGCTTGTTGATAAACGGGACCTTACATGGACTGGTTTAACATTGAAAGAGGTGCAATGGGGCATTGCCTACGCCCAAGCTGAAGCCCCGACTGATAGGGCTGCGGGCGTGGGTCGGGGCCCACTACTCACGCGAATGGCCCCGACAGACGTCCCTTATGTGTTAAGGGGCGTCACTTATGTGTTTGGGGGGCGTCATTCTGTGTTTGGGGGGCGTCACTTCTGTGTCGATTAGGGGGTTTACAGCCCTCCCCCGCGTAACAAATGCGGTGTGAAAGATTTAAAAATTTAATACAATCACAACTATTTCCCTGAGGGGGTAGGCTAAGGTGCATTGCACACCCATATTTTGTGTTTTGTTCCCACCTTATAGAACTATACAATATTATATTACTAGTGGTCACCCTATAGTCGAACAGTAGACCTCCCAAACATTAACAATTTTTTTTGGGGTTATCCACACAACGCCACTGAATATATCTTCTGCGTGCGTACCAGAGACGCTCGGCGACGGACGTGGGAGGGGATGCAGCCTTGGGCCGCGGAATCAAAAAAAAATACCTTCCAATCCAAAAACAATATTTTTCAAGGAATACTTGTGCCAAGTTTCGTGAAGATCGGATAAAAACTGTGGCTGCTAGCCCGGAACACACACAGAAAAACATAAGGACGAAACCAAAATTGTCCATTCTCGAAGTGTAGACGCTTCGCTCGCTCGTTCTATAAGCCGAACCTAAGGTCAGCAGCATGCACCGATGTTACAGATCTGAAATCACATTATTCGGAGCATTGTAGAATATAATTTAATTTATAAAATTAATTTCAGTATAATTTATGTAAATAAATATATAGTTATTATGTAATTAAATCTAAAAATAGCTTAGGATAAGTTTAAAAAACCGTTTTAGTTGCGTATGCACAAGTTTTCTACATTTAATTTGTTTTTTTTATTTGTTTTATTTTAAATTGACAAATAATAATAATTTTGGTCTTTTTAACCAACTGGGTGTGTCCCGCCAACATCTTAAAGATCGACGGCCACTAACGTACACTTGGTGCTCCTGCTGATCAAAGGACGAGTAGCTGGAAAAGTACCTAGTGCCAAGTTAGCGGTTACGTTAGCGCATAATATTCCTCTGCCTATACCTTCGGGGTAAAAGCCAAGGAGACCATGATACAATCCATGGTCTTCAGCGGCTGGAAGTGGATCGTTGCCGCTTCGTCCTTCAAGCAGGCTGTACTCACGAAGAAGGGGGCCGAGGGGGAGAGGAAACTACAGAGCGCCTGTACTTTCCTCTCCCTGCTGTCTGTAGCTGTCTGTAGTTTATTTTATTTATACAACTTTATGCATGAATGGTGATACAGAGAATGTACTGGGTGGGTGCATACACCGCTTTTTTATAAGTGTTTTATTTATGGTTTAAGTATACCACTTGGGTGCGCCAAAGTTCACCTAAATTTTCAACTCCGAAAATTGGAACTCCGAAAATGTTCTTCCTAACATTTTTCATCCTAACAATCACAATTCCTAACTACTCTGTCTCTAATGTTTTAATTCCGAATCATTCAACTTCATAATGTCGGTAGCAATAAACATCTATTATACTATTATTTCTTTTCCTATATTTTGTCAACATAACCATCTTTTACACTAATATTGAAAGTCATACCTTTTTTGTTTAGATTTATTTTTATTAATAATAATCAGTATTATTTACATTAATTTTGCGTAACTTTTACGGACTTTTACAGAAACGAATCGGTCATATTTATAGTTCTTGGTTTAGGTTAGGTTAGAATTGTGACCACACAACGCACGAGCCGAGCGAGCGAAGCGAGCGTGCCGCGGTAGCGGCCGGCGAAGTGCCAGAAACGAATCGAAAACGAAAAAGGTATAAAAACGTTAGGATAAAAAACAGTAGGAGCTTTAATATTGTATGTTAACGATTTTATTGATAACAATTTTCGGAAACATGAGTGTTATGAACATCGACGGTAGCACTACAAATAGTATGAATAAAAACTTTAGGATGAAAAATTTTAGGAGGAGTGATCATTCGGATTACAAATCGTTATGAAGAACAATTTCGGATAAAGAACTTTAGGTGAGTCAATATGGACCCATACCACTTACCATACATACTATCTAAAACACTTATAAAAAATATCTACCATCGATATGTATGTATTTAGAAATATATAAGTATGTTTATCAGTTGTCTAGATCCCATAGCACAAGCTCATAGCTTAGTTTGGGCTAGATGACGTTGTGTATGTCCAAAAATATTTATTTATTTATACATAAAGCTATTACACTGAACATTAAACATTTAAGTTCTGACCTTCATCTTCTGGCCTGAGGAAGCAGGCCAGAAGGGTTGCGTGCTGTGGGGTTGCCGCCCACGCACACCCTCACTTACCAACGCGGGATATAACCCGACCCAACGCTTGACAGAAACCGCATAGGTGACCGAAGTCCGCCGTCTCGCCCTGGGGTTATACTTACGAGTAGTGTGTAACCGGGACGTCCTGCATTGGACTACAGGGTGGCATAAGTAAATTCTTTTTTTTATTTTTATATTGGGTTCGCCAAATTGACGCCGCCCGCCTGGTGGTAAGTCGTGACGACGTCTAGCGATTGTAGGCCACTCTCACAGCACACAATACTACAGAGTGGCCCTCAACTTGACGACCTACTGATGTGCCTCTTCACGCTCCGCTTAAATAACCCAGGGTTATATGTGGGAGGAAACACGTGCACAGGCAGGGCGTTCAAGGCCACTATCGTTCGGGAGAGAAACGAACGTTTAAAACGTTCGGTTCTCGCGAACATGCTATCCACTGTGTGGGAGTGGCATCTCTGCCCGGCACGCGTTGTTCGGGATCGGAAGGAAGAGGGTGGGATCAGATTGAAGAGCTCTTCAGAACACTCGGCGTGGTAAATACGGTAGAATGCGGCCAAAGAAGCTATTGTTCGGCGCTGAGCTTTTCTTGTTTTCTTGTTGTGATTCTTTGTTTGTTTGTTTGCAGAGCAAAGCCCAATGACAACGTGAGCAACGGCCAATACCGAAAGGGTCTGCCGCATGTCGTCTACTGCCGGCTGTGGCGCTGGCCGCAGCTACAGGTATGAATACGAGAGAGTGAGTGAGATAGTTCTACAGATCTGTCCGCCTAGAACGGCAACGTCAATTTTAGTCGATCTTTTCTTTGGGCAATATATGGCTTTTTAAGGTTCCTTAGTAAATGTGTCGGAACGCTTATAGTTTCGTCGTGTTCGTCCGTCCGTCCTCCCAAATGGTTAGTGCTAGAAATATGAAACTGCATGGATATGTTTATCTGCTACGCCAACGAAGTGCTAGAATGAAACTAACTAAAAAATTTTTTTTGGGATAAGTATATCCCCTACACGTAAAGTGGAGATGAGTTTTGTTTCCCGCGTCCACTCCAATGTGTGGGGTATCATTAGATATATTATGTCTTTTAGAAACATTGAGAGGTTGCTAAAATGATTTGGCGTCTCGGAGTCGTCACGGAATGTCGATTATAATGTGGGATATATTTGACTGCTACTTTTTATTAATTATATTATTTTGTTAAATTAATTCGGCCATTTTGGACATAACCCATTATAAATGTGCCCGGTGATGGCAATAGTCTTGCCCCCTATTACGTGGGACTTAAAATACTGGCAAATTGTGGGTGTGTAATGCACCTCTGCCTACCTCTTCGGGGATATAGACGTGATATGTGTGTATATTATATATTTGTCTAAACATGACTGCTCATTGACTAAATTTGTTTACCCATTCCAAAGTTTAAGGAAACCAAAGTAACAACAACAAAAAAATTGTCTAATTTGACAACCTAATTTTTTTGAAGTCTGTTGAAAATACATAGGCGTCGTCGTTTAGGCGGATTTTTGCGATGCGACCCGGCAACGTAGACCTCTCTATACGTACCACAGTGTCGTTCGTCTGACGGCAGGTGCTACGCCTGCAGTACACATGTTGTACTCAGCACAATATGTACCTATGTAATGTTAACATTTCGACTACCTCGGTGGCGCAGTGGTATGAGCATGCGGCTCCCGTCCCTGAGCTCCCATGTTCGATTCCGGGTCGACCCAGGTTTGACTGCTTCGGTGGCGTGGTCGGTAATGCATCCGCTTTCGACGCCGGAGTCTCGGGAACGATTCCCGGTCGGGACAAACTTTGTGTGGAGTAATATACGTTTGTACCGAAGTCTGGATGTTTCCTATGTACAAAATGTATGTATTTACAAAAAGAAATGTACATAAAGTATTTATATCAGTTAATCTAGTACTCATATCACAGGCTCTGCTTAGTTTGTGACTAGATGGCGTTGTGTGAATTGTCCTAACATATTTATTTATTATTTATTTAATCTAATTAATTTGTGTGATCTTTGTTGATTTGGTATTTACAAATATATACTTAAGTATGTTTATCAGTCGTCTAAATCCAATAGCACAAGCTTATATTAGCTTAATTTGGGCTAGATGACGTTGTGTAAAGAATGTCCAAAAATAATATTTCAGAGTCAGCACGAATTAACGCCGGTAGACCACTGCGAGTACTCATACCAGTTGAAGAAGGACGAAGTGTGCATCAACCCATATCATTACACGAAGATCGACTCCCCAGGTTAGTGATGAAAGAAAGAAAGAATATTTTACTGTTACATCTCAACATTTTACTATTTATTTCGTACAATACAATAAAATAAGTTGAAAATATGGCAAAAATTTGCCATATATTTTAGAGTTTTCGAAAGTTTTTTCATAAAATCTAAAAAATGTCACATGACATGAAGTTCAACATCATTTTAGAGGTCTTTGACCATGCTGAGTTGATTGCAGCTGGTCTTGAGTCTCTATTACCGTTCTCGATTTGACCTCATTTTGACTTGAGATCAGAGGTTAAAGGTCAAGTTCATTTTGGGGGGTTTTCGACTATGCTAAATCGATTGGCGTTTACACGGAGTCTAGGAGACGGACGGTTGATGGTGCTTACCATGTGGTCCCATTTTAATTTGGTCCCATTCCGACAATTTCAAGTCGGTTTATTCTTGCTGAAACACGTCAAACATTGCCACAAAAACCGACTTCAAATTACCGAAATGGGACCAAACAATTGTCGGAATGAGTTATTTAAAAAAAAAAAATATTTTTTTTAAAAATCGGTCCACTCAGTCCAAAGGTCGAAACTGAGACCTCCTTTTTTGAAGTTGGTTAAAAAGTAATACAATTTGTTGTTTTGTCCCAGCATTGCCGCCTATACTGGTGCCTCGTTGCTCCGACGGCGACATTAGGGCTCCGCCCCCCTACACGGACTACCATCACGACACACACCCAATTCACCACGAGCTTTCCGACGCGTGAGTGTGATATGGTCATGTATATTTAATCTATAATATATACACATTAATTAAATTCGACTGTCTGTTTGCAATTCTAAATTAGTAGTTTTTCACTAAATCGAACATACATACTTTATGGTATGTTACGGTAAATGTGAAATATAAATAAAAATGATTTTCTGTTCGTTTATCTCGCAAAATTTCGAGAACAGCTAGACCGATTTGGCTGATTGAAGGCTTGAAATTTGAAATGATTTATTTATTTGTATACGGAAATAATGAGATTTGAAGTTGGAACATTTCAAAGTAATCCAACCAAAAAAAAAAGAACGAATCGCTCGAATTTTTTTTCGTTAGTACATATCTTGTTTTTTGAAATAGAACGCCATGAAAAGTAATATTTAAGCCTCGAAAGTAATTTTATTTTTTCTTAGTCGACGTACTTTAAGTCCCTCGCTACGCTCAGGATTCTACTCTAAAATCCTTCGCTCTGCACTGGATTTTAAATAGCGCCTTGGACAACAATATATATTTTAACTCCTTTACTATTTTTGTCTTCTCTCTGTCTGTTTCGGCTAATTCCTGAAATTATATAATGATATATATTTCGACCGTTGCATAGTAAATAAATAAATAAATCCTTGTCACGTCATCAACGTTATCCAGTACCTTTAAGTGATTGATGACGTCACGAAGCGGTTATTGTTACAAGGATCCATCCCACTGTCATTGTGCGCGGCTTATATGTGATATGTTTCGTTAGCGTGATGCAGCAGGGCGGCGTGGTGGGAGTGGGGGCTCACAGCGCGATGTATCTGGAGGCGACCCTGGCTCAGCAGGTGCCTAGCAACACCACTATTCATGTGTGAGTATACATACACCACGACTTTGTATTCAATAAGGTCTCGGGTTCGATTCCCGTGTCAAATCAGATAGTTCGAAACAAATTTTTGTGTCGGAGTTTGGGTGTTTTCTATATATATTATGTATGTATTTAGAAAAATAAAAGTATGTTTATCAGTTGTCTAGATCCCATAGTACAAGCTTATAGCTTAGTTGGGCTAGATGACGTTGTGTGAGAATGTCCAAAAATATTTATTAATGTTTTTATTGATAGGATTTCAGCTTCTGCGTTCTGACCGAGCGTAAATAGTAGTTAATGAATCTGTTGCAAACACACAATACGTAGGTCACACTATAAGTTTTGTGTAACTTAAAAACAACATGTTAAACCCAAAATATTATGTTTATTGCTTTTCAAAATACTCTCCTTTACATTTTAAACATTTTTTCATGCGATCGAACCATTTTTTAAAACAGGAGGACCACAGATCTGAAGGCATGTTTTCTACGTGCGGATTGAACGCTATCACTGCCTCTTCGGAGTTGGTAAAAGTGAAACCTCTCATCAAATCTTTGATTTTGGGGAAAATACAGAAATCACAGGGTGCTAGGTCGGGGCTATGCGCAGGATGGGTGACGAATTGTACTTTTTCGGAAGCTAAAAATGACTTTGTTTTGTTGACCGTGTGTGAAGAAGCGTTGTCATGATGTAGGAGTACGCGGCTTTTGGGTCGTCTTTCGCGAACTTTTTCTAACACCCTGGGTAAACAAATGGTAGAATACCACTCGGCGTTAACACTCTTTTGATCTTCAAGTGGAATTGTACAGATGGGACCCGTAGCTGAGAAAAAAAATTCGATAATTTTTTACCAACGTTTCTCGCCTGCCTCACTTTTTTTGGCTTGTTCTCATTTTCAAACACCCATTCACAAGATTACTGTTTTTTTAAGGGTTCAAAACAATAAATCCACGTTTCGTCTCCTGTGGCAATGTCATAAACAGCATTAGAAGGTCCGTGGTCGTACTTCAGTAGCATCTGTGAGCACCATTCCACGCGAGCCCGCTTCTGCTCCGCTATCAGTTCATGAGGGATCCAACGACAACAAAGTTACCGAACTTTCAACTCTTCGTGTAAAATTTTCTGGATAATATGATATATATGATATAATATGGGACTCATACCAATCCCCAATAGTCCTTGAATTGTCTCATAGGTAATCCGCGGGTTTTCAACAATTAACCGCTTAACAGTAGCCACATTATTTTCGTTGACGGCAGTTAAAGGCCACCCTTCATGAAATTCGTCATGTAAAGAAACTCGACCTCTCTCAAATTCAGCAAACTATCGCCTCACGGTGCTCAAACAAAGTGCTTCTCTCCCAAAAGCATTTTGAAGACGAGCGGCACAGTCTTGCGGAGAGAGAGAACTTTTAAAATCATAAAAAATCATCGCTCTAAAATCTTTTCGACTTAATTCCATTTTCGTTGCATACGTAGAACTTTGATGTGTGATAAAAAACAATTGACAAATGATTTCCCGCCAATTGTTTTTTTTTTATTACTAAGAAGGTTGCAACGTTTAAAAAAATATAACATTCGAAATTTAAATAGTTCCGATTAGCTAGAAGTGCAAAACTTTTAGTGTGCCCCATGTAGTATCCTACGAGTGTATGTGAATCTGCAAATCTGTATTATAAAGTAACTTTTTAGTCATTATAGTACAGTCTACTATCAATAACAGACTAAAGTCTGTCGACCATACCGCCTTGCTGGGTTTTGCCATCATATTGTCGACAATTCTTCAAGTTTGTGTTTCTAAGGATGCCTAAACCTATGATATTAGGTAAAGTAGTGTATGAAACAGAATCTTGCCAAGGCTCGTTTCTTTAAAACCTACTCGTCTATAAATAAAGAAAATAATCAGCAAAATAAATAAAGAAAATAAAAGTTGTATTCTCTTTGTCAGGAGTTCATCATCGGTGGAGACCCCACCCCCGGGGTACATCAGCGAGGACGGGGACCCCATGGACCATAACGACAACATGAGTGAGTTTGTTGACAAATTTGTTTTTTTTTATTTACTTTTAAACGGTTTAAAATGGTCCCAACAAGATGTTTCAAAATTTACAATGCGTCTCAAGGGTCTGAATTATGTGAAATAGATTTTTCGTTTCCGATTCCCGTGGGAATACATTACCGGGATAAAAGTAACCTATGTTACTATGGGTTATTAGATTTATTTTATAATATTTTTGACTTTCTCACACAACGTCATCTAGCCCAAATTAAACTTACTGTATTTATATATATATATTGTATTGTATATTATAGCTTGTGCTATGGGATCTAGACAACTGATAAACATATGACTGCTTCGGTGGCGTGGTCGGTAGTGAATCCGCTTTCGTCGCCGAGTCTCGGGTTCGATTCTCGGTCCGGACAAACTTTGTGTGACGACACATACGTTCGTACCGAAGTCTGGATGTTTCCTATGTATAATATGTATGTATTTAAAAAAAAAAGTATGTAAGTTTATCTAGTACTCATATCACAAGCTCTGCTTAGTTTGAGACTAGATGGCGTTGTGTGAAATATTTAATTATTTATTTATTTATACTTAAATATTTCTAAATACATACATAATTATACATAGAAAACACCCAAACTCCGAAACAAACATTTGTGAATCACCTTATGAAAACCAACCATTCTTTACCAATCTTGACCGATTGTAACATTTTAGTTATAAGTTTCTAAACCACGCACGATGACAGTGGGGTGGAACCTTTTCACAATAACCAGTTCGTGACGTCATCTATCAAAACAATGGTAAGTAAAATGTTTTTAAGAAAAAACTTTTTAAAATTATATAATAGCATTAATTTTTCGCAGAATCAAAAGGACAACAAAACGTCGACAATTGTTTGGCTGTTCTCTCCGAGACAGTCTTGATAATGCCTCGTTTAGAGGCGAAAGAATTGTCGACGTTTTGTTGTCCTTTTGATTCTGCGAAAAATTAATGCTATTATATAATTTTAAAAAGGTTTTTTCCTAAAAACATTTTACTTACCATTGTTTTGTCATGGATTTTCGCCAAGTAACGCCTGTTTCTATCCAATATTTGTCATCTATCACTTAAATGTACTGATAGTAAAACGTTATCCGTACTTTTTAGCGATCGATGTAAGTACCTAGTAGCGGATACTAGTACCTAGAACATTCCTGATGATACAAACAGGTTTAGGTAGGCGTGGCTTTGAACAATAGAACTAGTATAAATACCTATACTCATGTTCTACCTACGATTTATTTGCTTATTTGTAATTGGCTAGTTTAATTATAGGGCGGTGCGTATATATATTGTGACAAGGTTCCATCCCATCCTCGACTTATGACTAAATAATAAACCTTATTACAGATCTAACCCGACTAACACCGTCCCCTCCCGGCCTGGGGGTAGAGTCGGCCCCCGTGTTGTACCACGAGCCAGCCTTCTGGTGCAGCATCAGCTACTATGAGCTCAGCACCAGGGTCGGGGAGACCTTCCATGCTTCGCAGCCATCTATCACAGTTGATGGGTTCACGGACCCCAGTAATAGTGAAAGGTGATTACTTAATAAATACTAAATCTATCTGTATCTGATAATTCCTTTAGCATTAAGTCCGCCATTGTACAGTAAGTGTGCATAAAGTTTAAATAAAAAAAAATATTCATACTCTTCCGTGATAAAAGACTATTTTACCCTGCGGCCACACGATCGTCTAATAACCAAATAACTAGCTAGGAACATCGTGTGGACACGTTACTCGAGTGAAGTGCTACTCGAACGTTGTAAGATGAGACTTTTAGTGATTACTAGCGCCCTCTTGTCAAATTATATACATAAAAACCTTCCTCGAGAACCACTCTATCCATTGGTAAAAACCGCATCAAAATCCGTTGCGTAGTTTTAAAGATCTAAGCATGAATAGGGACAGAGCGACTTGGTTTTATAATATGTTATAATTATAAAGTTGCGGTGATTCCAAGAATAATAAAAGCTACAGCTAAAAATAGGCCATGTAAAGTCTCGAACAGAAGCTTATTAGGATTATTACGTCTGTATAAATACACACCGTTGAGATCACAGCGCTCAGGTCTCAATTTATCACACACGAGTTATACTAGTATCGCCAGTAGGGAAGTGTGTGGCCACAACGTAAATATTAACGACATCGTCTGATCGCACCGTAATATTAAACACTAGCGGACGCCCGTGACTTCGAAAACCACTCTATCCATTGGTTAAAACCGCATCAAAATCCGTTGCGTACAGACGGAACCGTCTTCGAAAAAAGGTGGAGGTTCTGTTCTGTTCTACTTCGCATTTCAATTTGGTCCCATATCAACAATTATTTGGTCCCATTTCGGTAGTTTTAAAGTCGATTGTTGTGTCAATTTTTGACATGTATTTTATAATGTATTTATAGTGATAGTTGACTGCTTCGGTGGCGTGGTCGATAGTACATCCGCTTTCGACGCCGTCTCGGGTTCGATTCCCGGTCGTGACAAACTTTGTGTGAAGACAGATACGTTTGTACCGAAGTCTGGATGTTTCCTATGTATAATATGTATGTATTTACAAAAAAAATGTATGTAAGTATTTATATCAGTTTATCTAGTACTCATATCACAAGCTTGCTTAGTTTGAGACTAGATGGCGTTGTGTGAATTGTCCTAACATATTTATTATAGTGATGATAGTGAGTAGTGATATTAATTATTAAGAAAGAAATTGTAAATAGATCACAAAAAACTGATGTCATCGGCGGGACTCGAATTCACGGCCTTTCCCTAACAAGGGGAGTGCTCTGACCAACTGAGCTACGATGACCACTACCGACAACATCGAATTTTTGCTTCATATCATATTCATAATTTCTCGGAGAGCACGTTAAGCCATCGGTCCCGGTTGTCATACAAACATCTATGGCAGTCGTTAGGGGTAGTTGGAGCCCCAAATCAAAAAAAAATCCTCGCGGTCTAACTACAGAACTTCGATATCGCCCATGGGTTGTGGAGGTCAGATGGCAGTCGCTTCACGGAAAATATCGATGTTCAGCCGAATCGCAGATAGACTGGAAAAGCCAACCCCAACTAAGTTTACTAGTTTTTGGCTGTTTATCTGTCGTCATTTTAACACCACTTCTTATTGTTTTTTTTTTTTTCTACTTTTCTTTTTTTTTTTGTGCTGCTCGACTATTGTATTGCTTTCAAAATCATGTTTTAATCCTTTCTATTAGATGCGAGTGGGCGTGTTCGGTGTTTAATTTTGTTTATTTTAGATTTATATAACATATTAATTTTATTTATTTTTGTATTTAATAGGTACATATTCAATAACTATTTATTATTTATATATGGATGCTTATGACTCCAGTGATGAAAACAGCTTTTATTCGTGCTCTTCCTCTAACGTTAGCTTTGTGAGTACTGACAGTGATCATTCTCCAGCCTCAACTTTGCATGATCGTTTATCCCATGTTTTCTCCGACTTTCCTAAAAACCTCAATATCGTCCACATTAATGTCCAGAGTGTCTCTCACCATTTTTCCGACCTTCTAGCAACCTTTAGCAACAATCGTGTCGATGCCCTATTGATTTCAGAAACTTTCCTAAAACCGTCATTGCCCTCCTCCCTCTTTGCTATTCCTGGATTCGCACTCATCCGCAAAGACAGGGTTGGTAAGGGATGTGGAGGTGTGGCAATATATCTACGAGATGATATCCCGTACAAGGTTATTAGTGCATCTCCACCAGATGACATCGGATCAGCAGAGCACATTTTTCTGGAAGTTAAGATTCAGTACTGTAAGTTACTTCTTGGTGTGTTCTACAGTCCGGATCTTAGAGTTAACTACTTCAACTCACTTGATGCTCTGCTGAATGATCTCTGTCCTGAGTACAACCGCGTGGTCCTGATGGGCGATTTCAATACTTGTCTGATCAAAGATGACTGCCGCACCCATTCTCTGAAGTCTCTTTTGTCCTCTGTCAACCTTCACATCCTTCCTCTCTCTGCTACACATCACTTTCCTAACCGCAACCCTTCTCTCCTTGACTTAATAATTACTTCCTCTCCTGACCTTGTGGCCTCTCATGGTCAACTCACTGCTAGCTACTCCTACCACGATCTCCTCTACTTATCTTTGTCTATCCGTCCTCCCAAACGTAGGCCTGTATTTTTAATGTCACGGAATTTCGGGGGTGTGGACCTGGAGGCATTGCAGCGTGATGCGGAGAGCATCGACTGGGCGCCTGTCTTGAATAGTGCTCATACTGACCTAAAAGTTACCCTTTTGAACACTGCTATATCTGCTCTCTACGACCGGCACGCACCGAAACGCCGTATAAAAATGAAACACACACCGGCTCCTTGGATCACCGACAACATCAAAGCCGACATGGCTCGCCGAGATAAGGCTAAACGTAGGTATAAGCGGCACCCGACGGAAGCCAATTTCATCCACTTTAAGGTCTTACGCAATCGTTGCGGTCGTCTGTGTCGTGATGCTAAACGTCGCCACTTTCACAAGTCTCTTGACACTCGCAATTCCTCCGAACTCTGGAAATTTCTCAAAGCCAATGGTATCGGCAAGTCTACTAACTTTAACAGCCATGACTTCGACTTATCGGCTCTTAATGCACATTTTTCACTTCCTCCTCTGATTCTTGATCCCAGTGTAAAGTCAAGTACTTTGCACGATCTCTCGCTACTACCGATACCAGACTCTCCTTCGTTTAAACTAACTGCTGTCAGTGAAGATGATGTTAAAAAGTCACTCTTGTCTATCACATCTTCTGCTGTTGGTAACGATGAACTATGCTCAAGAATGTTCACTCCTATACTTTCCGCTATCCTCCCCATTCTCACTCACATATTTAATTACTCTCTGAGCTCAGGTTGCTTCCCTCGCGCCTGGAAGCAGGCCCACATTATCCCACTACCCAAATCCCAAAAGCCAACTCTCCCGTCGCAATTTCGCCCTATTTCCATCCTTCCTTACTTATCCAAAGTTCTTGAGCATTTAGTTCATCGGCAGCTATCCTGTTATCTGACGCAGCAGAATCTTCTCAGTACCCTACAATCTGGTTTTCGGCCAGGCCACAGCACAGTGACTGCCCTTCTTAAGGTTACCGACGATATTCGTTGGGCCATGGAGAACAAATCTCTCACTGTATTGGTACTTCTGGATTTCAGTAGTGCTTTCAACTCCGTGGACTTCGATGTCTTGATTGGTGTCCTTAAAACACTTAACTTTTCCTCGGAATCTGTGTCCTGGTTCGATTCATATCTTCGTGGGCGCTCGCAGTGTGTCCGCCTTGATGATTCATATTCGGATTGGCACGATCTCACTGCGGGTGTACCTCAAGGCGGCGTTCTTTCTCCCTTGCTTTTCTCCATTTTCATTAACTCTGTCGTTCGAGTCATATCCTCTAACTTCCATCTATACGCGGACGACCTGCAGTTGTATCGGCACTTTGCGTTGAACGAATACAGAAGTGCTATTGCTGCTGTTAATCATGACCTGAGTGCTATAAATAAATGGGCAAAATCTTTTGGTCTCCTAATAAACCCCACTAAGTCTCAGGCCATGATTATTGGCAGTAGGCAGATGAGGGGTGGACTAGATGCATCTTCTCTTCCTCCCATTTTACTGTACGGTTCCCCTGTCGTGTACACTGATACCGCAAAGAATTTGGGTGTAGTTATGGACTGCAATCTATCCTGGAAGACTCATGTTGGCGAGGTAAGTAAGAAGGTGCATTTCACTTTTCACACGCTTAAATGCCTCCAGAAATTTTTGCCTCTGAATATCAAAGTCTCACTTGCTCAGACGCTAATTCAGCCTATCTTGGACTACGCGGATGCCTGCTATTTGGATGCTACTGAGGAGCTGTTGGATAAACTCGAGCGCTTGCAAAATCTCTGTATCCGTTTTGTTTTCAATCTTCGTAAATATGACCACGTCTCACACTTTCGCAAGGAACTCGAGTGCCTCTCAATCCGCCGTCGCAGAGACACTCGGATATTATGTCTCCTTTTTAATATCCTGTTCAATCCCGCTTATCCTTCCTATCTGCGGGAGCGGTTCTCTTACGTGAACGCACCCGGTACCCAGTGTAGGTCTCACCTTAAGTACCGACTAAATTGTCCCTCCCACAAAACTGATTTCTTCTCCTTTTCCTTTACTGTTCATGCGGTCAGACTGTGGAACTCACTCCCCCCTGACATACAAAGCTGTAGAACTCTTCATCTCTTTAAAAAGAAAGTAAAAGCTCATTACCTCTCCTCTTAATCTTAGCTACCTATTATATTATAATGTAGTATACCTTTATGTAAGTATATAGCACAGTATGTATTTATACATGTATATATGCCCCCCTTAGTTTATGTAAGTTTATTTACTTGCACTGCACACGCGTCACCCTCTCACCCCTACATCTCCGTTCAGGCCTGCTGTAAGAGATTCCTCTAGGAATAAGCAGTGCCCTTGTACTATGCTCACTGTATTGTTTGTACTACTGTTTTTGTGTTCTTGTTTCTATGTGTGTTGTACATAAATAATAAATAAATAAAAATAAATAAAATAAAATAAATAAGTTGGGAAAAGGCTCGGTGAATGATGATCATTATTCATAATTTCTACATCGCGCTATTAAGGTTAGCGTGGGATCCACCTACCGTAGTTCTACCGAACTGACGGTACCAGTGTATCGTGTTACAACGATATTTAAACATTGAATTTTTGGATGAATCCTTACCAAATCCATATGTTTTTGTATTTTTAAAGCAATAAGCTTAAACTATTCTTAAAAAATTAAGAAAGAAATTACAAATAGATCACAAAAACAGTTTTTGTGAAATTCGATGTTATCGGTAGTGGTCATTGTAGCTCAGTTGGTCAGAGCACTCCCCCTGTTAGGGAAAGGCCGTGGGTTCGAGTCCCGCCGATGACATCAGTTTTTGTGATCTATTTATAATTTCTTTCTTAATATTTTAAGAATAGTTTAAGCAAACTCATTGCTTTAAAAATACAAAAACATATGATATTAATTATGTTATTACAGGTTCTGCCTCGGGCTACTGTCCAATGTGAATAGAAACGAGGTGGTGGAACAGACTCGCAGACACATCGGTAAAGGTGTCAGACTATATTATATCGGAGGTATGTAAGGTTTTATTTTTAATTTCACATACACACACATACACACACTAATACATACACACATACACACACACACACACACACACACACACATACACACACTAAAACATACACACACTAAAACATACACACACTAATACATACACACATACATACACACACATACACACACATACATACACACACATACATACATACATACACACACACACACATACACATACACACACACACATACACATACACACACACACATACACACACACACACACACACACACACACAAACATATCACGCATATATCCCCGAAGGGGTAGGCAGAGGTGCATTACATACCCACAATTTGCCATTAATTTAGTCCCATGTAATAGGGATACATTTATAATGGACCAAAATAGCGGAATGAATTTATTTAAAAGTAGCAGCTATATTGTAAATATGAAAAAAAAATTGGAATCCGTTGCCTTGCGATGAAATGTAAAGTCAACAAAATCTTACGTGCCAGCCGCTGTGGCACAGACAATTAAAGTCCTGGGCGTCTTTCACTCTCACTTATATTCATAGCAAAAGTATGGTGACCATGAGAAAAATATATTTTGAGATTTTCATGGAAAATGGTATGTATGTACGGAGAGCTAGTCTTAAGTTTTGCATGAATGTGCTTAACATTTTTTTTTTTGAACATTGTCGCTACCTCATCTAGCCCAAACTAAGCTATAAGCTTGTACTATGGGATCTAGACAACTGATATACATACTTATATATTTCTAAATACATACATTATACATAGAAAACATCCAAACTCCGAAACAAATATTTGATTCGACCCGGAAATCGAACCCGACCGCACCACAGAAGCAGTAAGATTTCTGTAGTGGGACAGCTGACCAGTTAATCCTATTTGGGTGTAGGTAGTATCTCTGCCTACCCACACCCACGTGTGATGTCCCGCTTTATCTCCAGGCGAGGTGTTCGCCGAGTGTCTCAGCGACTCTTCTATCTTCGTGCAAAGCCCCAACTGTAACCAACGGTACGGCTGGCATCCCGCCACCGTCTGCAAGATACCGCCTGGTAAGTGAGGGGGGGGGGGGGGGGGGGGGGATTTAAATAAAAGCTACTACTTCCCAAGTTGGACCCATTCTGACAATTATTTGGTCCCATTTCGGTGATATATAATAAGACGTGTATTCT
Source organism: Nudaria mundana (assembly GCA_963556515.1). Classification (NCBI taxonomy): domain Eukaryota; kingdom Metazoa; phylum Arthropoda; class Insecta; order Lepidoptera; family Erebidae; genus Nudaria; species Nudaria mundana. The sequence continues at coordinate 7,716,599 of OY748315.1, forward strand.
TAGTTCTTAATTTACGTTTTTTTTTTTTGACTTCCGAAAAGGGAGGAGTGCCCGGTGACGGCAATAGCCCACTATTATGTGGGACCAAAAATACTCGTAAATTTTGGGTGTGTAATGCTCCTCTGCCGACCCCTCCGGTGATATTGGCGTGATATGTGTCTTATTATATAACTATTTTATATGGTGACGTTATGAGAAGAGAGGAAAGCAATGTCGTTAGAAAGGTGCAAAGTATGACTGTAGAGAGGGTTTAAGAAGTAGAGGTAGGCCAAAGAAAAGATGGATGGAATGTGTGAAAGAGGATATGAGAAGGAGAGGGGTGACTGAAGAGATGACGTCTGACAGGGATGTGTGGAGGAGAAAGACTTGTTGCGTCGACCCCAAATAATTGGGATAAGGGCAGGTAGATGATGATGATGGTGACGTTATCACCAGACTATTCTTACCTTAAAATAAGTGCTGATACTTACGATATCGTCACGATATCGTGTGTCGTTAGGCTGCAGTTAGACGACGCGAAAAATTTCTTGCGGTGACCGCGTACTAACTGTTCAGTCATAGCAAAATTTATGTTTTATTAACTAGAACTTAACGTTGAAATTCTTTGTGAGTAAGTAACTGCATATTATATTAACATCCTTACAGTATATTCACAGTATATTTATGAAATTTTATTGTATACCCACAAGAACAAAAGTAAGTTTGTGAAAAATAGTGATAATCATAATCTAAACTTAAGAAATAAGGATAAACTGGCTGTTCCTAAATTTAGGCTTCATAAAGTGAGTAATTCTTTTGCGGGGAACTTTATTCGAATGTACAATACATTGCCAACCGAAATAGCAAATTTATCTGTCAATAAATTTAAAAACTAACAAAAAGTAAATTGTGCCATAAAGCTTATTATAGTATTAATGATTTCTTAGATGACAAGGCGGCCTGGTTGTAACAACGTAACGAATTGCTCCTTTCTAAATAACTCTGTATTAGATTTAAGATGAAATATTTTGAAAAAAGCCGAACTGAGTTTCTTGAGGGCTCTTCTCAGTCTCGTTGCATTTTGGAACCCTCGGTAGAGTCACACCAACTTTTGACGGATCTAAATAATTTGCTAAAAATTTCAATGATAATAAACGTTATTTTATTTTATTTATTTTACTGCGCGGCGATCGCATTCTCCTTTCTTTCGACAGTCGGTCACTTGTCACTTTACAAATTTTAAGAATTACCAAGATCAACTGTAAATGAACCAGGTTCGCGCGGCGGTCACGCTATTACATTCCGTGTCATATAAACGCGCCCTTATCGTGCAATATGAAAACGCCCGATATTGGAAAGTCGAATCGAAATACTGGTGTACCCAATATTAGTTTTGGTCGATATAGTCGAATTTCGACGCGTCCATTATATTAATACTAGTGGAGGCCCGCGACTTTCAAATTATATACACAAAACCTTTCTCGAGAACTCTATCCAACTTTGAAAACCGCATCAAAATCCGTTGCACAGTCTTAAAGATCTAAGCATACATAGGGACAGAGCGATTTAGTTTTATACTATGTTATAATTATAAAGTTGCGGTGTTTCCGAGAGTAATAAAAGCTTCAGCTAAAAATAGGCCATGTAAAGTCTCGAACGGGAGCTTATTAGGTCTGTACAAATACACACCGTTTAGATCACAGCCAATGATTTTAAATACAATGGATTTCGGATCATCGCTCAAAAGTGTCCGAACTAAAAGAGAAACAAAACGCTAAAAGAGAAACAATCGCGCGCCAGTCTTGATTTTGACAACTGAACGACAACACGTTGCACAATGCCGTACTGTATTGTAAAAACGTGTAAAAACTACGAAAAAAAAGCAAATTGAAGACGGTGTATCATATTTTCAGTAAATAAGCTTTTGTTTTATTATTTGCAATTTATTATTTCACTTAAAATACAGTATTTCGTCGATAATAAATTAAAAGACAAAAGTAAATATTGCAATCCAGTCCAATACCGAAGTACCTATCTGTCTCTTTCGAACTCATCCCAAGCTCAGTAAAAAGAAAGAGACCATTTAATTTTCACTGAATAATGTACTAACAAAATGACCATTCAGATTTATTCGGATTACCGATAGCGATAAAACTATTTGGAACAAAGATTATAGTGGAGACGCCTTGGCTCTTTATGATTTTTTTTTCGTTATATGAACCAACATCTATTTCAGTTTTCCTCGGGATCCACTACACTGTGCACAATGGAAAAATATTATTGCCCTAGCACGGCGAGAAGAATATTTTGATCCAAAAAATAACAATCTTGTTTGTTCGGCTCATTTTATGGACATAACAAAAAGAGGTCCGATCTTTATGAAACTTGTACTAGAATCCCTTGATTGAATGGAGGAGATAAGCCCAAAAATGTTTTTAATTTTCACAGGGTATCATTGTTTTGTCATAAATATAATTACACATGTCATTTTATTTCGTGTATGTACTGTTATTTTCTTTTTATTTGGATTCTCGGTAATGTATTCCCACGGGAATCGGGGCCGAGATAACTATATCTCGCGGGCGGAGTCACGGTGATCAGCTAGTAGCCAATAATTTCGTATCCCAAAAATTAACCATAAGATAAAAATAAATTAATGATGCGCAGTTTTAGCAACTAATTCAGTCACTTGAAACACGGCTATCTTGTAGTAGACGTAGCGACATAGCGTTATGAAAATAGTAATGAAAGCGGAAGAACTTTGACACCCGCAAGAAGTTTGGCATTTATAATATTATAATTAGTTAAATTCATTAATTCCCTTTTTGTTATTCATACACTACAGTTACTTATTATGAAACTGACTCGAAAAAAAAAATCTTTGTCAGTCGTTAATTAGTTTTTCAGCTTATTTCGTCTAACATAAACAAGTAATTACAATTTATAAGATTATGGAATTTATTGTAGTCTTACATTAATTATTACGCCTACGTAGGTACATATCATGGAATCCTTAAAAGACTTTAACAAAATAAACCTACTCCATTGTTTCTATGTTCACGTAGTTCAAGTATAAGCTGCATAAGGTGAATTAGTCAGGCGGACAGATAGAAGCTACGTAATGCGATAAATTAGTGCAAACAAAAGTGAACACTATTCCGTTGAATCAAGGTTTAAATTTTAATATGAAATTTGTTTATATCTATGTATGCCTATGTATAATGTATAGGTCGACTCGGGACATTATTTTCTTGTGATTTGTTCTAGATCCTATGTCCGTTGTATTATAAGGTCTTTGATCACAGCGCTCAGCTTATCAACTCAACTTATCACACACAAGTTATACCAGTATGGATGGAAGCAACTTGTTTTATACTATGTTATGATAATGTTCCAGGTTGCAATCTAAAGATATTCAACAACCAAGAGTTCGCAGCCCTCCTATCGCAGTCCGTGTCTCAAGGATTCGAGGCAGTATTTCAACTGACACGCATGTGCACAATACGGATGAGCTTCGTCAAGGGATGGGGGGCTGAGTACAGGTAACTATACACTACCGGGGACCCCCTATAAGAACTGGGAACCCTTCTGTAACCTTGGGAACCCTAATTACAGTTCTGAGGTCCACCAGCAAGCCCTTAGGACACCTACAAGTCTTGCGGAACCCTCTAAAAATGCTGGGAACTTTTTTCTTCTGGGGAATCCCCCTTGTCGTCCTGGAACCTTCAAGTCTGTCCTTTATAATCTTGGGAAACCCTTTCACGTCCTGGGGAGTACCGTCAAGTACTTGGGACCCCCTACAAGACTAAGGATCCCCTTAATTCCTAGGGGTCCGTCCTTCAAGTTGAGATAGCCCCCTTTTAAGTTCTGGGAACCACCTTCACGTCCTGGGGACGGGGACAACACCGGATCCAAAGCCGACGCTAGTATATTAGATGTATCTCAATACTGTATACTATATATACCATACCATTAGCAAAATATTAAAAAAAATGTTTCGTGGCAGTTACAAGCACATTTTAATACAAATTGTATTTACTTAAACTGGGGAATTAACACGAAATACGACTCAGACCGATATATAAGCCGCGCAAGATGACAATGGGATTGGCGACCATGTTGGTGACGTCATAGTGTCGTAGATTAACCTACAATACTGTTTTGTTATCCGTACTTGTCAGCGATTGATGACGTCACGGAGTGGTTGTTGTGACGACAAGGTTATATCCCACTCACATCCTGCGCAACTTTTTCCTTGCCTGACGTTTCAACCAGGTTACACGGTCCGTAGACCAGGTGATACCATAATTAATTCCTGTGTTAAAGTTATATAAAAACACAAAAGATTAAAAGTGAATGTCTCCTATAGACGTCAAACGGTAACATCAACCCCATGCTGGATCGAACTCCACCTGAACGGACCTCTGCAGTGGCTGGACAGAGTTCTCACACAGATGGGCTCACCGCCCGCACCCTGCTCCTCTATGTCCTAGGTAAGTGACTCTCGACTTACTGGAATTTAACCACTGACAGGTTCCGCCTATTGCCTATGGGAATCTGGCAATAAATGTAATAGTTACGGGGCCGCTGTACTGGGAATTTTTTGGATTACCAGCCAGCTAATTTTTCCTACTCTGAGACGCCCAGGACTTCGGCTGTGCCACACCGGCTGGCACGTAAGATTTTGTTGCCTTTCATCAACATTTCATCGCAAGGCAACAGGTTTCAAATTTTTTTCAAAATTACAATATAACTGCTACTTTTAAATGGGTTTGTCCTCTATTACGTGGGACTAAAAATAATGGCAATTGCGTACCCCTTCGGGGATATACGGGTGATATGTGTGAGTATAGTTTTTCCTAAGTAGCTTTATTTTATCGAGTCCTATATTGAAACAAAAGTTTTCAATTCGGGTAGCTAACTGAGTTAGGGTTATGTATGGTGACTTGACAACTAAAATATTATTACCAACAGTGAGATTTTTATTATATGTGAAGAGAACCATTAACATTATTGAAATATTTATTTGTCCCACCAAATATGTGGTATGGTACATGAGTCCCCCGCTTCCAATATAAAACTTAGAGCATAGTACATCTCTGGTCGAAAGGCACCCTTAGGTTGGTTGTAGGAGATTGATCTTTCAAAGAATCAAAGAATCAATTTCGTTTATTCAGTTTAGGCACATAAAGAGCACATATGAATGTCAAAATTTTTCAATTTTATGTCAAACAATATTATAAAAATAAAAAATTAAGTACATAATTAACCATTTGAGAATGATTCTTTCGCTGGTTCGGTAAGATGGTTCTACTGAGAAGATACCAGCAAGAAACTCAGGTAGATTATCCATTTTTTAGGGATAAGGCATAATTGGTTGTACAATAATGTACCTATGATCACAAAATAAATGATTGATGGATTGATTGAATAAAAGTGTTTATTCACAGACGCACCCAGTGGATACAACATGTTATAATCAGACCCTCTGGACACGAAAGCAAAAGAGTTTAGCTCAAAACAAATAAATACCTCCATTTTTGAGTCTAGTTATACATATATAAATGAGGGTAGTACGATATTTATATACAGGTTTCTGTGACGTCACTAGTCAATAAAGGATTGAAAAAAAAAACTGGTGTGACGTCATAAATAGTTATAATGTAACAACTAAAACGATGTCCAGTCAATAAAATTAAAACTATTAAATAGTACAGATATCAATAAAAAAACTGACCGGTTAATTATTGACTTTTAAAGTCGTCGTATATTTTTAAGTTTTTTTGTGTTAATCAGTTTCGTTCTCAGTAATAAATCGGCAAAAAAGTTTTTTTTATAATATTTTTTTCCGATTGTGTATAGAAATATCGTTGTACGCTCGCTTGCAATATTTGATAATAAACAATGTTTTAATAAATCATAAGATATAAAAAAAATGTGCAAAAAGTATATTCCATCAAAAAAAAAAAACATACATTATGAGGTAATTTAATGGCCAAAAACTTTTTCTCTAAATTTTAAATTATACAAATACCAAAATTATAAAAAAGATCTTTTTTTCACTATTTGGTATTGACGTTTTTAATTTAGACATTTTTTTTTAAGAATTTTTTTATCGGATCACTTCAATAGTTACTGATTTGACAGTACGCAAACGTGAAGTCACAGTTTTGTATTACATACGTATTTATAAAAATGCGAGCCAAGTAACCTTCATATTAGTTTTAAAACATACCTTATTCATAATAATTAATGGCACTGTACTTTTTGCACATGGTAAACTAGTCTACGATATATTTTGTGTGTGTATTGTTGATGAAAGGGCCCTATTTTACCCGAATATTATTCTGTGTCTCTTCTGCTGGACTGTGGTCTCAATTGAAGTAAAACTACTCTTATCTATCTTTTATGTATAATCTAAAAAAGTAAATCGAAAATACAAAAAAAAATGCACATTTTTGTAGTTATAAAATTTCAAAATTAAGGGTCTCGTGGTCTAGTAGGAACCGGCAATGTTAACACATTGCAAAGTTCTTCAGGCCGTTCTTAGGATGAGTGACCATTTCTAAAGACATTGAGACCCATCCGTGCCTCGGAGAGCACGTTATGTATGTATGTTTTTTCTGTTGGTCCCGGCTGCCATGCAAACATCTATGGCAGTCGTTAGTTGGAGCCCAAAATAAAATATCCTCGCAGTCTCGTTTATTTTTTATATTTAAATTTAATTATCAATTAAATCACAAATAGTTATTTTTTTAGTACTTCTCTATATAAAAATGAATCCCTATTTCCCTTGGTCACGACATCACGCGTGAACGGCTGGACCGATTTGGCTAATTTGGGTCTTAAAATATTCGTGGAGGTTCAGGGAAGGTTCATAAGCAAAATTTCAGGCGGTACGAAGTTCGCCGGGACCACTAGTATTTTATATAAAAAAAATCCACAAAGCTTAACATTTTAACCTTTATTTTTTTTTACAGTAAATTAACCTATAAGGTTCCGGTAATTAGTTAACTTAAATTGAGATCACTAGGCATTAGGACAAGTATGGTCATCATTTTATGTTGATATATAATTATTATGTTACAAAAAATCACCGTATTCTGTAAAAAAATATTATGGGTGACTATAACCTACATTATTAAGATACAACTATATTTCTTTGTTGATAATGTTGATATTTGTTTACTCACAATTTTTTTTTTAATTAATATCAAAAGCAGATATTATAAACTGATTTGCTAGTAAGAACTATTTTTATTGTACTCGTTTTTATAAATAAATCTGAGTGTTGTTTTTTTTATTCATCGCTTTATGCATTTATCGACGATTTTTAAACATCATGTATAATGTTTTTTTTTCACAAGTTTTTGTGTGTCAAACTTGTATGCTTGTATGCTTTGTGAGAATATCGCGTCCTCTATTCGGACAAAAATATTTTATACGCGTAATCGACTCGATCTCTATTGCATTTTCGATTTGCTTGAACGATATTTTCATTATTTTATCTCGCTGCTTATTCGATTATTATAATCGATTCTAAGCTCCTTGGAGTACACACAAAACATACGAGAAAAAGAAATCATTTTGTAAATATGTATATGTGTTTTCGTTTTTTTTTTCCTATAACGTAATTATATCGCAGATATTTATCACTGAATATGTGAGAATCGGTTGTTGTAGCGAATAGGTATTTCTTAAGAAAATAAAACAGACTGACAGACATACATCACGTCTTTATTCCCGAAAGGATAGATAGAGGTGCTGATTACGACGAAATTTCGCCAGTCACTTGGTTATAAAAAAAAAAAGATTACTAAAAGTATTTCAAATATATTGGATAGGTTGTCTAGTAGGTATCGTTTTGCATAGACTTTACCTAGTTTGAGTATAGATGTCGTTTTGCAAAAATGTTATGCAAAAAATCAATTTTCTAAACAAGTGGTTATTAAAAGCAATGGTAAGTAAAATATAAAAAAAAAACACTTTAAACTTATTTTAAATTTCTTAATAGCACTATTTTTCGCAGGATTAAAAAGACAACAAAACGTCGACAATTGTTTCGCCTCTAAACGAAGCATTATCAAGACTGTCTCAGAGAGAACAGCTGTTCTCTCTGAGACAGTCTTGATAATGCTCCTGATAATCCTGCGAAAAATAGTGCTATTAAGAAATTTAAAATAAGTTTAAAGTGTTTTTTAAAAAATATTTTACTTACCATTGCTTTGTCATGGATTTTCGCCGAGTAACGCCTGGTTCCATCCAATATTTAAGTGGTTTTTAAAAAAACTCGTTAATATTTGATATACTTATTCGCTACAAAGTTAGATTATAATAAAGAAAAACCACAGGTAGATCTCTTAGATCTTATAACCCTGACATAGTAATTGGCACTTATATAAAAAAAGCTAAAAGAGAGGTTATTTTCGAAGTCTTTTAAGAAATTGTACAGGAAAGTGGAGGTGGTTGAGATTGATGGTGTTGACGGTGTTTTTTTTGTTCAATGACAGTTTTTTTTTTTCAAAAATTATTAATAAATTGTAAGTATTATTTTTTTTATAATTTTTTTTAAGTAGAAAATGTTCTATACTAGAGGTCAGTTTTTGAACAATACACTTGCATTTCTTTATGTAAATTATACAAAACAAAAAAAGGAAATTGATAAATAAATTATGACATTTTTCGATAAAAAAATTGCCAGTGTTTCAAAAGTCACAACATTGCAGTATCTTTTTTTTCCGCTGTCACGTCATTTGCCAGGCGTCTCACATTGCAATACCTAGCCTAAATTGGCATACATTTAATTGACAACTGTAACAAAATGTATCTAGTTTATCGTTTAAATGGATCAAATGCTTGTATAGAACATTCATAGGTTTATGCTGGGAAACATGTTTGCCATAACTCAAAAAATAGGATTAAAGTGGGGGGGGGGGGTTTTCCTGACAATATTCAATGATGCTAACAATTGTGATTTTTTTTTTGCCAACTGTACTTTATGTTGTAAATAATTAATTATATATATAATATATAATAATAAATTAATAGGTAAGTGTTTTATACCAGTCATTTATTTGTCTTTGAATAATAAACACCGTCAGTTTTTAAGTTATACAGAATGTACGGTTCAGAAAGTGATAAATTTTTTAAATTTATTTTTGGTTATAATATAGGATGATACAAAGAAAAATACATATAATTTGTGTATGTTTTTCATTCGTCTTGTGATCGTAGAAATTTTATAATAAAAAATGACATTTTTTAATTTAATTTATACATTCTCTGTATAACCGTTTATATCTTAGGAAGGTGCTATGGTTGGAAGGAAAATTGATTGTTGTGAGGTCGCTGAATTGGTGTCATTTGGCTCATACTCGTAGCTAGCTTTTCTTACATACTATTGATCTGCATTTATTGCAAAAAAAGTTAAAAGTACATTGGTCGAAAACGTGATTAAACTGTCGACTCAGAAAATTCTATCTAATATTTACATATATTAGTCGATCGACTAATATATGTATTAGTAAATTTTTTCAAATTGTGCTCGACTTCACCGAGAACTTAGTTTAAGGCTGTGGTAAATACTCTTAGTGTTCTCGGGAATGACAACTGCAATGAGAGGGCAATGGAACCTAAAAATGGCTGGTGGTTAGAAAGCATTGTGAATTGATGAAAATACATTGCCAGTGCCAAAACTTTTTACCAAGTGCTGCCTAGAATGCTCACATAGTGCATTTTGTTCCTTAGACTATCCATAATCTGTAATTCAAAGCGTATAAAAATCTACCCTCGTAGTCCAGAGAAAAACAGGCTCCAGTTGAATATTTGTATTGGCTGGAAGACCGATAGTTCACGAACAGTCCTGTATGCTTCATAGGCCTGTTTCTATAGAGGGGTGGACAGATACATATTAGACGCCCATTTCTTGTCACAAGTCCTACGTAATTAATCGAGCCTATTGCCTATGTTGTTGATCAGCAGGTGCACCACTTGCAGATGAGGTAATGTAATAAGAGCTTAGCTTCTGAGTTTCCTGTATCCTGTATTATTTTTCATTGAAAATGTTATTTTATATATATTTATGTCAAGTTATACAAAAAGTTGGGTCGTTTTCTCGACTTAATTACTTATTAGTCGATATGTGGTCGAATTAAGTGATGAGTTTTTATTGTATTTATATAAATCTTTATTAATTTGGACTTTGTAACGAAAAAAATATTTATAATATTTTTAAATAAAACCACAATGAATTTTATAATAATTATGTCAATAATTTTTAAACATTTCTTTTGTATATTAAAAATGAAATAACTACCAAATTTTTTAGTTTAAGAATACAATTAGTTTAATTAATAAGTCCGCCATTATCGTCGGAATTAATAATAATTTTATTCTTTATTCTGATGTTGTGTAAGAATTTTTTTAATTGACATTAAACAATTTTTTTAATGGATAATTATCGTGATTTATTATTTATTTGAAAATGGTTTTACTCCACATTCTAACTATCATGGTTCACAGTCTGGTGACAGATGAACAGACAAACGGTCGGACAGCGGAGTGGAGTCGTAAGATACCGTTCTACCATTTGACCTTCTGTGGGTACCTTAAAAATATGAAAACCGCCAAAGGCAGACTTTGGCTTCACTTACATCTAATAATGAAATCATTTTATTTTGTATATAACCGTTTTTAATTTACTCAATACTATAACTATTATATTTTATATCGAATCTTCCATAATATGTAACAGGTGCGATCTCACGACATCCATGTTGAAATGTATTGGGTACAATATAAAAACTACAATTAAACTAGTGTGGTTTTGTATCTGTTTGTTTTATTTACATAGCGGACAAATACATAAAAACCTTCCTCAAGAACCACTCTATCCATTGGTGAAAACCGCATCAAAATCCGTTGCGTAGGTTTAAAGATCTAAGCATACATATGGAACGGAAACGACTTTGTTATGATGACACATATAATATTGTGGCTTAGTGAGGTATATATTTGGTTATACATGATGAACAAACACTTGCACACTATTCCACAACTTTTGTTTCAATGGCACAAGGAGAATTTGCAGCGGAACCACAGGCCTGCGTCTCGAGAAATCGAAGGTCAGCGCTACCAACTCCGCCAGGATCTCATGGAGACACGGAGGATGCTACTTGAGCACCGTCATCGCGGTGGTGAGACCGATCATGGAAGAGTAGCTGCAGAGGCGACACGGTGATCTTAACTACCTTGTGTCAAAGGTGGTTACTAGGCACGGGTGCTTCGGGAAGTCTCTGCACCGCATTCAGCGTAACGTCACGCCCTAGTGTCAACACGGCACTCCACACGTTGAGGGAGTGCTTAGCGTAGGCGAGTCTGGGTTTCACTACGCCCGGGACCTACGGGTTTCCGACCTCCATGATCGGGGCCTGGGAACGATGGGTTGGCAACCTCTGCCTACCCCTTCGGGGAAAAAGGCGTGATTATTATGTTTATTGCAATACGAGTGTCGAAACTCATAATAATCAATCATAATTATAGATTTATTATCTCCTTATTTTAACAGGATCTAATCAAATAATAATTGACCTTCTACATTTCTGTCGAAGGCAAATCGTTTAATTGGGCAGATCGTGATTTGTCTGGGCAGATCGACGAGATCAAGCTATTTGTCGATTTTATCATCTAACTAATAATGAAGACACATTATTTGACGGCTGTATATTAAGTTTACCGAACAGCCTCAATGAC